>OX596025.1:24039350-24639350 GCA_951394055.1 Villa cingulata | reverse complement strand
AATTTTATAAAAAAAAGTGAGTGTATCTAATGTATATAGTTATTATATTTTATTTGGAAAATAAAAGCGCTTATTAAAATATATTTACATACATATTTAAAGAACTTTAGAATACAATATTTATAAAGTCTAAAGATTTATAATACTTAAATCGATTCGTTCTATATATGAATATAACATGTATAGTTTATAGTATCAATGTTTGTAGGTAGGTACATAAATATTTATTGATTATTTATAATGAAAGAATTTTGAACTTTTTATAATTATATATGTATACCATTAAAAATTAATATTTTCCATTTGCATAGGATATACATTTTTGTATTGTACATAAATACGAGTATTTAATGTGAACTTCATTCTACAACATTATCACAATTTTTTTTTTTTTTTGATATTTCACACATGATAAAATCTGCATAAAAATTCTTCAAGCATACGTATATAAGAGTATAAATGCATAATAATTATTATTTGATTTTATACATAATACATATATTGTATACGTACATGGTATATTTGTATATAGGCATCATATAAGGTATATGTACATAAATAAATATATCTATATATTATTTAAAAATTATATGTACAAACTACGTGAATATGTCATACGCCATAATGTTCTATCGTACATCGTACGTACCTACATATTTTTATGTTTGTATACACACATACATTAATAATGCAATAAATCGTTCCGAATCAGATAAATTCCATATAAATACATATGTGAACCTGTGAATCAGCGAGTATAATATAATTAATTTATATTAATATGTATGTACCTAATGCTAATGTTTTATATTATATGTATATATACATATATCTAAGTACATATTATCTATCTATTTACGTACATTGTATAATACAACGTAATCGCGAAATCAAATGACGCGAATCGACTACTACACTTAATAGTACTCTCTTTCTTTTTTAAGTATTTTGCAATAAATAAATAATCACTCATCATCTACCTACGTAAATATGTATAAATGGCATATACACTTGTATAATAAAAATACGTATAATCACGATAGAGCGTAGCGTAAAATCTATAAGAATATTTTTCTTATATGAAAATGTAGTAACATATTAAGGGTATTCACGATTTGTTGTACGAGTGTAAAAAGTATATGAACATATACCCAAATCCTATACTATATTGTGAGGGCATTCTAGTAAACTAAATAAAAATTAAAAAATATATGTATAAAATATCATAAAAATAAATTTAATCAAATTACTTTAGCATTTAGGGTGGTATTCACCAACATGGATATATCCGTCGGATATATTTTAGCCGGATACAATTTCAGCTTATTCATCAACCTAGATAACATTTGTTTTCCAAAATCGTTTTCGGGTCGAACATGTGTGTCAAACATGTCAGCTGATTGCATTTTTATATTACAAAATGAAAAAGAGGTTCTGTGATGTGATAATTATATGCAAAGATGATATAATACAGTACATTTACGTTATCTTTATTTGTGCTGTTGCTGTTAATAACAAGGTTATGTTCGAACGATATTTATAATACCACTCCGAGGTTGTCTTAAAAATATCCGAGTAGTGTTTTATCCAGGTTGATGAATACACTTTATCTCAGATAAAAGATAATCTATGTTAGTGAATACCAGCCTTAATGTCAGAGTTGGGCATGTACAATGGGTGTAATATACACCGGCATACAATGGGATTTCAGCATTGTAAATTTTTACAAGCTGTGAACGTCAAAATTCCATTGAAGATGTTTATACTGTATAGGTGTAGGATTGTAAGAGTTTACACTGTTTACAATGATACAAGACCGAATCGTAAATACCCTTATTATATATATACATATGTATACATAATGTATGTGTGTTTTAGTGTACTAAAATTATTGTGTACATTATAAGAATCATTAAAAGGTAGTATGTAGAATATACATATATGGATTATTGGATTGGTAATAATATAAATAAAAATTTGTAATTAATTTTATATATACATGTGTGTACGAGTATATATATATAGATTCATACACATGTAAATGAATGAATATACATATATAGATAGTCAATTGTATTTACATGTACATACTTATGTACATTTGTTAAGTATTTTTATTATGCTGATATTAATCAACTAAATCAATATGTCTGTTCAACACAGCACAGCACAATCATTCATTATACATAATCGTCATTATAATCAGAATTCAAAAAATAGAAAATCTATTATTATATACATATTGTTTATATTTATATATGTATATAGCTATTGTTATTAACACGAAAATTATAATATGAATGTATTATAACATAAATGTCTATATGCAAATATATGTACGTACCTACACTGTACTTAATGTATATTATTATATAAATACTTTCGTATGTAGTAACATATAGTTTCAAAAAACACAAATTATTATGTCGTGTGTTAATATCAGATTTTGTTTATTTTAATGACAGATAAGTAATTTACATATTGACGTCACATTTATATCTATAAATTTATTATCGTACATTATATCTATAATACATTACATACATATGTATACACGTCACGTATGTATACGTGATAAGACAATAAAAATTCTGTTGTAATTTAAATTTATCATTATTTCAATCTTTCAATATACAAATTATTTGTTGCAAATACATAATAAAATCGTAATAAAATTTTGCATACACAACAAAAAATATATTTAAAAATAATAATTATAAATATTCAATTTGTAAAATATATGCAGTCGTCGCTACATATTGCTAAAATGTATGTGTATTTTATTTGCATATTTCCACCATATTACACTTTATTGTTCTTTGCATTTATATCACATACATATGTATAGTACTAGTACTAGTATAATATTGTAAGCTATTGTTTTGTATTTAATTTTTTTTTCTTTTTTTTTGATGAATTCACATAGTATATTCAACATTAAACATTTTTTAGTCGAACATATTTAGACACAAACATTTATGTACATCATCATTATGTATGCATACAAACTATAAACGCACACATTACATATAGTACATAACAATGCAAAATACTTTAAACATTTATTTTCTAATTGTCATCAAAAAGATAATAATAATTTTTTTTTTTTAACTGTTCGCTTTACAACTTAGTGTAAAACAAAAAATAAAATTAAAAGTACCTTCGTTACGTAACGTTTAGTACTTTATTTTCATTTTTAAAAACTATTATTTTTTGTGTTGTGTATTTATAGTATCTATATGCATATGTTGTGTATGTATTTAGAGAAAAGACAAAAATAAAAAAATAGAAAATTGTTGCGTAACCATCAACGTTATTTCATTTTAAAATAATTTATTTCTCTTCTCTTATCCTGGGATACACAAAAAAAAAAAAAAAATTTCATTTTGATGTTATTGTTGTTGTTGTAAAACATTAAAGTTACTCAAATTCCTCATTCCACACTAATTCTACACTCGTAGAGTTTAGAATGAATGATGATGATATGTAGACAACAAAGGTGTTAAGATGTTTTTAAAGTGAAATACAAGGAAAAAGCTTTTTATTTCATATTTTTTTCTTAAAAATTTTTTTTTTAAAATATATGTTTTTTTTTTTTGTTTCTCACTAAAAATTATTTTTCTGTTTCATTTCCACTATTTCATGTATGTATGTATGTAACTACATTTATAATATGCTCGTGTATTTTTTTCTTTGTTATGCATATATTATATTTTTGCACGAAATAGGTCATATTATTATGAAAAAACAGAACATTTACAAACTTTTTTATGCATGCACACATGTGTCTCTTTTGCTTTAATTATGAATTTTATTCTTAACATTTTATTATATTTTTTTTTTTTCACTCATTTTGTCTTTATTATTATTGTTATTATTATTATATAAATTTTCATTTCGTTTTGGTAATTTGATTTTTATAAATAATTTTTTGTGTGTATTTTCTGTTTTTTCCCATTTTTTTTTTGTAAAATTTTAATAATAATAATTTCATTTTTAATTATAACCTCGTACTTCCGGTTTTCTGTGAAAATTATATTAGAAAAATTTCAAAGTAAAAATATAAGGAAAAATAAATAAAAAATATGTAATGTACATACTCGTATATGATTTTTAGATACTACATATTTAAAGAGATGCAGTAAATTGTGAATAAAAATTACATACATCTATATACATTTTGTAAGGATAAATAAAACTTGTTAGATTTATTTTTCAATATAATCACTTTTATTACTAATACATCTTTTACAACGCTCTGGAAGTAATTCTATAATCCTCTAAAAAAGAAACTTTGATTTTGACCACCAAAGTACTCTTTTATGGCTGTCTTCAGATCTTCATTGTCTGCAAAGTGCTTTCCACGTAGCTCCTTTAGCTCGTTTTCCAATTTTGGAAATAATTAATAATCCTTAGGAGCAATTTTTTGGCAGTAGGGTGTAGGGCGGATGACTAATTTCTGTGAAGCCACACTTCTGTATGGCAGTCATCGCAGTTGACGATCTGTGATGGTGGTGCATTGTCGTCCAGTAAGTTACATTACATACTTATGACTCAGCATGACGAGATCACTTTCTTAAAACAACTGTCACAAAAGTATTAGATAACATATTAATTTCAAACCTCTTTTATATACCTTCAAGGGTCCGATCTATCGGCAATATAAAAGAGATTCGGGAAATTCCCAAAAAATACACCATTCCGCAAAAATTGTTGACCTGACCTCGTATGTACATATAAAAAATTTTAATTTAACTTATAAATCATTATTGAATTTAGAATACATGATATTTGAATTCATTAATGTTTATCAATTTTATTGATGATTTTGTCTAATAATACATTCTAGTAAAAATCATTTTGGTTATCACATACATCAATAATAATTTAACATATTATTCAAGTACAACAACAATAAATCATTCTTGCCAAATATCCTCATAACATGCACATTATATTTTACAATAATTCTTGTTTGAATTTTAAATAAAATATTGCATGTAACCGCACCATATGTGTGGTGTATAGTACAATATCTAAAATTATCATGAATATGATAACATAAAAAAAAAAAATTCGGGATTTTCCATATAACCTGATAAAAAAAAAAAAAAACAAACAGAAAAAAATGTAGAAAAATATTAAAATTCTACTGCAATGCATATAAAACGTTCAATATAATTCATATTTATCTTTCACTGTTTTATTATATAAATTTCTTTTTTATATACTCGTATACAGAATACTATAGATACGAGTAAAATATTGTAGATATACACTCTATCCGATATTGTAGTTTTTTACAATATTGAAATAAAATGAATTACAACATTTTAATTATTCTCTTTATTTTTTTGGGCTTTTCCTCCCTGCACTTGTCATCAGTAATTAGTCTGTGTATACTGATGTGTAAAGAATTTTTATTTTATTAAAAAACAAAAAAAAAAAAGAACAGAATAATATAAAAACTTTTAGAGAGATGAAAGCAAAACATTTGTCATATACACATATGAATTGTACATACATATGTGTGTTCATACAATGGACAATTAAAAAATACAAATGGAAAAAACTTTTGTAATTAGTTTTTGTTGATGTTGTGATTTTTTTAATTAAACGAAAGTAGATAAAAAATGTAAGAACACAAAGGTATTTGAATATTCATATATTAAATATGTATGCATGTATGTCTATGTATGTACTTGAATGTAGAAGTATTCCTCGTACATGCATGATACCGTACAGCGTACACAAGTAATTACACAATTACACATAATTCGATTCAAACATTATTTGAATTCACATTATTATAGAAAAATAAATTAATTCATATTTACATACATAAGTACATATTTGTTTGTGTGTAACCTGTATGTATGATGTGTGCATATGCATATAATTAAAAAAAATATTTTGTTTCATGTAATCAGATTGTTGGTATTCAAACATATCAAAAAAAAACCTATGAATATGATTAAATAATTAAACTAGATACTAGAAAGAATAATAAAATTTTTGCACACGTGATATACTCAATTCTAAAAAAAAAAAAAAAACAAAAGAAGGAGGATGACATATCAATCAAATTATCTACGTAAATTGATAAGTATATACGTACATACATTATAATGATGTAGATATGTAGACGATAGACGTATGTAGGTGATAATTTTCTCATAAATTCATATTTCATTATAATTTTTATGACGTTACTTACATACATACTTACTCGTATATTCAGAAAAACTTTTATTATCAATTCTATATTAACGGGATAAAAAAAAAATTCAGAAATAATTACTCTGTGCATAAAGATTATTTAAAAAAAACAAAATAAAAAAATCTTTTAAATTATAAAATTGTCATATGGAATAAACAGTTCATATTCATATGGAATACAATTCATCATTGTATCTTCCTCTTCCTCTGCTTTCGATGGCGTCCAGCATTCCGATACCATATAACACCACCGGAAGAATCAGTGTTCTAAAGATTCTACTTTTTGAAGATCTCGATATTATCTTTGATTTTAGCAGTTTATTCAGCCCTTAGCATATATGCTCTATTTTTGTGTATAATGCGCTTCTGAATTTCGAAATTAAAGGAATCGATGGTCAAATTTTGACTTAAACTATGAACTCTTGTTTACATTAAGATTTTATGAAAATTTCATATTGAAAAAATTTTTATTTGATTTGTCTGATTCTGTTTTTCTTGAACATTAATGATGTTAAGATTAATAAAATACACATAATAATCAAAATATGCGTATATACATATATTTCAGATTGTATCTGATTTACAGAATAGTAGATAAATAAATGAATACATTATATATAATTTTTTATATAAATAAAAATTTATTTGAATATCACATCATATAATAATGACAAGAATTTGTGTAATTTTATAATTAATAATGTGCTAAAAAGGCTGAATATTTTCTCATTTATTTTTTAAATTTCGATTCCTAATTTTTCACATGTACCATAATGTAAAAAAATTTTTAGTTTTATTTTCATATATTTGTATGTATATACTTTCAGGTAATGGAAACTAAAAATATGATATATATTGTATCTGAATATGCTAGTCAAGGTGAAATATTTGGTAAGTATATATAAATTAATATTAATATTCTTATATTAATTATTATTGTTATTATTATTAAAGGAATAAATATTTTTATTAATTTACATATATGTAAATGAATCTTTTTTTTTTTTGAATTTTAAATTGAATTAAATTTTTAAAAAACATTACATGCATCACATTTTAACAAGAATGATTAGTAAATAGTTATACCTATATTTCTTTAAAAAAATTATATTTTTTATTTTGATTTTTTCAGATTATATTGCTAAATGTGGCAGAATGTCAGAACGTGCTGCACGTTTTAAATTTTGGCAAATTTTATCTGCTGTCGAATATTGTCATAATCGTGGAATCGTTCACAGAGATCTAAAGGTAAGTAAATTTAAATATCTATATATACGCATCATATACAAAAATATAAATGTTAAAAATTCGATGATAACAAAAAAAAAAAAAATAAAAGATTTTTTTTTTCAAATTTATTCAGTTTATTATAACAATAATAATGACGTCAATTTACTAAACACACATTTACAATAATAATTATCATTATAATTTTGAATGTACGTAGACGTACATTGGGATATGAATATACTATACGTACATAGGAAATAACGTGTGCAAATGTTATATGACTTAATTACATTTTCATATTTTTTTAATTTCTATTTATAATTATTATAATATTTACTCTTTGATAATTATACCAATATAACATTGTAAAAAATAATACGTACTTAATTTCGAAATAATTTTGATAAATTACAATATCATCTTCAATTATTATAGTGTGTTTTTCTATACTTTCCTTATTACTATATGTATTTACTTTTCATTATATTTTTTTTAAAAAAAAATTTTTCTCATTTATCGAAACTCGAAATAAAAAAAAATGAAAAAAAATAAAATATGAATACACACACTCATATTTCGTACTCGTATGTATGTATATCTCAAAACGTAAACGTGACAATTTTTCCCTATCGTCTAAATACCTCCCTCTTTAATTGAATAATAAAGTAATTATAAGATATGTACAAAGAAAGTTAATTGTTAAACATTCATACATAGTACATAAATATAGTATCATAACGTGTTATTTGTTATCATAAAACAGTAAATAAATAGAAAAGTTTAGAAATGCAAAAAAAAATTAAGCAAACATAATATTCAAAGTGCATTGATACTACTGCTTATACATACATATACACAAGTAAACATATGCATAGCAACATACACTCAGAGACAAAAAATATGTCTACTTGCTCATTTTTTTTTAAGGTAGTAGGTGGTAGTAGTAATATTATCTAATTTTTTGCTGTAATTTGTTTGTAAAGAGATATTTTATTTTAAATTCGAAAAAAAGCAATACGAAGAATTTCAGAATTAAAATTAAATAAATAAAATGACTAATGAAAGTGCCTGCATGCCTAAATTCCTGAGAAACTTGGAATTATTAGCATTTTAAAACCATCAAAATGAAAAGTAATTTCATCATTCTCATAATAAACAATTATACATCTTGCTAATAAATATGTATTAACTTTTCAACTATTATAAATTCATCTTTCAAACATGTCAAAATTTGTTTACGATGAATTTTAAAGCGAACTTTTTTTTCAGCTGCAAAATATTTTCATCGCTGCAAAGTTGCGACTATGCAGCGAAGTCGTTCAGTAAGAGAAATTATTGCAGCGATGGAAAATTTTACATCGCTGCGTGAAACTGAACGCACCCAATAATTCGAATCAGTGGCCGTTAGTGGTAATTCAGATCTTTTCTGACTTTTCAGTCAGATCTGACTTGATTAATACTGATTAAAAAGTATATGTGAATTTAGTTAAAAAAGTTCTGTTTATCGAGATACTAAAATAACATCAAAGTCAGCTGTTCAATAAAAACCTAACTTATCTAACTTAGTGCTACCATATATGTACATACATATATAGTATCTGATTTTTCAAACAAACTTACCTTTGACATCTAGTTTACAGAATACATTTAATATTTATATCTGACTTTTTGAACAGTCTTACTACGAAAACGACCAGTTTGTTATCCCTATTGATGAATATAAAAAAAATATTTTAAGAAATGATAAGAATTTAAAATATGTACATATACAATTATACAAATTAATATCTTGCAGCCGATGAATACATTCACTAACGATTAATTTTATATTTTTATTCATTTATTTCTTAAAGATATTTAATACCAAAAATTTTGTATTACACTTTTGTTTTTGTTCATACATTAATTTTATCGTTGAATGTATTCGTTGTAAATACTTAAAATATCAATTTGATTTGTTTTTCTGTGTTTATAAATAAAAAAAAAATATTTTTTTTTGTATACAACACTTGAAACTGTCAAAAATTTGATACTGTTCAATATCCATAAAATGCCAAAATATGTTTTACATTATTTATACTTGCACACTTCAATACATTGTGTCATTTGTATGTATGTATATGTTGTATGTTATCAATCATCATCAAATCAAAATTTGAAATGTAATATTCAAAATCGAATAATTTTAATTGTACATATCATATTTATGTAATAGCTCCAATCTGTTTGTATTTTTGTTTAAATTTCATTCAAATAGAAAATAATTTTTATTGAGAGAAAAATTTTAGAAACACCTGCAATAATATAGTATATTTGAAGAATTTTTTTTTCTTTTTTATAAATAAAATTCATTTCAACCATGATTTCAGCAATGTTTAACCCATAATAGCATTTACACGTTTCGGGTATACTGTATACTTATAAAAATACGAGTATTTTATTATTTTTAAAATTATTTGTACATGAATATTTGTTATAAAAATTATAATCGTACATTTTTATTTGCGTTATAATTTAAAAAACATAATATATCTACTTGTATTAAATAACGGAAAATAATAATAAAAATTCTGGCGCCAAAATGGTTTAAAATGAAAAAGTAAAGAAGTTTTCCAATAGCAAAAACTGAAAAAAAAAAATTTTTCTTTTTATAATGTACTTGACTATATGTACATTATACATCTATAATGTAGCACATATTTACGTCATAATGTATACGCATAAATATAATCTTATACAGCAAAATATGAATTAAAAAATATTACGCATAATATGAAGAACAAGAAGTAAGATATGTAAATACGTATACCCAATGTACGCATATCATAAAATACACCTACACAAAAATATGTACGTAAGTATGTACCTATATGTATATGCATAAAATGTTATATGTAGTCATTGAAACATTGCTGATGGTAAGAAAAGAATAACGTATAAAATGATATGAAGCTAACCTATTTCGTATTCTGTGCTACCGTGCTACAGAAAAATTCACGCTTATGTTTCCTTTTGTGTATAATAAAAAAAAATGTAATTGTACCTACATTACATATTTATGTACATATATATATAATATTCCAGTAAAAATAACGTAAATAAATGAAAATATGTATGTTAAATACAATCATATATCAATGTAATATAATGTATATGTGTACTTTTATATACTTAAATGCGCGGATATACGAAAATTTATCTTCATGTCTATATCTATAAATATAAAAAATAAAAATATAATTTTACAAAGAAATATGTACCTACATTTAATATAGGAAAATAGTACACAATCATATATAAGTATTTTTGTATAAATATACATACATAATACGAGTACATTATATTGATGCCGGAAAAATCTATAAAAATAGATCATTGACAGCGAAAATTGCCATGACCCCTACAGTTACAGTCTATATATTTTTATGACTATACATACATACATATATGTATAATAGTAGTGTACTTAATGTCTATCAACGAGAAGAATATTCATATAAAATATCATAAAAATATGAAAAAAATAAAAATCATAAAATGTAAAAGAAGAAATTAGTTAAAAATAAACTAAAACACACATTTAGTAGAAGTAAAACTCTGTGTTGTTTTGCTGTAATAATCGACAAAACCACAAATGGAAATGAAATCAAATAATAATTACAACTAAAAATTATAATAATTTATTGTGAATAAATACTTACATGTAGTATACACAATAATTGATTGATTTAAATGAAAAATTAGCAAGTAATCATTACCTATAACTACTTTATTCGTAATCGTATGCATCTATGTAGTATAGATTACAACTTATAAGCAAAGCTATACCCTAAATAATGACGAAACGAAACGATACATACGATAGCACGATAGTACTATGGTACATGGAATTGTCCAAAGTGGACGTATGTATTCTTCAGTTGGTTCAATTTCTTTCGTTTCGTTTCTCGTCTATTTAGGGCGTAGTTAAAAAGTACAATTAACATGAAATTAAATTCTCATTTAATCTCAACTGTTTAGCCGCTAGAGGGCAATAAAATTTTTTACACTTACTCTACGAAACACCCTATAACAACTACTGTGTATTAACTAGAAGAAAATAGTCTAGAAGAAATCTGCAGAGAATTCCTCCCCTCTCTCTTGATAATATCATACATGCTCCTCTACGTCCTTTCCATCAAGAGTTTTTGTGTTTCAAAGTCAGAATTTAGTGATTTTTTGCCAGTTTTTTCAGAGAAAGAACAGGCTGTGAAAATACAGCATCCTCTTAATTATTTAAAGTTATTTCTATCCTTTTTTATACGCAAAACATTTCTATATTAATATTATTTTGCTTTTTTTTTATTTTTCTTTTTTAGGCTGAAAATCTTCTTCTTGATTCGAATATGAATATAAAAATAGCTGATTTTGGTTTTTCAAATATGTACAAACGTGGTGAATTATTAGCGACATGGTGTGGTTCACCACCGTATGCAGCTCCAGAAGTATTCGAAGGTAAAAAATATACAGGTCCGGAAATTGATGTTTGGGTAAGTAAAATGATATAAGATAAAGTATATAATATAAATTTTTCAAAAATTTCATTTTCGAAATACAAAAGACAAACAAACAATTTACTGTACATACTACACTGTACTTAAAGGTTTATATATACGACATAATTTCAAAATAATGAGAGTTAACATTTTTCATTTTATGTAAAAATTGCCAAAATTGAAAAAAATTTTATACATTAGTTGTGGAATGCAAAAAAAAAAAATTAAAAATAATAAAGATATAAGAAATAAAAATGGTAATTATTCGTGAAAAAGAAATGAAAACAAATTCTAAAAATAGAATTTTTCGTTTAAATTACACGTGCCTTATTTTATTAAAAGATTATTTTTTAAAAATTCCGCTGTTTCTTTTGATACTATATACGTATCTGTGGCAAAATGTGTACATAAGTATGTAATCAGAAATACGTTACACAAAAAAACATTTTTTTTAATGAAATAAGTATGTCATCAATTTGAAATTTTTTCAATTTCAGTATAATTTCATAAATTTGAACGATACTCTTTAATTTTCAATGCTCGTGTATAATTTACATTAGTACATACATAATCTCAATTATATTTTCATACAAATGTATATTTTTTCATCCTACAAAATTAGTATTATACCTATATGCCCAATTTTGCGGTGAAATTTAATACTTGAGCTTAGTTAGTGCTTCATAAAAGACATGCAATATGGATTAATGCTGATTCTACGTTCAATGGTTGAACGCAATGTGACTTTAACTTCGACTTTGATTTAATCGATTTGTACACGTATTAGAATAGAACTTCTACATTCAATGCATTGTAATGTAAGACTTGACAGGGACAGCTACTTTTACATCTTAATTCTTAAGCATGCTGTGAAGTCGAAAGTTGAAGTCCAAGCTGAAGTCACTGGCTTCAATTAAGTCGGTTGGATTTAAGATTTAAACTACCGCTGTAAAACCAAAACATATCTTAAATACAAATTTAAATTTTATCCTGAGCTAAACTTTCACCTTTCACTGTGAAATTAGACAATGCAGACTTTTCTATTTGAAAAATTTTTCAAATTGTATTATGATTAGTTTTTATTGAGATTCTGTGATATCTTTTATCATAAGATAAAGAATTAATTTGATTTATATAAAAATATACGGTAACATGAAAATAGCTAAAAACAAAAAAATTGATTGCAAAATAAATGAATAATAAATTGAACAAAACAGACAATAAAATCAGTACTTTGGCTGAATATTAAGTGTAACATTTTTATTTTTATTTTAAAAAGAAAATGATAAAATTTATTCTGGAAAATAATATCCAAGAATTTATTGTTAATAAGAAATGATAAGAAATATAAATATAATCAAAATATACAAAAAAGGGAGTGTATTTACTATACCATGATATATCAATATACAATATACCATATAACAATGCTATAATGCAAATATAACTGTCATTTTATTTAACAAATCTTAGACTGTTTTATATACTGTATGTATCGTAGACAAGGACATATTATAAAACTAAATACGAATTTCCTTTTTCTTGTCGATAATCAATATGTAAATTTCGTATTCATATGCTCGTATGTATTTATAGCAAAAAGATACATATTCTGTAAAAAGAAAAGAGCAAGAAGAAATACAAAACATTACACTGAAAAGTCAAAACAAATGATTTAGGAAAATTGAAAAATTTCTTTGAGAGAAAAAAAAATCACAAGCCACTAAAATGTTAAATACAAGCATGTATATAGATTATTATATATGAATAAACAATACAATAATAAAATCAATACAAACAAAAATGAACAGAAAAATGTAACACAAAAAAAAAAAAAAGTAATAATTCAAAAAAGAAAATGAAAATAAAAAAAGCGAAAATTATTATTATTATTATTATGAGAGTACGTGTGTGTATGTGTAAAGCAAAAAAAAATCACAGCTTATCTTAGTCATAGCCAGGTCATCATTGTTGTACACATACTCGTGTGTATGTAAAAAAAAAATATTATTTGAGGTAAAAATAATGAGGCTAATGACGTCATTACGAAATTAAATAAATTTTCGTTATGTACGTCAATCGGTGAACAGAGGAAAACAAAAGAAATATTTTTGTATATGAATATTGAATTGAATGAAAAAAAAAATATGTAAAATTCTTTTTTTTTTGCGGTATTCATTTTCTCTCTTTTTCTCCTTTCTCTCATTATTATTTTTGTATTATAGAAATAATCGCACA
This sequence comes from Villa cingulata, assembly GCA_951394055.1. Lineage (NCBI taxonomy): Eukaryota > Metazoa > Arthropoda > Insecta > Diptera > Bombyliidae > Villa > Villa cingulata. Next base: position 24,625,128 of record OX596025.1, on the reverse strand, counting down.
TTTTCTATACATACACCTACGTAGTTAAACAGCATGCTTACTTCTCATGAATCATGATATACTTGTTTGTGTGTATTCATACACAGTTTTCTTCTTTTTTTTTAGCTTTTTTTTTCTGTATATATAATTAAGTGGTTTATTTATTCTTGTTGTTGATGAGGAGAAAATAAATAAAAAACACAAGAGTAGCACACATACACACATATACCGCGTGTATACCATAATTGCTCGTATATAATGTACGTACATTATACAAATTCTTATTATAATTATTCTTAAAAATGTGTAATTCAATTCGATCGTCACCACCTCATCATTATTATTGCCGTCATAGAATTTCATTTATTTTTTCTTCGTCAAGTTACATATTTCATTTTCTATATACATTTTTTTACTGTTCATTATTGATGAAAATTTTATTCGTAGATTTTTAATTATTTTTAAAACTTGCATTATATTTTGTGTAGATACGCATTATAAAGAAATTATTATTTCATTCTACTACCAACATTTTATATGTTTACACTTCACGTACACTTGTTTTTTGTTTGAAAATGTAATTGAATTTTATATAGAAATTTTTTTAGAAGATGAATATTTATTAAAGTTAAAATAATTCCATATATTCGTAATCTTATATTTTATTTTGTAATACAATATGTGATATAATATCCATACTGCTTGTCTATATGTATTTGTATATATCAGGGTGCCCTTATTTCTTTTGGTGCCCTTATTTTTGTTGCCAATGACTTATTTTGAATCGAATTTTTGGGTACCTAGCCATTCTCTGGGTTAGAACTCTCTCTATTTTGTATAATCTTCGTGTCTACTTTAACACACCAAATTATCCATCGAATGTGTATTATTTAGCCAAGTTTTCGATGATCTGTCTAGTGTTTTCATTTCTTTTACCTTTTCCAAAAGCATCTAATTATCGGTAATAAAAGAATTTCATTTAATTTTTCCATATGATTCCAATTCGAAAATGAATGTTCGACCGCAAGCATTTCAAGCCCCAAATTTCTCTTCGTAAAAGAAAGTTATAACAATAATTTTCGGTAATAATTCTGTCCTGACATGAACATAATTCAAAATAACAAAATAAATGATCGTATAAATATCTTCAATTTCATATATCCGAATTCAATTTCAATTTTTCAATTAATTAAATATTCGCCATCATTGTGAGTATTTTATTTTAAAATTTAATTCGATTGTAAGTCCATCATATAATATTGAAATGCTCGTAGTACAATGCTACATACGTATGCCCGCAAATATGATTAAATCAATGAACTGTTAAATTTTAAATGAATTATTTGAATGAAAAATATTAAAATTCGTTAAAAGACTATTATACATGTGTCCAGCTATACAGAGATAAATAAATATTAGTATAGGGTGTATAGGCACTATTTTAAAATGTTCGATTAAATAAACATTTTAAACAAAAAGAAAAAAAAAAATTATGATTGAGTTTAGGTACCATATAGTAATCTAAGGGAAATTTCAATTAAAATGTCCTAAATAAACATGAAAATTTTATTCATATCTTCACATATTATGTACATTAAAAGTATATATATACATACTTAATTACATTACATATAATATACTCATTAAAAAATTTATACATATTTTGTTTTTATTCATATCCTTTTTATATGGTTTTGGTTTTTAGTATATGAACATTTAAAAGGAACATATGTATATGGAATACAAAAATCGTTTTCAATATGTATTTCAAAATAACATCATATGTATGTATTTGTTAAATTAAATACATGGGTAGATACGCAATGAAGATATGCAACTTTTGTACATATTCTTTATTGTACACAAACATATGTATATGTGCTCATATACCGATAGGACATCATAATTAGATTTAAGTTTTTAATGAATTTCAATCCGATATAAATAGACTTACATATGTTTAGTACATTATTATATACAGAATTATTTACATATTTATTTGAATCCTGGCAGTTTGGAATTAAATGAAATAAAAGTACATAATGTATGTACGTGAAATGATTAAAAAACTTTTGATTTATAAAATTCATGTTATATGATATGTAAATTTATAGTGTATTCAATAAACATTCATGTACGCATGTATGTATGTAATACACTTTATATTCAATCTGTGTCTGTGTATTATTTATAATGCTTACATTTCATTTAATTAAGAATATAATATAGATAAAATTAAAATTAAAAAAAAAAAAATTAAAAATACACGAACAATTTTTCAAAAATGCATATATGTAAAAATTATAATTTAATATCGCTCTGTTTTATAATTGAATGAATATGATAATGAAAACCAGGATTTTAAGAGGATTTTACCATTTTGTATAATCGTTATACTACCATATTACTAACATAATATATGAATGTTTATTTTAATTTTTTCTGATTAACTATTTTATTTTATTTTATTTTTGTTTTAACTTTGTTTTTTATTTATTCACTACATTATTAATTGATTATTAAATTGAAACTATGTATACGTACAATAAATTGTTCTGTTGAGTTTATGTGCAATTCGTTTTATATACATACACTATATACTCTGTGTGTATTTTGTTCTCTTTCTCAATTCACATAGTACATATTGACTTTATATTTTAATTTAAACTTTATACATAGTAGAAATTTATGAATGCATTTACGTACAAAAACCAAACAAAAATAAAAAATAAAAATAAAAATTTAAAAAACGTTGTTATAGAAAAATAATAATCAATATAACCAAGAAGAATTTATTGTATACACGAAGTTTTTGATGAGAGAATTTTATGCCAAATTTTTTCAAACAAACCAAAAGTTTTTAGGGAGTTTTGTTTTTTGTTTTTTAAAAAAAAAAAAACAATTTTCGTAGTTTTTTTAATGGTTGTATACGCAGAACTTCGAAATGAATAAAGTTTTTTTCAATTTTTAATTAAATAGTAAAAAAAAAAAATAAAAAAAAATTGATTATTGAAAATTGAGAAAAGCTTGTTGTCAAATATTATTTTCATCGTTATCCTATAATAAATAATCAGACAATCGTTATCGATGAGAGAAAATAATTATTCTTAACAAAAAAGAACAATAAAAAGTAAATGCAAATTCTTAACTTTTTTTCACATAATTAAGTTTACGAGAATAACTTCCAAGTTAATTAAAATTTTAACTAAGTAATTAACAATAGAATTGATTCCATAGAATATTATTATGCTACAGTCTATGTAGGACCCTTGCATCTAGCGAGATACGGCTACACTCCTCCCTGTCCATAGCTTTCTGTCTCCAATTCTCAATATTTAGCACGCGAATATCTTCAACTATATCATCAGACCACCACTTTCTCGGTCTACCTTTTCCCACCATTCGGATTCCCTTTCCATATTCTCTTGACCGTCCTCTCGATTCTCTTTCTAACCAGATGTCCCAGCCACCTTAATCTATTAATTTTTATGAACTGGGTTATTGTCAGGTCATTGACCTCACGCTTTAACTCGTGATTCCATCTTATCCTCCGCAGGTACCATTTTCACATACTGAACAAAGCACTTCTTTCAACAAATTCTACAAAGCACAATTCTTTCAAACCTCTCCAAAAGTTCATATTGCTGGGAATTAAGAAGGGTCAGTGTTTCTGATGCATATGTGGCTATCGGTCTTCCTATCATTTTAAACAATTTGATTTTATTCTTTCTAGAAATTGATTCCGATTTTAAAACTGATGATAAAGATCCATATGCACTGTTTGCAGCTACATACTCGTACTTATCTTACTCTATATTTTTATTTTTTTTGTAAATTTTTTTCTAATAAAAATTCGAATTAACTCTAAAAATCTATGCAATAACTTTTAAATTATTTTCTTTTTTATTTTTTTTTTTCATTCTTTTTAAATTTCTAAATTTTAAATTTTAAAAAACAATTTATTTTTTCCCAAAAAGTAACATGGAAGATTATTTTTCTAATAACTGAAAAGAAAGGATATTTTCTGTATAGATCATAGTACATTTTCACATATACATATGTAGTAATTCTATGATCATACAATGTACAAAATTCAACTAATACTCATGTTGTTAGACATAATTCAAAAAAGAATATAATAATTGAAACTTTCCTTTTATGGTACTTGTACATTTTCACGGAGAATTCATTGTTAAAATACAAGGATACAAGTAGACGTTATTTATGTACGGGAAAATTACAAAGTTATTTTTATACGTATATATGAATGACAAATCCCCTCTTTCATTCCTTTTATCTGCTATATTTTACATTTTATGTATGTATATTTATGTATGTTTTTCATTCGAATTACATAAATAGTATCACAGACAATATATTTGTCTGTGATAGTATATAGATATGTACTCGTTCACTTTATGTAACAATTTCTTATACGAGAATATACTTGGTACACTTTAAAAATTTTGTAAGAAACTTTCGTAATTCGTAGCTTCGTGGTAATACCTTTTGGAATTTTTTCCTCACTGTTTATCATTTTTTTTCTTCATAATATTTATCCTGTCTTCTTACATAAATGTTTTTCTTTTTATTCTTTTTCTTTTTTTGTTCTTTGTATTTTTCATTTTTGGCTTGTCTATTTTCCTATACTATACTATAAATGTAGATTTAAATCGTCGGAAGGATTTAATTTTTTGTTTTGTGTCTAGAATATGTTTCTTTATTTTTTTTTTTTTGTTCTTTTTTCTCATTTTTTTGCATAGCTTTAAAGTCAGTCATCCTTTGTATTTTATTTGAAATTTTTGATCCTTTAAAACATGTTTGTAAAAGATATTTTTTTTTTGTTTGCTTTAATCTTTTTCTTGTCACATGAAAATTAGACAGAAAAAAAAAATTTCTTTTTTTTTAAACGAAAGAATAATAAAAAAAAAAATATGAAAATGGAATAGTAGTGTGTTGTCTTTTAATTTGAACAGAAGAAAAAAAAACAAAAATGAAAGAGAAAAAAAAATAAATGTGAATTTAGAACGTGACAAAATTGTATAAACATAAAATAGCTTGCATGATGATATATACGCTTCTACTTATGTATATGATGTACAAAATGTGCATAAAATAATTCGCATATATGTAATCCATATTCAGTATATACTCGTATACATATGTATAAATACTTATGATGATAATTACTTTTAAAAATTGAAAATATATCACTCTTTAGGCGCATATATAACGAAATTTTTTTCATATATTTTTAAGAACTTAATATCACTTTTGCTTTGAAGTTTTTGTTACACGTATTTTGATAGATACATATTTTATTTTCTGTTCTTGTTATTTTTCTCCAAAAAGATAAAAATTTAAAACAAAGATAATATGAACAGAACTGTTATAGCAGTATAAAAACTGCATAGAGATACTACATTGCAATAGATATGTTGCTGTTATTGTTATTACATTTATGTGGTTGCTATATCAAAACACATTTATTATCAATAATTCAGTCATTAAACGAGTATCTGATCATTATGTATAGCTTTTTAGATAGAATATATTATTTATTGGATATTATTATGTTTTCACAGAAACAAATAAATATTCCTCTTTCCTTCACTTCTGAACATTACATTATGTAGTTTAGATATATCCTGATTATAGGCGATTAAAGAATATAAAACAAAATACGTGAGATTGCTATGTAGAAATAATAAACATAAGCAGAAAATTTATACAAGAATCAAATCAAATATTACTTACATAAATACAGAATCCTGAATATCAGTACACGAACAACAACAAAAATTCAATAAAGCTATCAAAGTTATATAAGCAAAAATATCACCATTTATTATTATTTACTATTTTCAGATATAATTTCTTTTAATTACATAATAAATGTTCACAATTGAATTTATTTTCACGAACAAATATTGAGCAAAAAAAAAAATACAGAAAAAAAGTAGAAATATAGAATTAAACTTATTCGGCTGTACTTCCAAATAGGTAGCTCGGAATATCGTAACGGTACTCCGGTGACATATTCTTCAGGATGTCTTCTTTAATGTGTCGTATGTGTCAAGTTGCAGAATTTTGATTTTTGGGAGAAAAGTGAGGTTAAAAATTTTTCAAAAAATTTTCTGTTTCACAAAAATCGTTATATTTATTTTTTGGAATAATGCAGGATATCAATTGATATTGCATTTTAAAGAGAAATTTCTCCTCTTTCTAACGTAATATATTTTGTCCCGAAATAATAAGTGGTTCCTGAGATATAAGGACTCAAAGTCAAAATTTCATGTTTTCAAAAAGAAAACGATTTTCAAACTTATTTTGATATTCATATATCTCCAAAAGTTGAAGGACGACATACATATATTATGATGTCAAATGAAAGAAAATTTTGCCTTCTTTAAAATGATGCTCTTTAAACCCTCATACGTTTTCTCAGTAAGAAACTATGGACAAATGTATGCAACAAAGTGCATGTTTTTCATACATAACTAGTTATTTTTTGCTATAATAATGAAAAAAAAAGACAGTAATAGGTACATCAAATGGTGAAAATGATTAGAAACCCTCTGATCACCTTTTGTATTTTGCATATTTTTGTTTGTACGATACGATATTCCGAGCTACCTATTCGGAAGTATCCCCACTTATTCTATAGCCTGTAGAATGAAAACAATTTCCATATATAAAATTAATTTGCTGGCCTTGATAAATTGCTTATGAATATTTCATATTTTCTATATTTTTATTGCTATACACCACCTACACTTATGTATACCTCTACAGGCTGTATACAGAGTTACAAGATAAAAAGTGATATTAAACGTGGATATAACGTATACTTTAAGGACACTAACTATATAAATTATGTATACGTATATTCTAGAAAATTGTTTATAAATGTTCTCGCGTGTTTTTTGTTCAAAAAAAATTTTTTTGTGTGTCTATAAAATAAACATCATTATATGTATATGTACACAGGTATAGCAAGACAAAAAAAAATGAAAAACCCGAAAAATAAAAATGTAACAACAATTATTTCATCCTTCTTCATAAATTCCTTTTTTTTTTTGTTAACGACGAATATATGTATGCATATTTTATATTCAATTGCGTGAATAATTTTGATATCGTTTACGTAAATACATACATATTTAATAAGTATAAGATACCAAGGAAAAATTGTTACAAACATTATGTAGTCATCATAATATTAAACATATAAAAATTGTATTCTTACATTTCGTGCTATACGTGTATGTAAATAATTTAAAAATTTGTGTTTATATAGGATTTACCAATAAGAACCACGTTAAAACTTTAAAATTAAACACAATGATAACTAAAAGTTTTAAAGAACAATCGATTGTACATATTACGTTCTAAAAATAATATCGTTCTTGGCTTATTCTTGTAAACCATAGAGATTTCAAATAGACCCATAGGAAAAAGTCCAAGAGTATAATTAGATCGCTCGATCTTGGCGACCATAGTAGTTTACGTCAACATTTCTTGAAATAACTCGTCCAGAAAATAATTTTTTCTTGCAACAAAACGCGATTGTCTGATGAGATTATAGTTTGTAGTAAGTGTTGTAAACATTGTTCATGTTAACATTTTTTTGCTTAGATCAAAAATATATTCTGCTATCATGGACTTCACCAAACTGTAAAAGCCCAACTATAATCGACATACCTGACATAGCAAACATAAGAAAAAATAACGAATGTTAAAACGTAACATTTGGTTAACTATAATTAACATAGATAACATACTAAACATAAGCAATACGAATTTCACAAAATGAGCTTTTTGCTTATGTTACTTATGTCATGTACGCTCTCGATCGTACTGCTTATGTCGAGCTTATGTTAAACGAATTTTTAACGAATGTCGGTAATGTTAATTATAGTTTAGCTCATTGATTTGGCTGTGTTCGTAGCACGACATATGTCAAAGCTTATGTCAGGTATGTCGATTATAGTTCCCACTTAACTTTAACTAACTCGTGATTACTTGAGACACATTCTGCAATTTTGTCTGTTTTCAAACTCATATTGTGCCAGAAATACGATTCATTCATAAATTTTTCACAATGCACGAAACGAACGGCAGACTAAACGTGCATTTTGTTAATAAATTCAAATACATAATTTCTATACTTATGTTAAAAAATAGTGTTATCTTGCCATGATCACTTAACACAGAATACTGAGCACAGAGGCCCTTTTCGAAAAAGTCTGCTTACGCAATTAAAATCAAATCCAATGTTCGAAAACTTTTTTTGATCGCAGTATCTTATGTTATTTAACTTAATAATTATTGACGATGACGTTCAATTATTGATGCATGCATCATGTCCATTGACGTTTTCGAAAAGACCCAGACACATCAATAATGAAAGTTTGAATTTGACTTTTTCGATCAGTGTTATCGTTGTAGCTGTTGAAAATTCTGATAACGTTCGTATTGATAAACCTTATATTTTTTATGTTGTGCCAAATGTACTTAATTTTCTTTTTGTATTCGTATGTACATACGAGTATTATCTTACGTTTCTATGCACCCATATTCTATTACATACATACATAAATTATATCGTTTTGTTTATTGCGTTAATAATACAAATTTTACTTTTATATACTTAGTTCATAAAAAATATTTTAATTTCTATAGTAAAGCATAAAATTACAAAATATAAAAAAGAAAATTTGTAAGACTCTTCAAATTATTTTTTCTATGAGTTGAAGAAAAAAGGGAATAGAAAATGTTGTTTCCTTATTTTTAATGCTTTATCACATCTACACAAATGACTTAGTGTAATTATATACCAGTACCCGCATACATATACATACTACGTATACGTTTTGTAGTACGTAAAAGAAAGTTAAAAAAGTTAAAAATACTTACTTCTATACAAAGTAATCGTTATAGATATTAAAGTCTTATTCTAATGTAATTTTTTAAATAACACACACCCACATATGTATATATAAAAATTTGTGTGTACATACATTACATTCATATTATTGTAAAATGTAAAAATGAAAGAAAATGTTGAATAAATTTTATGTGCAACCATATAACAAGTATAATAATACTAAATAGTACATATAGTAAATTCTGTCGAGTAATTTTCTTCTCCTTATTACATATTTTTTATTATTACTTTAAAAAACAAAAAAATAATAATAAAATATAATTATCCTCAAAATGATTACATAAAATACTTGTATGTATGTATAAAAAATTACTGCAAATATATGTAAATGTATATGTAAATATTCGTTATAGAAATGAACATAAGTACGCACACATACTCGTACGATAGTATGTATAAGTTCATATAAATACACTCGTATAAATGTACATAAATAAAATTCATTTAAATACAGGCATGCATTAAAATTATGAATATAAAGAAGAAAAATAAAAAATCGAAAAAAAATTATTTTTCATTTTTCACACATTCAATTTTTGTATATTTGTGTGCGTGCATTTGTATTTATGAGTAACTTACAACAATACGAATACACACGCGGGCGTAAAATTATTATGGGACAAGCATATAATTTTTAATGAATAGAAAACGTAATCATACTTAATTTGATTTAAATATATACCATCTTTAGTAGATAAAAAGTAAAAATATAATTCCCTAATGTGATGAAAACTCCTTCACAAAAGCCTGACTTAAATCTCATCGAACACATCTTCCTTTGGATGAAGTAAGATTCTACAATACACATATATTTTGTTCAAAACCTTATGGAGTCAATGCCAAGACCAAGACAATTATAGACAAATTCCAAGGACATAAGGGTCATCATCATACAAAATATATTGAATTTATATATTTTCATACTAATTTCATAGTAATTTTTGTGCAATGTCATATGATTTATTCACAGTAGTTTTCGTAATAATATTTTCTTTCAAATTTTTAGCATGGATTTCGCACACAGCCTTAGAGTACATTATTTCGAAAAAAAGAAAATTCTTTATCCCATAATTTTGTTCACGACTGTGTGTATCGTTAGTGGTAGTAGTAGTAGTAGTAGTAGTAATAAATAGAAAGGATAATAAATTGTATTTTGTAGTGTAGAATATACATACATACAATTTTATAGACAAAGAAAATGCAAGAAAATAAAAACTACAAAAACTATAAGTGGAGTGGATGGAGTATTTATTGTATACTTGGATTGAAATTTTACACTGAAGAACCTTGAAAAATTCAAAGAAAACTATATATGGACATACTCGTATATGTGTGTTTACAAATTATACATGTTAGTTAAATTATGAAGAAATTCCATAGATATTTATGTATATAAACTTAGTTTTATATCTACGGCTGAAATATATATATATTTTTTTTTTTAATTTAAATTGAATGCACTATTAAGTATACCTATATTTACATATACATATAAAGTGCTTGAGTTGTTATTAACAAAAAGAAAAAAAGACAGCAATAAAAAATAATTTAAATACTTTTTTGATGTTGAATACATATTGGATATTAGTTTGTATGTGTGCATTATTTGCATATAAGTATACATGTATGTATGTGTAAAAAAACGAAAGAAAAAACAAACAATTATTCAACTATATCATAGCTGCATATGTATGCATATAACTAACATGAACTTGAAATGTAGGAGCAATAGAATAAAAAAATATATAAGTAATAACAAAAGCAAACTATACACTTTATCAAGGGTAGCCGAACGTTTAAGTACATAGATGGGTGACGGATATACTATACATATATACATTCTCGTATAAATACGAGTACTTCACTGCTACTACTACTATGTATTACCACAATAAATTAGAAAAATTCCGGAAAAATATATACACATTCTTATATTACATAGCTTCTGTTTGTGTATTATTCACTATACTATTCTTTTTTTTTTCATTTTCATTTTCATTTTCTTTCAGGATATATTTTAATTATTGTCGTTAGACGTGTGTAAAACAATATGTGTATGTGTAAAAAAAAAATTATAATAAAAATAAAAAAAAAATGTCTTTCACAACAATGTAAATACGTACACTGTTTACAACTATATTTATACATATCTATATAGAATTCATTGTGTTTCTAAGGATAATTTTACACATACACTATACACTTTTGTAGTATACCTATAAAAAGAAAAACCGAATACAAAACAAAAGTTCATTAAATTTAAATGGCAAAATGTCTGATAATTATTATTGGATTTTTACTCTTATACAAGAAATTATCGTGTGACTGGTATACGCGATTGCATAAGATTTTTGTTGATTGTTTGATCACTTTAATGTTTTTTATTATTTATCAACTTACTCTCTATGACATGACTGACTACATATACAAGTATATAAATACTTATGCACTTATCATAGCAATCAGAAGACCTTCACATTCACATTCAGATACTTTACCAAATAAGTTCTTAGTTATAAAATATATTGTACATAAATAATATTAAATTCTATTTTTTACTTTGTATTTCATTTTTTCTTATTTATTTTTATTTTTCTATTTTTCTTTTCATGCACAAAAAAAAAAAATAAACTTATAATGGAATTAATATTATTTCTCAAATGTCAACAACAACAAAAACAACAACAATAATTGGATATCTATACAAACAAATAAATAAACGCGACATGAAAAAAAAAATTTAAAAAAATAAAATCAATTTTGAAAAACAAAAATGTTCTACAATGATGATGATGGGTGATTATATAAACGAAAAATTCAATATTCTACACGGTTTCAATAATATTGTAACCGTATATACACCATTGCTACCATATAAACTTTATACACTATACAAAAAAATGTAACGATTATGACCGTGGCATTTACCTGTAATGGCGTCATTTTGTTGCATACACCCATGCACAAAAAAAAAAAAAAATAAAATCGAATTTAAAAAATTTCTAACACCATATTCTTCTTGTTATATTTGTGTTTGTGAATTTTAAATTGGACAACAACGGCGGCAACGTTATTCACTCGCATATATATACTGTTATATAAATTTCAAATGAAAAAATTGAAAAAATGAAAATGAAAATTTGAAAATTGTTTTCCTTCCGGTATGATGTTTTTTATTCGAAAACGATACGAAATTTTCGTGTATGAAATCTAAAAATCAAAAAAAAAATTCTAACTCATACACACAAATAACACAAATATAAATATAATATATTGTAATGGATGCAGTCACTTGGTGTTGTTTTATATGTACTAGTATGTGGTGCTCTCCCGTTCGATGGTTCCACATTACAATCGTTACGTGATCGTGTCCTATCTGGAAGATTTCGTATACCATTTTTTATGTCTTCAGGTAAGTAGAAAAAAAATTTTTTTTACTATGACATTTACTATGTATATTTTACATATATGGGATGAAATCAATTATATTTCACAGCTTTTTAGATCTATAGTTATGTTGTTATACATTATATCTACATATACGATATACGAGGATATGTATATGCAATACATATCGGAATATATAAAATGACAAAATGAATTTCCTCATCGTCTATTCAAATTTTTTAATTTATCATACCAACGTTTATTTCTATTCAATCCCATTTATTTTTCTCGTTTCCTTTTGAATCATTGAAAGGATTAAAACATAAAAAAAAAATGTTTACCTTACTTGATATAATCGCATTTATGTATAATTATACATTTATATACAGGTATATCTCAAATGCAATTTATTACATTGATTCGTACAATTACATTCGTATACAATTCTTATTTTATATACTCGTATAACATTACGTTACCTATGCCTACATACACATTTACAATTGATTTGTGATTTTATAGTAAACTAATGAAATTGAAATTTCAAAATGTAATTAAATTCTATTACCGACCTGTCTGAGAAATTGTAATTATTATTATTGAATTTGTATACAAGGTGTGCCTCAGATTTTATAATGAAGATACAGAAAATAAATATTAGAAAAATTGCCTATTTTATAATTTGAAAAGATTTTATATGAGGCATAAATTTTGGAGGGGGTCTTGGTGGTGCAAGTGATACATAGTATCTGGCCTACTATAATTTCGAAGTGCAGATTCGATTCCTGCCCAAGTCAAAAAATGTATAAGAAAAATAATTACTTTCAATTTTTCGTTGCCTATTTCCATTTCCAACTTTCATTATCCATCACCAAAGATCACAGAGTTTTCAATGTGTATATACCAGTTTAAATGGGAAAAAGAGCATAGAAATATATTATGATAATATAATTGGTCTATAGTTGTTGTCAACAATAATTACAAAATTCTAATTCTGATAATAAGCCTTATCATGTGAAAGAGTTTGCTTCTCTACCAGTAACCAGTAACTATTCTCAATGTTTCGCAATCCATATTAAACTGTGAGTTGAAAGACTTGATTCAACTAATGCTGCAGCGCTATTGATGATGATGATGATGATGATGATGATACTGATACATTATGAGCATCATTATGAGTATTATTTCTGGTTTTTAAAGTTTTTAAAACTTTCATTTTGAACATAACATCGCCTGAGTTACATCCTGTACAATTATACACATCATGTAATTCGTATACAAATCAGAGTAAAAGGTGTTAAATTAAAAATTGAAAATTAAAAAAAAAATCAATTATGTACTTAGATTTGCAAAATAATTTTCTAAAGATATGCATATTTATGTAGATATTTATATTCAGAAAAATGAAGAAAAAATTTCAAACTACCATGGAGACCAAAGAGAAAAAAAAAAATGAATATACGCAAAATAAATAAAATTTGAAAAAATAAATAAACGCAAAATACGAGCAATTTACAAGAAAAATTCAAAACTTTTTAGGATAATTTTTGACGAAATTATATTTTAAAATTAAATAAAATTTTTCAATTAAATAAAAAATTACTTTAAAAGGATAAAAGATGAAATAAAGCCAAAACGAAAAATAAAAATAAAAAGAATAAATGAATCAATTCTTAATTATCCTAATTTACAGCTCATTTATACGAGTATTATCTACATTTTTAAGCATAACATCTGTTTGTACTCATAATATTTTTTTTTATAACTTTTATTCATTAGTAAGTATTTATTTTTTGTTGTACCTGTCACTTAACTTAATATTCTTGTTCTTATTTTATGCATCGTATATACCTGTATAAATCCACATATACATACTAGATAAATGTGAAAGCACTACGTTCGTATGTACTATATTTCTACACCCGTTTGTATGCGTTATGCATGCAGTATGTACTGATCTATCTAAATGTATCATGTACACAAAATATAAGAATATCAAGAAAGTGAATTAATCTTTTAACCAGAACACCTACAAAATAGTTCTAAAAAATGCAAAAAAAAAATATAAGAACTAAAAAAAAATTAATATTAAAGGATACAAAGATGACAGAAAGAAGAAACACTTTTTCTTTCCTTTATAAGAGTTCGTGACATTGTTTTCAATTTCATATGTACATATACGATGTATAATATAATGCACACATGTACTATATGTATGTATGTTACGATATTCATTATTTTATCTTCTTTTCCATATCATTTTTTTTTCTCTGCATTCAGTTTTTGCATTTTTCTTATTTCACTTTTTTTATATATGCAAAATGTTTATTTCTATGTCACCTGTTCTGTTGTTCTGTTTTTTTTTTTTTTCGTTTATTTTCTTCATGCTCATGCGATAGTTTTGTATTGTTAATATCGTTGATATCATAAGTTAAAAGTCTAGAAGAGGCAAAAAAATAATAATAAAAAAAAATAAATAAAGTAGGAAAAGCACAGAAAAATATACGAAATTAAAAACCTGAAAATAAATGAAAAATGAAATCCTATAAACGCTAGATATATAATGTACAATGGTAGTATCATCGTACACTAACTTATGTCTATATTCTATGGTAGTATGTAGAAAAAATGAGAAAGAAAAAAAAATTTATCACCTTGAAGACGCAAAAAGAAAGATTACAAAAAAATGAAGAAATTTTCATTTATATGTATATAAATAAAAGTACGCGCATATAGAAGACGTAGGAAATTAAAAGTAAGCAAAACAATTTTGAAATTGAGATCAAAAATTTGAAAATTAATTGTACAAGAAACAAGAAAAGATGACAAATTAAAAATTGTAATTTGAAATTCCGATTTAACAAACTTACTGTAAATTATTGTATCGAGTATAACATGATCGGCAGACTGATTGTCATTGTGTAAATTAAATTCAGTTAGGAAACTAGAGGCTAAACACAACCAAAGCAACTTGGAGAAATCTGCTACAATCAGCATATCATTTATTGCTTTATGAATGCATACTGGTATAATGATATGGCAGAAGCATCCAAACAGAAAATGTTCTGGCTGTCGTGTTTGATCAATGTTAAAATTTAGCTGTCATCTGTGGAGTACAACAAGTACGACAACACAAGTACAAGAACAAGCATTAGAGTAAAGAGAAAATTTATATCTCTTTACTCAATGGATAAGTATAACAACTGACAACCTAGGATGAATCTTGTACAGATAGCATAATTTATAATTCCAATTTGTGATAATCTGGAATCTTACCTGTAACTGACTTCATGTTCATAATAATGTCAGTTTATTGAAGCGCCATTATTTTTAAAAGCATTTTCTTTATATGCATAAATTTCTATTACGACAAGAAATGATAATTTTGCATGTGAAACAATATCAACAAATTAAATAATTCCAAATTGAATTTATAATATCTTCTGAATACCCTCCCTGGCTGTGTTGATATTGACTATATGTGAAACATTAAATTAAAGTTTTGAATGTAATCCGAATTTTAGGATGTGTAAAATATTTTCATATTAATCAGAATAGGGATTTAAGAGTTTTAAAGTATCTAATACAAAAATTACATTTTATCTGTTCTAATTACTGTTCGCCTTAAGAAAGTAAATGCGCATTATGTTTGTATTCATCTTCGGTTTAATTGTGTATTTCACACTTATTCGAAAAATTATGTAATTATTGCTTACCTAAAGCAAAATATATCTTATCTCTGTTAAATAAATTGAACATCAACAACACAAGAAGACTGTAATAAAAGTCTCTCATGAAAATGTGTATAGGTATCATCATAATGTGTGTGTCAGTATCCTGTAAATATGAATAAATAATCTATGTATGTACCTATATTTTCATTTAGAGATGTAGTATACATACTATATGTACTAAAATCTACATGTTTGTTTCCATAAGGTTGTCTGATTAATATCAGAAAAGTTACAACTATATGTATAGATATACGCCTCTCTGTATACGTATGCATATGAATATGACGTGGGTATTTATGTAGTACGAGTATTATTATATAAATATAAGCACGTGAATTTATACTTTCGTATACATACAATGTACACATATACATACATACTTCAGTACTTCAGATATCCCTTTAAAAATGCAATTTACATGAAACATTTTTTTGAAAGATTCAAATCTGATGATACGATTCAGCTCATGTATCTCAAGATGTGTATAACTTCATTTATTTTCTATTAAAAAAAAAAAAAATTTTTTTTTTCTGATCATGTGCGGTATACATGTGTCACATACACATATGTGTCCTCATTTAGAGTTACTGTATTTATTTTACTGCTCTACATGCGATAAAAATGAAAACAACGAAATATACATATATACACTATACCATTATTCCTATATATACGAATGGTATGCAATTTGGTTACGTAGTATGTACATAAATACGATTTAAATTATCAAAAAAATTAATCTATAAATATGTTGATATCCTTAACTTATCAAAACTTATATATTATTCAAAAAGAGGAATGAGATATTAGAAGCACTATAAAAGCAAATTACACACGAAATATACATATGTATGGTTTAACTTTTAATTCGCTGTATAAAAGCGTATGTTCAGTCGTACGTGGTCGTACATAGAAATATAAATATAAATATATAAAGTTAATTGAACTATATATTATCCTATTTAGGTACATAAGAAAAACAAAAAAAGGGAGGAAAGTTAGAAAAGAAATTGAATAGCTATCGAGGACACGTTTAAATTGCTAATGGATATTTGCTTATTTATGTTATAGTGATATCGATATAACACAGAATGTTGTTGAGGTTTTTAGATATATAGAAAAATATAATTTAGAAATGACTTTTATATACATTTTACATGCACGAATATTCTTGCGTATGTATGTATCCGTAAACGATAAAATATATAAAATGAAATGATTGTAAACACATCAATGCTGATGACTATCAAAATGAATAAATTAAATTGATAGCAGAACCATTACGATATAACAACAACAGCAGCAGCAACAGTAGCAGCACAAATTTCGACAATGTTTTCAAGTTTTTTGCATATACGTTACATACACGTTGCTCATTGCGTACACTTAAAAATCAATAAAATAATTTTTGAATGATGGAATTTCAAAAATACAAAATAAATACATAAAATTTGTAGTATATTTATGGTACTGAATACTGAATAATATTTGCAAATTAAATTCATCATATATTGTTAAAATTATGTGTCCTTTTATTTTTATTAAAATGTTGTACATTGTTCACGAATATATTTATCCTTTTTTCTTCACTAATAATATACATAATCATATATTGATATATACAGATATTTCTCAAATATTCAACATTTTAAATCTGTTGTGTTTGTTTGTTTTGTAACTAAAATGCATACTCATATACGAGTATAATTATTATTCACCATCATATATGTATGCGTATAAAAGTACATTGGGGAAAACATTTTCAAAACATTAATTAATTAATTAAAGCAACAGAATAAAAAATTAAATGGAAAATAATAATTGGGTAAAGCATCATAAATCAGTTAACATTGAAAAATAATTAATTTATCTTTTTTACTTTTTTTGTTGTTGTTGGAATAAAGTTATCATGTATTTTTACTACTGATTTACGTATTTCAAGAAATAACAAAAACAAAATAATTATGACAAACAATATGATTCTTATTGGTAAATATTTTATATAGTATAAAATTCAAAACATAAAAATTTATAAACAAATTTATTTATCCAAATGACATGAAATATAATTTTCATATACATACATAAATAAAATTCTGGTAACCCTAAATTTAATTCCTTTTTTTCATTGACGTCATTCATACACATAACAACATAGGTACACAATTTCAGACTGTTTCGTTATCGTAATCTCCAATACACTATACTACCATCATATGTAGTATTTTTCTTTCGAGCATACATAATACAAATGTATACATACAAACGTATATAAATTCAAAATAAATACATATCCTTTATATATTTAATGCACAGGAACACATTTACAGAGAGATAACACAAACATTTTTTGTTGTTTATGTATATACATACATACATACATACATATTTTGAATTGGAGAATTATATGCATGCATGCATATGCTTATATCCTTAAAAAATATATCATTTTCATGCATAACATAAATGAAATAAATGTGTTTTAGAAAATTTTCATGTGTGTAGTATAACCATGAATTTATGTGTATTCGAAATGACATCAATAAAAAAAAAAACTCAAGCTCTCTAGCCCCTCCAGGATATATAGTATATAATAATGTGTATTACTGGTATTACATAAAAAGCTAGGAAAATGTATTGTAGTGGTGGTATAGATATCATAAAGAGCAGAATGTGAAATATAATAATGTATAAGCAGTTGTCACAGCTGTTGTCCTAGGCACCACATAATTTTTTTTTTTTTTTTTTTTTTTTTTGAGCATTTACAAACATATACATTTAAACATTTAGCTCGCAAATACATTTACATAAAATATTTGAAACGAAAGAGATTTTTTACACCAGAAAAGCTCGAATTATACTCAATATTTTATGTGTACATTGTACATACATATTTGTGCCGGGTTAATATTTTCTTCTTTTTTTTTCCTTTTTTTTTATGTATGTATATTATATTGAACTCGTGATTTTTTTTTTCCTACAAACTACACATTTCTTTTAAAACCATTTCATTTCATAATTTTCCTTTCGATTTTTTTTTGTTTTACATTTTAATATTTATACACATGAATGTATGTATATCTATATACAGAATTACAGAATCGTACTCGTGCATACATACATACGAGTATATGTACATGAGGCTGTTAACCTTCTTCATTCTTGATTCCATTCCAAATTCCAAATAAAATGAAATTTATACGAGTGTGTTATGTCGTATAGTAAAATGTAGGAGGCATAAAAATCTGTGTTGTGATAACTTTCTGATACTAAACAATAATTTTTATGTATTTGTATTTGATTCGCGTGTATATATACGTACACAGTATCTATATATATAATAAATTTTATAAATAAATGAAAAAGTATATTACTTATGTACTCTTCTTATACATACAATAACAAGGAAATATTAAATGGAAAATAATAGTACATATTTGTAGTGGTACGAATTTCTGTTGCTTTTTTTTTCATTTTTAAAAGGATTCGTTCACAAAAAGGATATAAAATAATATTTTCAGACTTCAAAATACATATATACATAAATAGCTAGACAGAAACATTTAAAATTTAATGATTATTTGTACATAATATACATACAATATAGATATGTACATTTCTCGAGTTTTGATTCTTTTACCAATATGCACATCAAATTTTATTAAAGAATGGTGAATGTAAGAATGAAAAAAACAAAATAAATAAATTTCGTAGAAAATGTTTACGTCAAAAAAAATTTCAACACGTTTACAAATAAATTTTTTATATTTTATATTTTACATAATATGTAAGTAAGTATATGAGTACATATGTACATACTCGTACATATACTTAGCTTAAATTATAATTCAATTGAAAATTTTTATGGTAAGGATAATATACTCGTAAAACAAAAAAATATGAATGAAATTATATGAATATACATATGTATTTTATTAATATTATACACCTACACGCACCTACACCGCCGCATATTTTTTTTCAGAATGATTAAAATGTATGAAAATTAAATGAGGGATAAAATGAAAAAATAAAATATTAAGTTGAGAAATTAATGAGAAACATAATAATTATATGCATGCGATATTATACATGTAATTTCTATATATAAATGTAAAATTATATATATTATGTACGTATACATATGTATATAATCCTCATAATTCTACAAAGGCTAAATTTTATATTCATTTTCCTTTTTTAATGTTATTTTAATTTCGATTTTCAAACAAAATATTAATGATAATAATACATCAGGATAATAAATTAAAATGAATCAAAATAATGCGCAAGCGTTTTCTCATATTTTATTTGTGTAAAACAAAAAAATAAAGAATGTTCAAATTTTACAGACTATAAAAATCATTTTAATTATCTAAATAACTTCATATCGCAGTTTAATTAAGTATGAAAATGTATATGTACTACGTCTGTAACCAAAATTAATATCATAGGAATAGAATTTTTTTTTTTTAATTTCATTCAAATAATGATTTCTATTATTTTTGAGCGCATATACGAGTAGGTTTAATTAAAAACCATTTACAAAAATGTTTAAATCTAAAAAGCTAAAAAAAAAAATATTATTCTCATATGTTGATTTTTTTATTTAATTTATCGTACTATTTTATGTTATTTTTTTAATTATTTAGACTGTGAAAATTTAATTCGTAAGATGTTAGTATTAGATCCTACCCGCCGTTATACAATCGAACAAATAAAACGTCATCGTTGGATGATGGCCGAAGTTATGGAAACTCCAGTTGTCACTGAAATATCTAGCAGCCATCCAGGTGGTACTTCAATGATTGAACCAAACGAAGATATATTACGAATTATGGCTGAATTCGTTGGTATCGATCCACAAAAAACTAGAGAAAGTTTAAAGGTAAGTATATTTAATTAACAAGAAATTTCATATTTTTTTTTCTTCTCTGTAACGATATAAGTATTAATTAAAAAATTTCTTATTATTCACACATTCGTATGTATGAAATTTAGAAAAATAGTTACGATCACATCGCTGCAATTTACTTACTTTTACATGAAAGAGTTAAAACTCGATCGTTATCACAAGACAATAGCGGTTTAATATCATGTCATAATTTAACGACACAGTCTAGCGTTACATCGACACAATCATCATCTAAACATCCGAGCATAGAATGTCAGCGACGACGACCCAGTACGATAGCCGAACAAGCGATGCGTAAACTTGGCATATGCTCGACTGGTACACAGAATCATGTTAGAGATGCACCTTTATCACCTCGTCATCATGCTTCAATATCAGTAAATGATCGTCTCGGTGGCCCAATGTTAATGACTGGTACAAGCGTTAATTGTGGTGTATATGATCATTGTGGAATGTTAACTGGTACACCATTGCCATCCATAATTCAATTACGTGATACAAATATAAGAGAACAAACCTCTTCTGTGTCTTTGATGCGTGATAATTGTACCAGCAGCAATCAATATTTTCGTGGTTCCTTAATGTACAACAGTACTAATAATACTAATAATTGTAATAGTATAAGTGGTAGTAAAATGTCGGCAATAGCATCTTCAACATTTCTTGTAAAAGAAAGGGAATGCAGTTCACCATATTCTCCACCAATTCCCTCATCAGCTCCACATCAAGGTTTTCGTGAAAGCCAGGCGTATTTAGCTCGTGAAATGATGTCACATCGAATACCCTCTAGCCGTCTCATATCGTGTGGTCTTGATCAACGAATCCTAAAACAAAGTTCCGAAGATTGTCGAAGACTTTTGCAACAGGTAAAAAATTTAATTTTTTCTTCTAAATATGCCCTCATACAGTTAACTATTACGAATTTCACAGGCAACAGCAATATCAGATCCTAATCGTCATATTACATCGACATCCGTTAATCCAATGGAAATTGGCTCAACGTGTTCAACACAGCCACGAAGCTTAACTTCATCAAATAGTTTCGATTCAAAATCAAATTTACCAACGAATTTTTCAACTGGACCATTTCAAATGTCTGCTGAAGCATCGAAATTATTCTACACTTTACAACAGAGTCCATTGCCGTTAGTTACGACCGATGTAATTAATTGTTAAAAAAAAATATGTTTTTATGTGTAGAATTTTGAATTGTTTATGTGCTGTTTTATCTATAATTTATAATTTTCTATTTTACATACACACATAAGTAACACAATTTTAAAATTCTTGTTCACAGAATAATAGCACTATATTATGCATTTCGAATTCATATTTCAGGCTCGACAATCGGATTCATGTCGTTATTTGTCACAAAATAATCAAGGTCATATGTACGGTACTCAGAATGATTCCAGACATGGAGACATTAACGCCGGTTCTGGCAAAGATAAATTAAGCAATTACATGTAAGCCATAATAGAAAAATAATTAATGTTAAATAAATTTTACTAAGAATTTTATTTTTCATTTTTTTTTAGTGATCATGTTCGAAATACACCACCCTATAAAGAATATATGAATAATTTACCATCTTATAATTACCTCCAAGCAATGGATAATGATAATCCATCAACACTTCATCCAAGATATTCACAAATGACACCTCAATACAGTTCTAGTACCGATGAAGGTTGTGATACCGATCACGGAGGTGAGTCTAAAGGTGCGAATACATTAAATATTTTATTTTTATCAAATTTTTGTGTTCAGTTCGTTTTTTTGTTGCTGTTTTTGTTTTTGATTTTGTGTTTGAATTTTGATTTTCTTTTAATTTCTTTTTATGTAGTTATTTTATTTTTAACAAACACAATACAAAAAAAACCTATGCAGTTGAAAGGCTAAATTAAATTAAAACACAATACAACATCTTATACTGAAAAAACATCATTTCTTACTTGAAGAATACAAAATTTTAAGTCATTTTCATTATCTATCATTTTCATATCACTGAATAATTATACATTACCGTATATAACGAACGATTAATTACAAATTCGCTAAATACACAAAAATGCCACACTAAATTAATCAAAAAAAAAACCAAAATATACAAAACACTAGAGTTAGTTTTTTTGTTTTTGTTTATTTTTCTTTTATTATCGATGTTTAAAAAAAAAAACAATCAGAAATGGACGAAGCACCTTCCACAGTTCCGGCACCAATACAACGTCTCAACTCGTATGCCAGCAGCAGTTCATCTAGTGGAGTTGTGGCAAATTTTCATTCGAAGAGCTTGAGTCAGAATTTGAGTTGTGATTCATCTCGAAGCAATTTTTCAACTTTAGAGAGTTTAGACTTGAATCTATCGGATTGTAGTGATCTGGCTGGAAGTCTTCCATCATGTGCGACGAGTGCCACTGTATCCGCCGAAACTGATTCATCGACAATAATCAGTTCATCAACATTACATCCCTGTGTTTATGTTTCGATGTCAGCAAAATCACCGTGTTCATTTTCTCGCCATAATCCAATCGGAAATCATCATCAGCACAACACGAAACGATGTAGAGCTATAACAAGATCTCCCGTCGATTTCAGGTAATAGAATACTAAATGCATATATTTAAAACTAAAATCCGATAATGACGTTTGAATATGATTTTAATTTTACAGAGAAGGTCGTCGTGCAAGTGATGGTCTGGTTGCTCAAGGCATCTTGCATTCTCATTCAGAACATCCACTTAATTCAGGAGTAGCATTTAACAGTCAGCGTTTACACGAAGCTTATAAAGCGAAGGGTATACTTGAACTTCATGTCCTACAAAAAGAAGCCGCCCAACTTAAAACGCAATATCAATCGAATATTCCACCGGACGAAATGACCGTTCGACAAATTCAACACAGCCAATTCCATGTGAATCCAAACAAAACTGCCATGGATTTAAGTACCTTGTATCATACACTGAAACAAGCTGATTATTTGTCAAATAAAAACAACGATATTACATCGTTCATTAATTACATGAAAAATGACATGACTAAGCATGACAGAGAATTTAAGGATCCGTCATCGGTGCAATCTGGTGCATCACCATCCAACAATTACAATAATACCAGCCAACAATTACAAAAGCCTCCACTTCAACAGCAATTGATGCAACACCGTTTACTGCAACAGAAACGACAAATTTTTCAAAAGCAGGTAGCTCTCGAAAGTAGTTTGAGTCGACGTCAAATGCTCCGTCAACAAAGCTATAAAATTGCTCAACAAACACAAATTTTACCACCATTACCACTAAGTGAAAGTGAATCAGAAGATCTATTAGCATTTCAAGCAATTGTTGAAGGTAATTCAACAAATTCAATCGGTTCTGTGAGCACAACAAATCAATCACCAACACATTCAGTAACTGGATCACCGAAATTGATGAAAACATCACATATTCAGCAGCAGCCAATAAATCCTGCATCACCAACATCATCCTCATCGCATTATCAATCTTCACAAGCATCACCTACCGTCTCGCAAATTCAAATCGCATCGCAACAACAACAGCCACTACAAAAATACGTAACTGGAAATGATACATGGAATACACTTCCTGGCTCATTGAAAACATCCTGCCAGATTAGCGATGAAACTTTATCATTGGACTCCTGGACAGCACATCAACCTCTATTCCAGGTATTTACAACAACCAATCAATAGATGATGATTTATTCATAGAGCAAATTGAGAAACATTGAGTTCAATTTTTCATAGACAACAAAACACTTTTATACTTCGATTCCGATACGAGAATGTGAAAAAATGTGAAATGCATCTGCTATACATATGTACATAAAGATTAGTTTGAAATTAACGAATCACACCGATAGATTTACAATTTACATTACATTATATTATTATTATTATTATCACTATTATTGTTATCATTATTATTATTATTATTATTATTATTATTATTATTATTATTATTAATGAATGTATGTGAAAATGTAGAAATTATTTAAATTTAATTGTAGAATTTCTTAAGTAGTAGTGCTTAAAAAATATATATATGTATGTGCGTATAAACATATATATTATAAATATATGAAAGAGCTTAATAATTATTATACGAAAATTTTTATGAAAAACAAAATTTTATAAAAGAAAAAATTCAAAATAAACGTAACGTTTAATAAAAATATGTAAATCGAATTTCACTTAGATTATGTCATAAAAATCGTATTCACCCGGTGATAAATAAAATTTTCGTTTTTCATAAATGAAAAAAAATCAAATAAAAATAAAAATACATACATACATAATATTATGTAATTGAATTTAAAAAAAAATAATAATAATAATCTTTTAAAAGTAGTACATATACATTTATAATAAATCTTTTTTATAGTTGCAAATGAAATACAAATTTCTTAGAACTTCTTATAAAAAATATAATTCTAGTTTTTTTTTTTTTTTGTGATATGAAAGATAAATAAAAAAAATAATTACATATTTTCCTAATTTGATTTTGTTAGTATACATTTATATTTATATTAATCATATGGATATATGTAATATGTAATATTGTTGTTATTTTTGTTTTAATTATAGTTTTTTTGTTTTTTTTTTTTTATTTTGTTCCCATGTTGCTATAGTTTTAGTAGAAAAGTAAGTGAAAAATTAGAAAGAAAATAAATCTACATATAGTTGTTAAAAATACTATAGATTTTCTTGCCTTTTATTTTTTATATATTTAATGTATAGTAAAAAGCAAAAATTATAATAATTTCAAATACGCTTTTATATACCTATATAGTATATACCTATGTATTTGCTTTATTTATAAAATTTAAAAACAAAAAAAATTTATCTATTTTAATTTGTTTCTATATAGAAGAAGAAAAAATATATAGTTTTATCGTTTTTTTTCTTTCTTTTGTTGTTTTGTTATTATAATAAGAAAGCAATTACCAAAAATTAAATTTTAAAAAAAATGATTTTCAATTTAAAATGAAAATGATAAAAATAATTTAAAAAATAAAATTGTTGTGATAATAATTCATAATAAAATGATGTTTATTGATGAATTTAATTTAGATGTAAAACAAAAACAAAAAAAAAAAACAAGAAAAAAACACATTAATTATTATTATTATCTTTATAATTTATGAAATATTTTTTTTTTTTAAATAAGAAAAAAATATAAAATAAATAATTTTTATTAAATTGATTTTATTTTGTTTTTTGTTTTTTTTTTAATAATTTTTAATAATAAAATAATCAAGAAAAAAATGTATTTCTTTTTTTTTTAAACAATTTGAATTTTTTGCGGTTCTTTACTTCGAGTTAAAAACGAAGCTATTACTTTACATAAGAGAAAAAAATTGACCGTAGAAGAGAGTAAACTTAATTATTACAAAATGCATATTAATAAAATTGTATTTGTATCCCCTTAGAAAATTTAAATATTCAAAGCTAGATGTATAGAAGTCGAATAAACGCGTGCGTATAATATTTAACATAACATAGTATATATTCGAATTTTAAAAAATTATATAAGAATTTATCCACTGAGAATTGTTATTTTACAAAATATATAAATTCTGAATTTAGTAAAATACCTACATATAGTACCATAATAAAAATAAAAAATTAGGCCACGCTCTAAAAATCATATCTATTCGGGTATCGACAGCGACACACATGTAATTCAGCTAATTATAATTCTGAAGCTGAATTATGTATGAATACCTGAATAAATCCATGTTGGAATTCAGCCTTATACCGCTTCTACATTCAATGCAGTGCAGTGACTTCAATTTGGGTCTTGGACTTCAAATTTCGACTTCACAGCAATTAAGATGTAAAATTAGCTGACAAGTGAATGTATAAGCAAAGTGTATATATACCTAACAAGTGGAAAATCTCAATATAAAATATTTTTTAATTTTCAATGACCTCGAAATTTTTTACACAAATACACTGACATCTACGAAAAAATAGACAAAAAATCAAATCAAGACTAAAGAAGTAGTTGAAACAAGAAAGAAATAATTAAGAAGTCGCCCCTTTTTATAAAATTGAGTACGTAAAAAACAACACAATCAAAAATTCACTCTAAAAACAACTCAAACAACAACAACAACATCAAGCACGTGTACATTACAAGTACGTGTATTTACCGTCAAATTATCACGGAGGCTATTATCATACATATGTTAGAAGAACAACGAATAAAAAAGTCGAAGCGAAATAGACTTCGTATGTGAATCAAATAAGATTGTTTTCAACTACCACTAGTGCATATCACGGAGGCTATTAAAAACTAATGTAAA
This sequence comes from Villa cingulata, assembly GCA_951394055.1. Taxonomy (NCBI): domain Eukaryota; kingdom Metazoa; phylum Arthropoda; class Insecta; order Diptera; family Bombyliidae; genus Villa; species Villa cingulata. The sequence goes on along the minus strand of OX596025.1, from coordinate 24,597,836 downwards.
AAAAAAATGTAAGCAGAGAGAATTTTGCATTATTGTGATGTCGGTGATATGGAAAATGAGAAGTTTGATAGTATGTGTACTTTTTATCTTATTTTTTCATGTACACATTTTTACATTATAAATATAGTAATTTGGGAATTGCCAGGTAAAGTGCTTTTCAGACTTTAAGAAAATTGTTGTTGCTGTGAGAATTGCTGACAATATTTGATAAACATGTATATTTGAACTACTTTTTTCTCGGATCTCCCATTCTATTTAGCTTAATAGCTGAGATTTATTACTTGGTTTACCTAGATTTACTTTGGTATAAGTTCTAATACGAGTACATATTCAATAAATCAAAGTCGAAGTTGAAGTCACTGCATTGAATGTAGAATCGGCATTATACTCTTACAAAAACAACGCACAATTTTATATTCATTCAGAATAGTTAAAATTGAAATAAATCAATGAACAAGTATGTATATACGCGAAATTTTTTTACAGATATTTACGTTATCCAAAATAGAAATTTTTTATGTGAAATCAAAACTCATGTTTTTGTTTTTTATAGTTCACATATTAAATACACAAAAATACAATAATCACTAAATAAACTTTTTAAAAATTATGTGTAGAAATAAATGTATAGTAGATATAAGATTATAATATTCTGAGACAACGATGTGCCACTATTGGCATAATTCATCTTATACCCGTACGAATACGATGAGGCATCGATTTATTTTTAAACTCGGCCATAACAATTTCATATTATTCATACTGTTCAGACAATTATTACATATATTTTGTAAAAACTGCATATTTAATTTTAATTATATGTATCTGCTTTTCTCTTGTTTCGAAATTATAATTTTTTCATCGCAAATAGAAATACCTACGTGGCGTAGTTTTTAAAGAAAAATATGAAGCATTACATTATATTTGTAAGTTGTTCTTTTTGTTTGGAACAATGTTGGATTCCACTGGGAAAAAGTATAAATAATTAATTTACATAATTATATCATTTAGCAATATACATACATATTATGTATGTATGTAAATTATAAATTTTTTGTTGATTGTGTTAATAAGTATTGTAACGACATAAAAATAAATTTAAACATAATTTAAAAAAATTAAGTTTTTCATAAATCATTTGTTGATAATATTATTATACAAACATTATGCATATTATATACGTTCATAGATGCAAAATGCATGAACTGTAATATATAAGTGCATAATATATATATTAGCTGCTCTCAATTTAGCAATTTCAAGTACTTGTGAGTACAAAAAAGTGTCTAAGATAAATTGTTACAACGAACGACACAAGAATTATTCGTAACTACCTGCATCTATACTTGTAGTTACTTGAAAAATTTTTCATGAGTAGCTGGTAGCTGCAAGCTGCGAATAGATGGCTTAGCACAGGCATTTACCTTTTCTACTCGCAAGTACATACTTGAAATTGTTAAATCGAAAGCAGCTATTATATCCTAGATTGTTTTATGAATTTACTGATTTTTTTTATTGTTTATTTTCAAATTAAAATTTTTTTAAAAAAATATATAAATTAAATTTTCTTTTTATATAAAATAACAAAGAAATATTATGAAAATGAAATTAAATTTTGTTTTATTTCTATACCGCATCCTTCATTATAATAATGCCATATCATACATTATGTATGTAATTATGCGTTTAATTATTTTTAATGTTCATATACAAATACTCTTATAAGATGTTATTTATTTAAATATGTTATGTAGTAGTTTTTTTCTTGTTGTTGCTTTTAAAATTTTTTTTAATTTTCTCTTCTGTAGTTACCAGTATATTATTATTATATGGCTTTGTTATAATAATCCGATTCAATATCGTTTGTTTGTAGAAAATTTAGTTGTTTTGTTATCAATAAAAATTCAAATGTCTGTAATATCAATCAATTTTGTAAAGAGACTTATAAACATAAAGAGAAATCTGAAGACGAAATCGAAAGATATAAGTTGAAGTCGGATGAACGTTGTATTTTTTGTAGACATTTTGTTTTGTCATAATGGTTAACAGACAAATTTTGATTTTTCGGGGCGTGTCTTCAAGTTCAATAATTAAGTGCAATCAAGTTCTATGAAATCAATAAATATATATATATATACCTATACATACATACATTTTATTTGATGAAATTAATTTTAATTAATTTTTGTAGACTGCAACAACTCTATATCCACCACCATGGCCACATACAAATCATCCATTATCACCACCAATGCAACCACTTAGTGAAAGTCCAATATTGGAATTAACTGAACAAATGGAATCAATTTAAATGATTTTGTTTCTCCTTATGGTCTTTTTTTTTACATTTTGTTTTTAATAATAATAAATAAAAATTTGAAAAAAAATTAAAAAAAAAAAATTTGAAATTTGTTGTTTTATTTTCTTATAAAAAAAAAGTTGTTTAATAAAAAAAAATATTTATATACTTGTACTATGTGTATATAAGAAAAGTATACATATAAGTAAATCAAAAACAATTCAAGTAATAAAATAAATGAAATTAAAATCAAAAACGAATACAATAAAAACTAAAAAAAAAAAAAAAAATTAAAATAATAATAATAATAATAGACTATAAAAATTTCCTTGTATTAATCCATACTATATGTCTAAAACTATGAAAAAATATACATACATACATCACATATAAATACATATATAGGATAAAATGTTAATATAATGGATAAGACGAAAAATATACGAATAATCCGTATATAAAATTATATCAATAAAATATACATATATAATGTACATATATATTATAAATAAAATATTTCATACTTTTTGTATAAATTATACATACATACATACATATTTTATAGGATTAATATTTTGAAAATATAAGCAAAAAAGGAATTTAAAAATGAAAATGAAAAATAAAATAACAATAATACAAATCATTTTTTGTTGTGTTGTTGTGAATTTGTTTTTTTATTTTTTTTTTTTTTTTTGCATTTTTTTTTTTTGTGAAACCCTTTATAGGAATAAATAGAAAAAATAACGTAATATAGTAAGACTGTGCAATTAAAGTCAATTTGATAAGAAAAAAATTTAGATAAAAAAAATAAATCAGTATAATAGTTATATAATACACATTCATAAATGTGTATAATTTACATTACATACATACATACATACATAATACGAGTTTATAAAAAGGCAATAATATTTATTTCATTTGTGAAATTTAAAAAACAAAAAAAAAACAATCTAATATTTATAATAACTAAATTGTTGTTATATGAAGAATTATTTATTATATACCTAAGTTTAAAAAAATTGTTTTCACATGTATACACTGAATCCAGAACCTTCTTATAAGATATGTATCTACATGCAAATATCTGTTTTTTATACACTATTATATTGGATTTTTTTTTTTTATATATAAGTATATGTATATAAATGTGCATAAGAACCAATTTTTTACAACAATTTTTAATTTACATAAAAATAAAAGTTTAAAATTTGATTACAAATAATAATAAAAATTATACATTATATTCATTGAAACAACACCCCATAATAAGGAAATTAATATGGTAATCTATATAATATATAGAATAAAATATAATAAGATTAAGATTAAGATTATACGATTATATATCATAATATTAATCTATTAAAAAAAAAAAATTGTATAATGCAATATGTTAATAATTTGGTAATATTCATAATCTGTATAACGGTTGTGTTTCAATGAAAAATTTTTTTATTTACATATATACTAACGAAAAACCATCACAATGTAATGAACAGAACTAAGAAGTATAATGTGCATACAGCATATATACCAATGAAATATTTTTGTCCATAGAAAAGTTATAATGAAATGAAAATATAAATAAATATACATATGTATATGTATTTAAAAAAGAACTGAATTTTTGTCAATTCGTTATAGTATCTACTTTTGAAAACAAAACAAAAGGCTGAACTTCCGAATCGCTAGCTCGTGATATCGAAACAGGACATTTTCAGGACGATACTTTGGAATGTCCTCTTTAATGTGTCATATGTCCTTGTTGGCGGAAATTTGATATTTGGGAGAAAAGTACCGTTAAAAATTTTTCAAAAAATTCACTGTGTTTCACAAAAACCGTTATATTTATTTTTTGGAATAATGCAGGATAACAAAAGATATTGCATTTTAAAGAGAACTTTCTCCTCTTTCTAACGAAATATATTTCGTCCCGAAATAATAAGTGGTTCCTGAGCTATAAGGACTCAAAGTCAAAATTTCATGTTTTAAAAAAAACGATTTTCAAACTTCTTTTGATATTGATATATCTCCGAAAGTTGAAGGATAACATTGGTAAATTATGATATCAAATGAAAGATAATTTTGTCCTCTTTAAAATGATACCCCTCACACCCTCATATGTCACCCTACTAAGAAACTATGGACAAATGTATGCAACAAAGTGCATGTTTTTTATACATAACTAGTTATTTTTTGTTAAAATAATGAAAAAAAACAAACAATAACACATCAAATAATGAAAATGATTAGAAAACCAGATATGTACGTATTTATTTTTATTAATTTTACTCTTTGTTATTTTTTTGTGGTCCTGAAAAGGACCGATTTTATTTTTCGATTATTTTCCGATGTTATTTTTGGTTTTATTTCACAAATTAATATATGTAATCACTAATCACTTAGATTTGTGGTACTCTGTTACCAAATCTTCTCAAATCACCATTACAATATATTACTAATTTTTTATATATATTGTAACTGTAATATTTATATGCATTTTCTGGTTTTTTTATTTAGGTGTATAAATCAAAAATTTTTCTTTTATCTGTTGATTTGAATGGATTCCACTTTATTAGCTCTAAAAGCTGATACGGACTTATACCATTAACAATTCCAAAGGTCGTTACTAGTAACCGAGTTCTATAATTGCCATCACCAAAAAATGCATTTATAATAAAATTTGGTACATTTGAAAAATCAACTATATCACTTCTATTGAGTAATCGCTTTCTTGCGTTGATGCGGTTTTGTTCTATTATTGAATTGTTTGTTATCATTGTCTTTATTTCGTTTTTATGAAGAGATGTAATGAACTGATGTAAACAATGAAAATGAAATTATAATCAACTTGATGTTTTATTTAAATATGTTAATTTTATTCTCTTCTGTTAGCTGTTGGAAACAAGATCTGTATAATTTTAATTGTGAATAAAAGTGTTTTATGAAAGTTTTAAAAATATGAATTCAAGGTGAGTAAAATGTTTTCATTATTTATTTTTTTATATTTATTTAAAATTATAATTGTATGAAATTATAAAAATTAAGAATTTTATTAGTTTTGAAAATTATTAACAGTCCGTAGAGAATTATTACAATATCAATATTTTTTTATAAATATTAAAAATGTTTAAAAAAAGTGAATTTTAACATAAAAAAATTCAGAAAAAGGTGTTTCCAATTTACCTTTTACTAAAAATTTAAAAAGAAATGGAATAATAGTGAATTTAAATTAACCTTTTACTATAAATTTAAAAAGAAATGGAATAATAGTGAATTTAAATTTACCTTTTACTAAAAATTTAAAAAGAAATGCACTAACAGTGGAATTAGTTTTTGCTAAATGTAATAAATTCATTTGTTATATAATAATAGAATGAAAAAATTTTGTTAGGAAATAAATGTAAAAGCTAAATTATTTTTTTTTTTATTATTACAGTACAAAGTGGAATTTGTTTAAACTTTGCCAGGAGTTGAAGGATGCTGAGTCAACAGAGGCGTGGTTATCTAAAGTCGGTTTATTGCCTTCAGAAAAAATATGCAAAAAGCATAGAAAAAAAATGAATATACAATCTGGACACAATTTCGGTTTATTTGTGTGTAATTATAATGGAAAACGGCATTCAATCGCCAGAGCAAGCAATACGTGGTTTGAAAACTGTCACATTTCACCTGAGGAATGTATGGTAATCACGTATTGCTTTGCAAATAAATTTTCATTTGAAACTACTATAAAAGAGAGTAGTATCAAGAGTGATAGTACAATTTCATCTGAAACTGTGGCCGACAGGTTTACATTTGCACGTGAAGTATGTATGATCGCTCTTGATAAGGAGTATGATGATAGCGGGCAAATTGGTGGTCCAGGTTGTATTGTAGAGATAGACGAGACAAAAATTGGAAAAAGAAAGTACGAACGGGGTAGACTTGTTGATGGTAGTTGGATTGTCGGTATGATACAACGAAATTCGAATAATTATAGGTTAGAAATATGTCCGGAGAATTCACGTAATAGTGATACTCTCACCGAAATAATTAAAAAACATATTAAACCCGGCACTGAAATACAAACGGATTGTTGGGCGGGTTACAGAGAGTTGAATTCTCACGGATATATTCATAAAAAAGTTAATCATACCGAGCACTTTGTTGACCCAGAATCTGGAGCTCATACTCAAAACATCGAGAGTAGCTGGCGAACTTTAAAATACAGATTAACACGAGGTGGAGTACGCAAAGAACATTTAGACCTCCATTTATGTGAATTTCTGTGGAGGAGAAGACTTGCCAAGGAGGGAAAAGATCCTTTCCAACAACTAATAGAAGACATCAAAGTTGTTTATTGCGGCAAATAAGCGAAAAACGAAAAATAAAATCGGTCCTTTTCAGGACCACAAAAAAATAACAAAGAGTAAAATTAATAAAAATAAATACGTACATATCTGGTTTTCTAATCATTTTCATTATTTGATGTGTTATTGTTTGTTTTTTTTCATTATTTTAACAAAAAATAACTAGTTATGTATAAAAAACATGCACTTTGTTGCATACATTTGTCCATAGTTTCTTAGTAGGGTGACATATGAGGGTGTGAGGGGTATCATTTTAAAGAGGACAAAATTATCTTTCATTTGACATCATAATTTACCAATGTTATCCTTCAACTTTCGGAGATATATCAATATCAAAAGAAGTTTGAAAATCGTTTTTTTTAAAACATGAAATTTTGACTTTGAGTCCTTATAGCTCAGGAACCACTTATTATTTCGGGACGAAATATATTTCGTTAGAAAGAGGAGAAAGTTCTCTTTAAAATGCAATATCTTTTGTTATCCTGCATTATTCCAAAAAATAAATATAACGGTTTTTGTGAAACACAGTGAATTTTTTGAAAAATTTTTAACGGTACTTTTCTCCCAAATATCAAATTTCCGCCAACAAGGACATATGACACATTAAAGAGGACATTCCAAAGTATCGTCCTGAAAATGTCCTGTTTCGATATCACGAGCTAGCGATTCGGAAGTTTCCCCAAACAAAACGTGATACATATTAAGTAAAAAAAAAATTTTGAATGAAAAAAAAAAATCTATTCTAATCAATATTACTTAATTAAAATTAAATGGTTTAATTAAAAGATTAAAATGAAAACTGTATAAGATTTTCGAAAAATAAAATCAATAAATCAAAGTAAATTTCCATACACACACACATATTGTACATATAATGTATATAAACATGAGGGTAATTCAAAAAATTCCCATAATACCTAAAGTGGAGGAAGATCGCCGAATTGGTATCGCTGTAATTGCCGAAACTCTATACATTTGTCAATATGATCAGTTCCTGCTATTCTAAAAGATCACTTAGAGTTATATCCAAACTTCCAGCTAGATGGGTCCCGCACGAACGTTGCGCAAAGAACACATTGAAAAACGGTGCCGAACTTTCACTGGAGTTTTTAAACAAATACTACGTTTCAAAACCTGAAGACTGTTTGCATCGTATATAGTGACTGGTGATGAAACTTTGTGGTTTATATGTAAGTATGTAGAAAAATAAATCCATAAAATTCAGCAACAAACTTGTGTTTTATTTCATTTCTCTGGGAATTTTTTGAAACACCCTCGTACTTTAATTCTCGCATTAATCGACCGATATACGCATATATTTTCTAAATTCTCGATTACAAAAATATTTAGGATTATGTGTATAGGATATTGTGTATTAATTGTGGCCACGATAAAGTGCAACTATATACGCATAAATATACGACTGCCTCGAATTCATATTTATAAAAAAAATCTTTCAAAAGTAAATCTTAAAATTGAATAAAAAATTCTTGAAAATTTAACAAACACTAATTATTATCTGATTTAAAATTCAACTTCAAAGACAATTTATGTCGATAAATACCAAAAAAAAATTCTTAAGAAATGTACTACAGAATTTAATATTATGAATGATGGATATATGTATGTCGGTTGATGAATACTGTTCTAATAATCTGAAGCGAAATTTTAAATTGAAAAATATTTATAATTATATGCATGTACTTGTATCCTTGTAACGTATGTATAAATACTTTTTATCAGAAAATATATATATATATATGAAAATAATAAATTTAACTGAAATTAATGAAAATCTTATAATTGATTTATTAAAAAGAGATCTCTCCAAATACTTATATAAGCGGATTAACCACATAATCCATAGTGAACTTAATATGTTTTCACATTAATTGAATGCAGGTTAAAAGAATAATGTAAACATTATTTTAAAAACCAAAAGAAATATGTATCTAATCGAACTTTGAATATTATTTTTGTGTTATAGTATATGTGCGCATGCATGTAAAATCATTCAAATTAATGAGATTATAGTATATAGAATGTTTGAAAAATTTATATGAAAATTATATAATTCATATGATCAAAACGAAAAGGCAATTATTAAAATTACACTTTTATAGAAAATGAAGTGAAAATGAAATTTTTCATTTATAATCCCATTCTATTAAATAGAAATTTAAAAACAAAACAAAAAATATCTTTAATATTTAAAAAAAAAAAAAAAAAATTCAAATTTTCATCAAAAAAAAAAATATATCATTAAAATCATATTAAATGTCGTTCATAGAACAAAAAAAAAAATATATATATATATAAATAAAAATTATACAATGAAAATTATACATTAATTAAATATAAATATATCTTGCATATATTATTATATTTAAAAATAAAGAAAGAAGATAATTAAAATCATGATAAAGAAAATCGTTAGTGACAAATAATAATTTTAGGTAATTCAAAATTCAATTTTACTAAGTAATATTTATATAGAAAAATATATGTAATAATTAATAGGCATTTTTTGTTTGTTTTCATTGTTAAATTGTTTCTTAAGCTTTTTGAATCACATATACATACATATATGTATATGTAAATTTTAGGGCGGCTATATATATATTTATTAACCAATAAAGAAAAAAAAAAACCAAAAAATGAACTTAAAAAATGAATAAAATTAGAATTTAAAAAATATATACATATACATATAAATAACAAAATTCTACATTATTACGGAGACAAATTATGATAAGTTATTACATTTATTATTAATATTATTATATTGGTTTCTTAATTAATATAATAGGAAAAAAAATTTTTCATAAAAATATTGAAATTGAAAAAAATTATCTGACAAGAAATTCAAATGAAAGGTAAAATAAAGAAAAATTTATTATTGAAAATATTTAATAAACGAAATTATGAATTGCACAAATTTCAAATTATGTATTATAAAATTAAATTTATAAAAATACATAGTAGTCGTTATTGAAAGTTACGAAAAATAAACAACAATAATAATAATAATAATAATAATACGAGGATAATAAATACTATGTACATACATACACATATAAGTACGTAAACAAATTTCAATAAAACAAAAGATCAGAGTAGTATACCAAACCAATTATGCTTAAAAATATTTTATGCTCACAGACTTATGTCGATTCTATATTCAATGCAGTAACTTCAACTTGGAGTTCGACTTTCAACTTGACAGCACAGCATTCTTAACATGTAAAATTAGCTGTCAAGTATACTGCATTGAACATTGAATGCTTTTGTAATACATATTCATTAAATCAAAGTCAAAATTGAAGTCAATGAATTGAATGCAGAATTAGCATTATTCTCACAAGCTGTATAGCTTGTTCAAAATTCCCAGCGAATAATCTGCGCATGTTTCTCTTGAAATTAAATATGTACATAAAATGATTATATGTATTTGTGTTTTTCTCCCATATAAACCTGAAAAAGTGTAACCACTACAATTATAACCTCGCTCAAAGCATGACGCCATACTCTCACTGCGCATATATTCTATTCGCTAAGAATTTTTAACAAGCTATACATAACTTTTCTGTTCTATTTACGTTACAATACACAGCTGCGTAGCCCATGAATTTTCGAAAAAGCCTACCTAAACTATAGAATGTAAAAAAATGGCTGGAGTTTACACTAAAACCTAGAACGAAATTGAATAATTAAATTCAATCAACTTTTACAAAAAAAAAAAAAAAAAAAAAAAAAATTAGCTTCTTTATTTTTTACAGTTTTTAGGAAAATAAAATTCTTCTCCATTATGACAATGATACAATATTTTTTAGAACAAATGATTATTTTTATTTTTGTAATTTGTTCGTATAATTGAACCATAAATACATAATATTACATAAATACATATACATACATTATAGATATACACATTTATAAATAATAGTATTATAAACATATTTAATATATATACAATTAAAAAAATATATTTAAATACCTAAATAATAATACAACAAATTAGTAATAATAATTAAATATGTACTACATACTTAGATACATATTGTTATAAGACGAGGGACAAAAATTTTGTATTACACAGTAGATTTAAAAAAAAAAATAAAATAAAAATTTAAAGAAAAATAAATTGCCATAAAACGAATAAAATATTGCCATCAATATTATACACGCATATATATACACATTGTAATTATACATATACATATACTTATATTATATATACATACATACATTATACATATACATATATATAGAAAAATAAAAATTTTTTTCAAAATACTAATAGATATACATATTAAGAAAAAATAAAAATAAAAATGAAAAATGTATCATAATCTACACAACAATAACAACAACAACATAATTGTACTAATATCAAAATATGGATAATAAACTGACTATAATATAATATAGATTTAGATTTAATTAATGAATTTAAACGAAGAATTATACACTTAAATCAATGGCAAAAAATAAACAGACAAACATAGATACAATTGCATAATAAATGATGATTTTTTTTATTGTCGCTATACTATAAAAAATCCATGTTATATTTGCAGTATAAATATGGGAATTATGACCAAATAAGATGACCAGAATATCCACATATATTTACGTTGATACATGGCATGGCATGATAGAGTGTTTGTTATATCGTTTTTATGATGTTTATGCGGTATCTGATGTTTTTGTGTGATAATTCGATAGAATTTTAATCAAATTTTGCGATTTGAACCACAAATCATAAGTTATATATACAGTATCTACTCCACGAACAACAACAAGAACATCATACTTTTGAAAAATTTCACAAGGCAAATCAGATACCTCAAAAACATGCAACAAACACTCTGACTCTGAGAGGTCATTTTCTTAATAACACAGGCCTAATACCACAGACATAACACCCTAGCTGGGGTCCTATAATACCTACTCAAATTGCTATTTAATATTTTTATGGGAAAACCATCGCAGGCCTGTGTGATATATGTATGTATGACTTGTGTGGATGCTTTAAGTGTCTTATTAAGTCAGAACTTCCATATTTATATATTATACATAAATACTGTCCCTATTTGGAAATGTCAAATGATCGTCAAAAAAGTGATTATTGTCAAACTTATTGACTGTCTTTTGACGATCAAGTAAACTCGTAATACAATAATACTTGTAATAATAAACTGCAAATGCAGTCTGCTTGTAAATGACATTTCCAAACACAGCCACTGTATGTTTTATTCATTATTTAAACTGTTTTTATTTTTAATCAGAAATGTGAATTTTTTATACGAGTGCATTTATAGAATCCTTATACATTATATTTTATATACACATGTATAATTCATTTTTTTTTTTTTATTAAATAAGGACATTTTTTATTTTTCCTTAAACTTGATAAACAATTAATTTCAAGAAGAATCTGTCAAAACTGTCAAAAGAATCAATATTAAGGATCAATAAATTTTATTAATATCCAAAAAAATACGTATACAAAAATAAAATTTCAAATGTAAAATGTATACTAAAATAAAATGTAAAACATATAGAGAGTAAATTTTACATTTCACTCTATTGATATATACATATGTAGCAATAATATAAAAACAACAAACAAATTATGTAATTTACAAAAAAAAAAATAAAATTCAAAACGAAAAATAATATTTGTTGCTAACAATGACACCAAAAATAAAACAAAAAAAAATTCATAAATAAAATTTAAATAACAATTTTTTTGTAGACTATTATAATATGTATATTCACTTGAACAAGTGAAACAGATTTGATAAAATCAATAAAAAATATTAAAAAAAAAAAAAGATATTAATAAAAATTTACAAAATAAATAAAATAATTTACTGTTTTTTTATTTAATCATTAATATTAAATAAATTGTTGTTAAATGGAATAAGGATTATTTTTTATCTCTCTCCTTGGTATATATTTGAACATTTTTATGGTTGTTGATGGTATTTGAAACTTAATTCACCAAACGAAAATTTTTTAAAATTACAAATAATATTATGGATATTATTATGAAATGATTCCGAAATGACGAAATGATTTCGTTAAAATGTTTATTTGAGGAACAAACAAGAGAAATTACTTAACGAACGTCATACAAAATGGAAATATTTCCATCTACTGCCCATGTATTGCCATGTATACATATTTGTTCTCAAAATTGTTTCTTCCCTCCCATAAACTTTTATATTTCACTCACATTTCACATTTCAATCGAATTGGTCGAATAGAATATACAAACAGTTATAATTTTTTTGAATTTGAATATAACAAAATTTCAAATTTATTTAATAAAATTATCAATTATTATTTATTATCAGATGCGACCTCATTTTTTCGTAGAAAAATTAAAAGTTTCCGGTAAATTTGAATTCAAAAAATTTTTACATTTTCAGTGGTTCTTAAATTTTAGTTTTAGTACAACCACATTTAGTTTTAGGTAAATTCATATTTTTTTTTTTTTGTTTCTAAAATAACTTTTAATATTGTTCAGTGTGATTAATTTTTCTTTTTTAATTTTTGCAGAAATCATTAAACTAACTAAAACATTTAAACATGAAGTAGCCTAAGGCAACCTATATAAAATATAAGACCTCCACGTTTTTATCTAGCTGAAGTTGTCTGTTAAAATTTCAATAGGTATTCTATCATGTGGTTTATATTTTCTTCACGCAGCTTGTGTCATTTAAATTACCCCAAATTATGTGTAAATGCTGGTATAGAAGTAGTGTTCAGTAAAATAGTTAAAATTTGGTTACTGTGTACTTTCTTTCAAATTTTATAATTCTATCTTTTATTCTTATAAATTTTCATACTTTTTCTCCATGTTTATCTATTACTCTACTTGTATTGATTTTTAATTTTTTATGTAATGATACTGTTTGTTTGTACATAAAATATTTGAGATCTTTTTGTTAGCAGTTCATTCGCAGTTTCATTTGAAAATGTATCCATATTAGAATCTACCTTTCTGCTTTATCCACTTACTTTGTTTTATTGATTGTAGATCTGCTTTAGAATCAGATATAATTAACACAAAATTTTCCGTTTTATACATTCTGTATAAATGCAAGTAGTATTTTTAAATTTTCAATTATTTGCTTTAAATTTAAAACATTTGCATTTCACCACACAATTTCACCACAATTGGAAATCGTAAGAAAAATATTTAAATTTGAAAAGATTTGAACTTTATTTCTATGGAACTTTCCTATAGAACTTTTTCCTATTAAGAGGTAAAATTATAATTGTTTGAATTGTTGTATAAAAGTTTAACGAATTTTCTCCTCTTCCCCTATTTACTTTGCTGATTGCGGGGATGAATAATATATAAATGGGGTAAATAACTAACAGAAAGTTTGTTTCAAAAAGTTTATTACACATTTGTTGTCTCCAAACTTTCTTCTTACGATTTTTCACTTCCGAGATTCTTTTTCTCCTACTTCTTACCATTGAAATGAAAAAAATTTTCCTGGGATTGTAAGAATGTTTCAATGAATAATTTCAATTTTATACATTCACCATTTCATTCAATATCAAAGGATAAAAATGTGAAATAAAATTTTTTTTTCAGAAATAATTTTTTTTTTCACCATTTCATTCCGCAATTAATATTTTCATTTTTTTTTTATAATTGTTTATCCTTGTATGTGTATATATGCATTTCTTTGTAGTGCATATAAAAAAAAAAAATTTTTTTACAAAATTGTTTATGCATTTACAAGTGCACCACGTATGTATGTATACAAGTATATAAGTGGCATATAAACAAAATATAATGTATACATTATGTACCTACATAATATTTTTTATATGAGAATTTTTTTTTTTTAAACACGATATGACGATATTTTATAAAATAAAATTCTTTATGTTAAATATTTAACCTTGACTCAATTTGCTAAATATCATACACGATATATATTTACATACTATGTATGTTTTCCTTTTTTCATTAACAAACAAGGATAATATACATAATGTGTACATATACGTATACATAGTAAATTTACATAGTACATAGTACATGAATAATATAAATATGTAGGTATATATTCTGTGCAGATTATTATTATATGTGTGTGTATTTAATACCGTAATACTTATATGTACAACACAACACAAGTTATACTCATTGAATTTGCGTATATGTATATTTATTTACGTATTTTTTGTTTACTATTATTGCTGATATTGTTTACTTCAAAATTTATTTTTATTTCATAAATTCATTCATATATAGTATGCTTATATTCTAAATTGTGTACACTAAAGTTACATTCATATAGATGAAAATTAGAACGTCAGTTGATTATAATATCTACATAATTAGTGCGTTCCTTTTGAACTGGCAAAGTACTTCCAAATACTCGGGAGTAAATTGTAAATGAAACGCAATTTTTTCTTTCGCTTGATAGTAAAAACTAATCTCATATTTCACGGCATATTAAACCTATTTCTTTAATCTCTAACATTTTTGATTGAAACATAAAATCCTCTGACGGCAAATTTTGGCGCAACTATAACCGCATGCAACTGTCAAGTAAATTACTCGAATTGCTCGAATACAAGAAGTTGCGTTGTTATGTAAGTAAATGATAACGACTGCAAGTACTTGGGTTGGGAGTACTTTGCCAGGTTAAAAGGAACGCAATAAATATATGATATAGAAATAAAAACAAATAAATTATGTATATGTTTTTGATAATGACTAACGGGTATTGAATACATTGCCATACAGATACAAATATGCATAGTACACCATTAGAAATATTATTTTCATATAAATTATAAAAATATAATATACAATAGTGGTCTTTCGAATATGAAATTGAATGTAAAATAAAATTTCGAAAAACCTATAGCAAAATCATAGTAAAACTCTATTATCTCCATTACTACATAATATAAATTTATCTACATAAATATTTCATAAAAACATATGCAAACAGATTTACAATATGTATTCTATTCATTTATTTTAATTGAAGTTCATTATAAATATTACCCCAGGCCTAGAACATTTTGAATAAGAATAAAATTGTATCCTTTTAAAATCATACAAATGAATATAAATATATTTTATCCATACATACAAATAAAACATAAAACATTGGAGAAAATTTATTATAGTTTTTGCAAACTCTGTTTGTTAATGTAATAGGTACCTGGTGCTAGTAGTACCATTGAAAGCATATAAAAATATCGAGGTCAATATAGATTTTGATACTAACAAAAGTTAGTAAATATAAAAATCTATAGAATTTTGTGTTAAAAGTTATCGATTTTTTTTTTTACAATTAAGTATGATTTTAATAATAGTAAGATTTCATTCATATTCAACCCAGTTATTTCACATAAGTACATTATAATATACACGTATATGTATATGGCAAAAATTAGGGTAAAACAATTTTAATTTTTGACCCAAAACAATTATGCTAAACATTTTATATACACTTTAAGAATACAAAAACATTTATCTAATGTTTAATT
This sequence comes from Villa cingulata, assembly GCA_951394055.1. Lineage (NCBI taxonomy): Eukaryota > Metazoa > Arthropoda > Insecta > Diptera > Bombyliidae > Villa > Villa cingulata. The sequence goes on along the minus strand of OX596025.1, from coordinate 24,581,642 downwards.
AAAAAAAATATTAATAAATAAATATAGTAGTCAAGAATCTTCATTACATGTATTATGTATGTACATTTGTATATTACTATCCATCCATATATGTACAAATTAAAAATGAAATTTTCTGGCGTCAATGTTTCTCGCTTTTATACATATAAAATACATTACTACACATGAATGGAATATAAGAATATGTATTTCTGTTTTATAAATTTTCATATTTGCTTGTATATATGTACATATAAGTATGTAATCTGTTCATTGACTTTTTATATAATAATCTTACATACTGGTCTCGTATTTAATAATTCATTCATTCATTGTATTTTTCATTCATCTTTTTAGCCATAATAATGTCCTGTTCTATATATATATCTATGTTTTTGTAAATTGTATATTGTAAATTGTGTATTGAAAAATTTAGCATAAGTTCTTGTATCATATATCATATTTTTATATTTATTGTTAAGATATCACATGAATACATAAAATCATTTTACCACATACTTGCGTGCATTTCATATTATGTGTAATACGTTAAAATGTTTTTGATGCGGTCAGATCAGTACAATGGTACAATACAATAATAGTAAGTATTTTAAATACACAGGCAAGAAAAAATTATTAGACAAGTATAATTTTTAAAAATATTGTAGATACTCTAAATTTCTAAACTTCTACGGCATTCTAGACCTCAATAGGTGCTTTATCCTCTTGCTATAGCCTGTTAATAAGTACGGTTTTCCGGGGACAGGGAATCAGCCCATCGCCCAACCCCCAATCTGGAGGACCTGTTTCACATCCATAGATTAACCTAAGTCCTAAAAGTCACCAATGATATTCGATAAGATTTAAGTGGAGGCTTTGTGAGTTTTAATGGATGTTATGAAAAACCTCTATACAATAATTATCTACATTTTTAATTTTTCTTTCAATTCTGATGATGATGAAATGATGATTGACACAATTATACATTTATTCTTTTCCTTTCCAAGGTTGGTTTTTAATGTATTTCGTCCACTGACTTACACATTATACACTTTATACCAGAAATACTAATTTTGTAAAGCTATATAGAGATGTTAATGAATGAGTGTTGAATGTTAAATAAAAAAAAATTTTGTTGCTTTGCAAAAATAATAAAATAATAGAAAAATACAAAAGGAAAACAATTACTTTTGTTCTTCCAACTTTTTTATAGTTTTATAAAATGAAATCTTTTATTTGTACAGAATTTATAAATTGAATATAGTTTTTATTTTTTTTTCATTTTTCCTTTTTTTTGTATTTTTTACTTTTCTTAACTTTCAACCAAACATAATTCTCAAATGCGAGAATTATATATAATTAAAATGAATACACAAATACATAAAAGTGTACAAGTACAATGATAATATGAAAAATAATTTTTTAATTGCTGTAAACATTCTTTTTTAAAATATATACATAGGTATACATATTATAATTATCAAGATGAACAATTATTCGTAAAAATAAAAAATTTAATTCATATTTTATTCTGAATGTTTTTATAAATTAAGGTGGAATTTTATGAAAAAGTACATCTGTTATCATTATTATCTGGAGGGCAAATGAAAATTATTTAATAAAGAAATTTTTTATATGACAAAAAAAACAAATTTTTCAAAGTTTTTAAATTATATGCATATTGAAAACTATTCAATTTTGTCTTCTAATTTCATCATCATCATCATCATCAGCTCGACCGACAGCCCGGCGTGGGCCTTTGCTTGCTCCAAGATTTGGTTCCATTTTTTTCTTTCACTGGCCATTCCTCTCCAATCCTTAATTCCAATGGTTTTGATATCACTTTCCGTGTCGTCCAGCCATCGAAGCTTTGATCTTCCTCAACTTCTTTTTCTATCTGTGTTGTGTATAGCAGTGTTCTCTTCAACATGTCGTTATCTAGTCTCTTTATAACGTGTCCAATCCACTGAATTCTACTCACACGTATACGATGTACTAATTTAATCAATAATTTTTAATTAATAAAATTTATTACCAATAAGCAAGTAGTAAAGTTCTATTCAATTCCCGTAAATCATTGTTTTTACTAATTAATTGCATGCTCACTAAATCTGCAATTACACTAACCATGTTATAAATAAACATTTATCTCAAACTCATACCAACTAATTTTCACAAAATTTTATTTAATATTTCTAAAGATATAGGAGCATTGATAATAACTATTAAATGGAAGCAATCAATTAACTGCAGTATATCGTAGTATATTTATTACACATAACCCCTATCATAGAAAAATGCAGAAGATGGGTTGTGTAAAGAACGACGACGATACCTCACAGTCACAGAGTAAATACAGTCTCTACCTCAAGTTGTTCCATAATTTAGCCATATATTGATGCATTGATGGTAATATTAGTTATACTTTGTGAGTTTTATTTTATACAATAAAATATAAAGCTACATTATAGGAAATATATATTGGAACAAATAAAAATATAGAAAAATGTATTTTATTAAATTTCCTTTCATTTCTCTCTTCATAGTATTTTCTTTCACTTTATTACTTTTTATTTTTTATCATTTGTATATATGCTCGAACCACTATGATTTATATCACTCCACCACTATCATCGAAATACATATACTATTCTTGAAGAGAATTTTTTATGATTTTAAGTTTAATAATAATTTGTATCTGTTCAACAAAAACATATTATATTCACGCAGTCACATTTTATATTTTATACACATTTATATTATTTACGAGTATGTTTACTTGTTGACAAAAATCAGTAAAAGGTTAAAAGTTTTAGATAAAAAAATCTAAGATTGGTACTTTAATTTACAATTTTTATACACATAAAAATAATTACATTTCAGCTAAAGGACTTTTATTTGTATTTATATAAAATTATCATATTTATCTTGTGTTTTGTATATTCTAAATAGATTTTATCTCTATCAATTTAAAATGAATTTATAATTTTATTTTTAAATCATCAATTTTATGAATGAATTGTTCGTTATTCGTTATATAAGTATGTACTCGTATTATTTATTGTTTAAATTCATAATTAAGAAATATATACATATTTATGAAAATTGAAAAACGAAAAATTAATCACTTAACATTATAATATAAAATGCATTTCAAAAAATATATTATATACATATATGTATTATACGTACATTATGTATACATACTCGTATATCTTTTTGAATTATGGTATCTTGTTGTTCTTAGAATATTCTTTAAGCATACATTTATCATAAAATGAAGACTATAAAATTAGCTTTAAAAAAAATTTAAAATTTTTTTTATTTTTTATGTTCATTTTATTCTTCTTCGTTTCTTATGGTTATTATTCTTGTTATGATTTAATTTGTAATTTGTTAAACAAAAAAATAAAATTTTCCTTATACTTACTTGTTCAACCAACAAAAAGCACATAAATAAAAACACTTTTATTTTATGATATGAAAGTTTCAAAATTTTTCATTTTTACATTATTTTCATAATCGCAAGCAAAATAAAAATGTATTCATATTGTAAACACATACATACGTATGTGCATATATGTACATATATGTACACATGTTTTATGTTCGCTTGAGTAACGGTATAAGTATAATACTTATATACATGAAATTTATTTATATTTATTTGTTTCTGCAATAATAAAATATCATTTATTGAGCTTCTAGAAAACACATTAATTTCCTACACCTACACGTAACACTTATTTGTATACTTCGTACTCGTGTGTTAAATCCCAAATGAGTTGTTAATTATCAGAGACGTATACAAGTAATATATTAAAACTTTTGAAACAAATCCTAAAAATAAGAAATAAAAATCCTGGGCTCTTTTATCACTTACATATCCGTAGTTATTGTCATTAATGTGGTCATGTTATATATACACGCTGGCCATCTATCGTTATTTTGCTGTACTTATGTGTACACGTTGAAAAATAAGAAGAGATTTTGATTTCATTTATCTTTCTCTCTTACAATAGATTATGATACCATTTATGACGATATAAATTTTTAAAAGTTCGAACATCGATATATCATCTATATGCTCGTATAGCTGTTATTAGTAAAATTACTATAATAAATAATGATATTACAAGTAAATAAGTAGTACACTCGTATAAATAATCGTAATGAAGGGAAAAAAAATCATTTGGTATTGATGAGAGGATTTTTCATTCATCTGAAACATCATCCATTGGAAGAAATGTAAAGAAAACTAAAATGTTCATGTCTGTTTAATACGAGTTGAACATACTTTCTACAATATATGTATGTACATAAACATAAACTTATATCCGTACTACATCCGTACTATGTACTATACATACAATATAGTACGATCAGACATCAATTTTATGATGTAATCAATATTAATTTGTAAATCATACAATGGATATTATAATCGAAATTTTATTTTACGTCATTTTCGTTAGATAATGTTATATTTTTTGTATATAAAATTACACACTTACATATATGTATACTTATTTAGGTTCAATTATTTTTTGTTTGTTTTTACATTTTGTTTTATGAAGATTTGTATTTTTATCGTGAATTTTCTATTAATGATCTATTTTCATAATATTTATTTGTTAAAGTTCAAGGTTCAAGTAAATAAAACAACATGTGTAATGTAGAATTGTGATATATACACATCTTAATATGAATAATATACCAAAAAAAAGGATACGCTAATGTATACATTCTTAAAAGGGGACATTTTTAATTGATATAAAAACATTATAAATTGATAACATTATGGAAACAATAAGTCCAGAAATTAACTACCACAAATATTAATGATTTCTCAAAAAAAAATTTTCGTTATTTATCAACATAAATCTTCTGCGCGTCATGTCTTCAAATTTTATTGCGTTTTGATCATTTTGCAATGAAGTGTTACTCTGAAGTACAGAGGTTTAATGGAATTTAATGCGAAAAATCTGAATTTCGTGTTTTTGAAAGACTTCTTTAGTTGTAGTGGAACAATATATATGTAGTATGTACATATTTAGCAATTTTTTATTTTTATCCTTTCAAGTTCATTAATTATCATATTTTTAAAAATGTAATACTTAATATATAAAAATTCTTTTTAATTTATAAATGCATAAATAATAATTAAATGACTAATTAATTAAATAAAAATTCAAATAAAATAATATTATTGACCGAGAATGATAAATCATTTTTAACACCAATATATATTGAGATTTGTAGTGTTTTCCATTTACAAATCGATTTTCCAGTGAATTGGATTTAAACGATAACGAATATTTATGCAAATTCATTCAAATATTATTCACATAAGTATGTACGTATCATAAACGAATTAAAGAATAAACCCAGTAATCGGTGACATAGCCTTTTCACCTCTTATTTACTTATTATTTTTATCTACTTTAATATACTTTATATTTATAATGCACATGCTCATAATCATCTCATACACGTACTATACGTGTAAAAAGCGAATGACATCGACATATTGATACAGTAATAATAATAAAAACGATAATAATTGCGATTATATGGTTTACTTTTTGAAATATTTCGTATATAAAATCTACAATTTACTTTAAAATCTTACAATTTAAAATATCCATAATGTAGCATCCATTCATTAGCTGCTTTCAATTTAGCAATTTTAAGTACTTAAAAGCACAAAAATGTGTCTAGGATAAATTGTTGATTGTTAATAGAACGAACGGCACAAAAATTATTCGTAACTACTTGCATCTATACTTGCAGCTGCTTGCAGCTACTTGAAAAATTTTTCATAAGTAGCTGTGAGTAGCTGCGAGTAGATGGTTTAGCACAGACATTTTATCTTTCCTTTTCTACTCGCATATGTACTTGAAATTGTTAAATCGAAAGCAGCTATTAGTTCATATGAAAATATTTTATCAGAATTTTTCTGAAACTTTTTGTTCGTTTTTAGTTTTCGCAAAAAAAATTTTTTTAAATCTTCAAATTAAAAATATTTTGTGTATATGTGTACTCATTTTACAATTTTTAAATGAAATTTTATTGTGTATACTGATTTTTATGGATGATGATGAATGATACCGAAAACAAAGGCACAAGATCGAGTAGTCTGGCGGAAGATTCTGGAGAAGGTCAAGGCTCGAAAAGTGCTGTAGCACCAATGATGATGATGAATGATACCATCATCATATTATTTTGTTTTTAAAACCGATTGGAATTCACTTGACAAAAAAAATTATTATTATTTTGTAATTAGTTTGAGTAAATATATTCTTATTTATCATTATCCTTCGAAAAATATATTAAAATATATTTTACACAAACATAAAGCTCAAAGTATTAAATTTATTTTTATTTACATTTAATTAACGCATATGATAGTGTAACGTTTATGTATTGCATTTTATGTTATATGAAGTGACATTTTTTTTTTGTTTTGCATTAATTTAAAATAATTTCATTTAATCTAGTTTTTGTTTTTGCCACCAGGAGATTTAAAATATTTGTTTTTGTGTGATCAAATAAAATTATGTGATGCATACAATTTACTCGTAAAAGCAATTAAAATTATATCCAATTTAAATTTGCATATTGCATATAGAACAATTACTTTTGAATTATACAATCTCTAAACGCTGCTGTGTTTTAAATAATGTTGACAAAAAATCCTTATAAATTATGTAGATAAATATTTACATATATATATATAAGAAAACCAGTGTACAATAATATTACGTAAAAAAAAAATCACACAAAAAATGGAAACTGTATTTACATACTCGTACTTCATACGATACCATTCAATATTACTGCACGCAGATTTTTATGAAGATATTTAATAACAAAACATCATATAATGGCTGTTTTAAATATTTTCATTTAATCCATAAGTACTTAAACAGAAAAGTTTACTTTTTCATAAAAATATTCATGAAAAGTCCTTTACATATTTAAATGTAAATTACTTACTATATTTAAAAATTCATAAATGAGAAAAAAATTTTTTCGTTTCGAAAATTTTTTGAATGTAAATTAAACAAAAAAAAAATAAAAACCTATAAATCTTTACAGCATATGAATAAATTAAATTATTTGAAAAAAATTTCAAGCACACTACCCCTATACACTGTGCCTACTATCCTTTCATTATTGTTATAAAATGTACTGATTGAGTTTATTATTATAGTTAAATTACTGATTATTAAAATTGTTCATTTCTCCACCACCAATTGGTGCATAATATGCAGTCTTATATTTCTGCATGATTTTCTTCTTTTTTTTCTTCTCTTCCTCCATTCGTTTTAGCTTTGAGTTATAGCATTTTGTTTAAATTCAATTGCTTGATGAGAATACGCGGTTATTTAATTGAAATGAGCCAAAATTGAGATAAAAACGAACTAAAATTAAAACAAAAGTCATATCCTAACCACTGTTGTGAATATCTATACGAGTATGTATTCGAATAATATAATTTTCAAATTATTACGTTAATTTCTCTTACATAACACATAAGGATGTTATGTATATGTATCATGTTAAAGAGGATATTCCAAAGTATCATTATTGGAAGGTCTTGTTTCAAAATTTGTCTTTATCATATTTTTTTATCTTTTTTTTTTTTTGTCCTTTCTTTCATATTTCATATTCAGATGAATGAGAAGAATTTTCTTTATTTCCTTTAATTTTATACAAATATATTAAACCGACGTATACGTGTATACATGACGTACATACATATGTACATAAGAACAACGTATATATTATTATAAGTATAATGAATACTCTATAGGCCATTAGAGCAAAATTATTATTTATTACTCGCATTTATACAAAAACATGAAAAATACATATAAGTATATATGTATAAATAAAAGTATGTACCGAATTATATAACAAAACATAATTTTCTGTTTCAGTTTCAGTCAGTGATATATTATAATAAAATGTGTGTTATGATATTTTTCGCCAGTTAATATTTAGCAAATAATTCATATGTTTTAATTTGGATTTATATATGAGTGTAAATTATTCGAATTCACATGTATGTATGTATATCGTTTATACTTTTACCATACATACTTTATCTATATAGTCTATGCTTTTACATTATGTACCCACGTCCATCTTTATTAAAACAGATATTTACCACTCATTCATATAATCTCGCATGAAATGTGAATACTTTTGTTTTCATTTTAATTTTTCATCTTTTTGTAGGCGTTTAAGTTGTTTTTTCTTTTGTTTTTTTATAAAACAAAAAAGGATAATTGAGAATTTGATTATTATCATTGTATTATATCATATCATGAAGAAAATTCAAAAACTACAATACAATATCAGATGAATAACAACATAAGCGAAGGCGTACACATCAAACAATCAAATACTGTGCTTTGATACTTTCAAATCGTAATTTCCACTCTTCATTTTTCTACAAATAGAAAGAAAACTCCTTCATTCAAGTTATATATTTAGATTAAGAATTTTACATTAAAATGTCATCATCATCATCATCATTATAATTTATGTCATAATTTTTAATGTGTAAATGAACACCATTAATCACTTACAACATTTGTGTACATCTACAGGCGCTGTTATTAAGGGATATACTTACATTAAAAAGTTTCTTAATCTATTAACCTATATATTTATTAGACAATGAAAATACATATGATAAATTTAACAAACTTCCAAAAAATAACAAAAAATTGAAGACAAAATTATTTTTTTTTATAAATATATTTTATAGTATGTAGGTCATTATCAATGTTCTTGAAGATATTTTAAATAAAGGTCTTTAATAAGTGGTTTTTGCCCTCTTATGTGTGTTTACACAAAAATTTCACAGCAATTCAAAAGCAATTTAACTATACGAAACCAATAAATACATACACACATAAAATTACACGAAAGTAAAAAAAAAGCCAAAGTATGAGCAAAAAAAAATTAACAGAAAAAATGACATAGAAAATATGAAAAAAATTTATAAACACCCACCCATACGCACAAAATGTTTTTTCGTAAACTTATAGAATTCTCTGAAAAATTTTTTGAATTTTATGTAAAAAACAAAAACTCTAATCCTTAATAGAAAATTGAATTTGATAATAAAAATACCCATTATAAATACACATTAGTACTATGTTTACAATAGGCAGAGTATACTATTATTTTCTCAGGATCTGAAAACTATGTATATTTTCTCGTAATTGTGATGCGAAAATCAATAATCAAATATAGCAATAGCAATACCTACCCAAAAATACGTAAAAACGCAAAAGGAAAAATATTTGTTTTTTTTTTTTTTTTGTAATTTAATTCTTTTTTCATTTTGGTTTCATTGTTGAACTTTAGTGTTTAGATTTCTACGTACACACAAAAAAGAAAAACAAGCCAATAATTGTTAAAAAAATATATATTTTTCTTTTGTTCTTTTCATGTTTAATAATTTTTTTTTATTCTTTTATTTAAAATTTTTATTTATTTTCATGTTCTTTTTTTTTTGTTTTTCTTCTTGATTCAATGAACAGGAAACTGTGTATGGGATATAGGCATTTGAAAAACAAAATAAAACATAAAAATAATAAAAATGAAATTATTGTGTAAAATAGCATAACCTTTTTCACACTTTCTAAATTTATTTTTTTAAAGATACCCTTTTTGATAAAAGGATGACGACGCGATGATAACGATGATGATGCAATGATAAAATTTATATTGAGCCCCTGGAAGTGACAAATACATACTTCATGTTAACAGCTTCTATAATTTCTATTTTACATGCCTTTTTTTTTTATTTGATACAACAAAGCCGAGTATTATATTCGTTTTCCTTATTTTTTTTTTTGTGTGAATGTCACATATACTAACTATCCAATACCAAAATACATACATTTTTCTGTTGACAACAAATAGCGACTATAAAAAAGGGACATATAAAAAATGAAATTTTTTTTTAAAAATTCAATTTTATGGACGATTGATGTTTGACCCCTACACTGCCATCACTGCTCGTTATTTAAACTTTAAAAGATTCGCAAATAATCAATTAAAGGTGCATTTAGATATGTATACGTTGGTAGACGTACTATGCGGTAATGTAATACATAATCACATTTATTTGAATTGACTTTATAAATGGGAAAAAGTGAAATTGAACGCATAAAAAACATTTTATGATAGAAAATTTTATTAGTTTTTTTATATCCTGGTATAATCTTTTTATTGAAGCAAAAAAAAAAAAAAATAATAATAATAAAAATTAATTAGGACTAAAATAATTTAGAAATTAAAATGTCCTTTTTTATTCTATTTTCACAGATTTATTTTTATTTATTTTTGGAAAAAAATAAGTAATAACATAATCTAATTTTGCTTTTAATTTTTTTCACGTCACTATAAATTTTAAAAACTGAAACAAAGGTTAAACTTTTGGACGTAAAAAAAAAAACATTTTTTTGTTTTCTAAAGGATAACAATATATGTATATGTATTCATATAACATAGAAGAGTGAAATCATTTTTCATTAGAACAACACAAGCAGAAGAAAAAAAAAAAGTGATGATATGTCACATCATATTATTATCAATAAATTTCCTTCCAAACGAAAAAAATCACATACACTTATGCTTATAATATCTATACATAGGTATGTAAGTAAGTCTATACTCTATAGGTACTTGTATGTAGCATGTATGTGTGTACATACTTTCAAACTTTTAGCAGCGATGTGGTGTTTTTTTTTCTTCCTTTTATACGATAAGAGACTAAATAAACAGTAATTTTTCAAATTTGTTACAACAGCCATGCCATCATAATATAATCGTGTGTATGTATTCATGTCTAGATATTCGTGCACATCATCATCATCATTATTATTATTATTACCTACCCATGTCCATAAATCATCCATAAATTCTTATTAAACTGTGTGTACACTGTACAATTAGAACATACACATTACATCTCAGGTTTATTGTATATATGTACGTAATCTTACAGATTTTCAGAAACTAAAATTTGACCTTTGAATAAAATTTTTTTTTTTTTAAATAAGAATTTTTAACAAAAACGTCTCATACTTACTTGTATTTTGTATTTATAGTACTACATTATGTACATACATTAACTGCTTTCGATTTTGGCAATTTCAAGTACTTGCGAGTACTGTCTAAAGTGCCTAGGATAAATTGTTAAAACGAACGACACAAAAATAATTTATTATTCGTAACTACTTGCATCTAATTGAAAAAATTTTCATGAGTAGCTGGAAGCTGCAAGCTGCGAGTAGATGGTGTAGCACAGACATTTATACTATTGACACAATGCAGAGATAAACCACTGTTATCTCAGTTTTCTGGTTTATCTTTGCGAAAATCGACTTTCAGAACTCGGTTAAGTTAACCGAGTTTCTAGAACTCAATTATCTTGTTAAACAAGTTCGAATTCAGTTATATTTGACGTTTGTGTTATTTTTTTTTTTTATTTATATTATATTTAAACAAACTGTCAAACCAAATCTCAGCTAACATGCTGACGAGATGAAAAAGAATTAGTGTTGGAATTTATTTCGAAAGGTGTCGTATGAATACATAAACTAGTTCACCTCACCTCAACAAGTGTCACCCATACCAGGTTATCGATAAGCCATGGTTTATCTCTGCAGTGTGTCAATAGTATTACCTTATCTACTCCCAAATACTTGAAATTGGCAAATCGAAAGCAGCTATTATTAAAGACTTTTTTTACATTCAAGTGAAGAATTGCAAGTAAAAACAAATCAGATCAATAATTGTAAAAGTAATATATTATATATCTCTAATACAAATTATCTATAGACAGACAAATAATAATATGTATGAGTATGTGTACAATTTGTGTATACATATATGTACAACTAACTAGTATCTAGTATAAATTTTTTCAATAAATCTATAAAAGGAAAATATATTAATATGAAAAAAAAGGAGCAGCAATATAAGAGGATATCATTATAATCAAATAAATACACACCGCATACTTACACGCGTAATAATGCTAGCTCACATATTTTAATATTTCTGAAATCTGAAACTAAAAGATAACGATGCTAAGAGTATAAGAATTTTATACGAACTTTATCACATGGTGTATATGATACGACAAGTTATACATAAAAGTGTATGGCAATGTATTCTATAGAAACTAAGAAAATTCATTTTATTATATAGTAAATATTCTATATGTGGTCTACGAGTAGTTACAGACAAAAAAAATATTTTTTTCTTTTTTTAAATATTTCTTGTGTATTTTATAGAAATTCATACAAAATAATCTCGTTTGCATGTAAGTTGGTATGTAATGTAGATGTGCATATCTAATATTACATACTTGTAAATTCGTTTAAAATTACTTCCATGCGAATGGATTGAATTTTGTTACATAGATACAATATAAACAAAAACAAAAACTGTTTAATAAGTAAAATAAAATGTTTCCCTATACAGGAACTTTTATACTTTTACCTCGAAACTTAAGAAATGATTGTGTTTTTTTTTTCTTCTTTTATTTTACACAAATTCCATACAAAAACTGTCAAGAAATTTATGAAACTAAAACTAAGTACTTAATTAAAAACCAAAAAGACACGAGTGAAATTAGGTAGAAAAATATAAGCAATTAAAAATTTATAGAAATTTCACTTTGGAATTTGATGCTTATAAATTATAACAATAACAAATGAGTAAATGATTTTATATAAGTAATTAATTAAAATTATAGGAGTGTGAGAGAGAGACTCGTTGATATATTGGTAGAACAACTGGTCTACTGATCTCAAAGTTGCGGGTTCGATTCTGCTCATGGCAAAAATGTAAGAAAAATAATTTTCAATTTTTCGTCGCTTGTCTATTTCTAATTTTCATTACCCATCCATTTACCCCCAAATTTCATTCAGCTCTTTCAATGAGTACCAAACCAGCTTACTGGGAAAAAGAGCTTAAAAATTCTGATAAGTATTCTACTTGCTGATAAGAAGATAACAACAACAAGTAACACTGCAAACAGACTGAGCTGTATTGTCCATATCATGTAAAAAATTAGTTTATTTCTCTACCAACGCAACAAATCAGTGGTTCACAATCTAATTTACACACTGTAGGCCTGTAGGTGCACATATTATAATAATAAGTCTGAAAATCAGCGAAATCACTTCAATAAAAGCCCTGACTGCCCTTAATCTGTAGTCTATAGTGCTTTGGAAGAAGATTGAAGAGCAACAAGATTTTATTATTTATATGGAGATGGTATAAGTGTAGTATAAGGATACTCTAACAGTGTAGATTAATAAGAAAGCATTCGGAGTCGATAAAAATGTGAATTCAAATTTCAATTCTCCTGATGAGTTCAAAATGCATTTTGCAAAAATATCTCAAAAGAAAAAATCAAGGAAATTGTAGAATATAAAGTCAGAAAGAAAAAACTGTCAATATACTTGTAATTTAATTATTGGTTTCGGTTTTGATTTTTTTTTTGTTTTTTCTAAAATGCATATAAGCTGTTATCTGTTATTATTATCACCCCCACAAAATTGCACATTTCAATTTACATTTTTTTTTTAATTTATTTAAATTTTATTTACATAATAATTTTTTTTTTTTTTTTTCAAAAAATGTTTAGTGTGCAATCAAGTCATAATAATCGATTTATCTGGATTATATCCTCGGAATTTCAGTTGCATTTCAGAACAAATTCATTATTTACGAATTTATTATCATTTTACCATTATAAACTGCATCATAAAACCACTTTTCATTTATGTATTGATTGAATTATTTAAATTGTTCGTATTCATTTTGTATTTAATGTATATGTATGTATATAATGTAATCATGTAAATTTTTGTATACTCGTACTATGTAATTTGAATACAATAATTGTGTACAAATGTACATAAATTTGAACGAATATTGAGATGAATTTAATTTTAAATATAATAAATTTATTTTTATAATGTTGAATTTAAAGCAAACGTCAGCAAATTTTTGTGGTAAAAATTTACATATTTATGTATGTGTATATGTACATATTTACTTGTAAATATTAAAACTCATATATTTTATAGAACTCAGAGTTTATTTGATTCACTTTAAACTAATAGAATTCAATACAATTACGAGTATATATTTTATATAGAATATGTAACGTTATAGTACGCTATCATTTATCAAATACTTATTGATGTGCACATAATACACCACAATTTAATTTAATTTTAAAAAGCATATACAAATGTCTGTACTTACATGGTTGCATTATACATATCCATATTACTATATAACTATAATATGTATGCAGATTGAAGGTTAATGTCATGGCACAGTATCGAAATTAAATTACCTTCCATCCATAATGTAATCAAAACGTTATAAATACACTCCTGCTCATATCGAATTTTCATTTTTGATTAAAGTTTTTCAACATTTTATATTAATTTTATTTCAATGATAAACACATACAAAATACACATATGTATGTAATATTTATTTGAAAATTTGTGAAAGTGAATGATAAACATTTAAAAAAAAAAATTAAATAAAATTTGGTGGAATAACAAATTCTATTACAAATTCTTCTTCTTCTTTCTCGATGAACTACCATCAAGCACATCCCAAATCGAATCCAAGACCTTCACTTGAAGTGATTTTTTGACTTTTTATTATCAGATATGCACCTACAATTTAATGTGGATCACGAACAATTGAGTTATTGGTAGAGAAATAAACTCATTTTTTAGATGATAGGGATCAGGATATTATATTCTTAGAATGATATAATGCTCTAATAATGCTTTGTATAATATTTATCTTATCAGTCAGAATTTTCAAGTCATTTTTTTCCAGTAAGCTGGTCTAGTAACTCATTCAAAGCTGATCGTAACTCATATATTTCAGATTTAAGAAATTAAAAACACAACTAAATATAGGTACTAAAATATTTTTATTTTTCTAATTTTACGATTATGTATATTAAAATTATTTTGATTCAATTCAGTTATTACAATGAATAAAAATGTAAAATATTATTCGCATGATATGATACAAATAGATCCTTTTTATAGAAAAACAATTCAATTAAATAATAAAATGAATATTCCTTTAAGCATTGTTATTTTCCATTCAATTAAAAATTTATTAAAATCTAAACAAACACTTTAAACTGTTTGAGTTTCATAGCAGCTACATAATATGTATATCGTCTCGAATTCGATTATGTACGAGTAATTTTACAATCCATATACGGCTGTTTTTCGCAATTTAATTTTTTCACATAAATTTCACTATTCAAAATTAAATCATTTTTACATTTGAAATTATTTAAATGAATTAAAAATAATTTTTCAGTATCAAATTTATATTTCGATAATATCTCATTTAAATTATTTTCAATATCTTTATTTTGTTTTAACCATTGATTGAAATTATTGTATGTTTGTTGAGCAGCTTCATTATATATAATATGAGATCTTATAGCATCATCATCATCATATTTAGAATAAATTTTCGGTAATTTATTTTTGTAACAGTTGATTACATCTTTAAGACTATCAGTGGTTGGATATTCTTTACTAATTATTTTCGTCCAAATTAACCATCCAAAATATGAAAAGTATATTGGATCAGATGTATTATGAAAATGCCGAATATGATAATAAATTGATTTTTCAAAATTTATTTTTTCAATATTCGCATTCAATTGGAATTGATTCAAATTTAAAATATTTTGAACAAAATTGTCAGGTAATAAGTTCAAATCTAAGTACATTTTATTCAAGTCTTGTGTGTTCAAAATTGTGTTATAGTTAAGAATTTGATCAGTCAGATGATTTGTATGTTGAACACCATATGATATTCCGGCATTCGTTAGTAATTTATCAGTAGTACTATTCAATGAATTCTGAATTGTATTGAGTACATCTAAAATATGATTTTTATCCATATCATTAAAAATTCTTTCCATATAAATTCTGTATAAAATTGGATTCAATCTATTATCGAAAGCACATCGTTTCTCAATTTCTGGAATTCTCCTAAATATTTGATACATTAAATAATTACCAAAAATTTTTTTATCATAATTTTTTACAAATGAAATTATATCTTTAAAATTATTTATTTGATTTGAATTCAACTCAAACTGTATCTCTTTTAATGTTCTAGATAAATAACTTTCTCCAAAATACATTTTCAAATATTTCTCCCAATCAATATCTGTACATAATTTTTGCAAATCCTTTAACGAATATCTTTCTCGTTCACCACTTTCATTCAATGAAAATTTTTTTAAATGTTCAATAAATTTCCGTTGAAATTCAAACACTTCACTTGCCAGCTTTTCTACAACCAAATAATCTTGTTCAATTTTTATGAATAATTCCATTAGTATTAATTGTTCATACACTTCTCTATCGATCGTTTCATTTGTTCCATTTATAAATCTTAATACATTTTGATCGTCTGCTGTAAAATTGAATAACAATGGAATTTTATATCTGTGCAATAAGCCAATAATTTCGAATGGATCATAATTAATATTACTGCTTGTTGTTAAATTTGTTACATAAAATTGTGGCCATCCTCCAATCATTTTACTTAAATGTAAATTTTTAAATTGTTCCTCATATTTTTGTTTATTACATGATTTCAATAGATTATAAATTTTTATTTCAGCATCTGATAATGAATTTTTATGTATTTCGAGTACATTTTTAATTTCAATTAAATTAAAATTTTCAGATTCTGATACAGATTTTCGGCAAAAACGATCATTTAATTCGATATCACAAATATAATTTTCACCGCGACTTTTGTATATTTTAGCGATTCCTTCCAAATCGATGCCATTACCTTCCGTATTACAAGTTTTTAATATTACAAAAAATGCTAATAAAATAATTTCAAAATAACAATTTTTATTAAAAAAATACATTTTTTGTTTTGTTAAGCGTCGTCTATAGCACACTGAACTACAACGATTATTCTAATTAACTATATAATCTTTACATATTGCGTACACTAAGCATCATCTAAATTTAATATAATTTATTGAATGTATATATGGAGAATAGAATTTGTGTTATCAATACTACGTATACATATACATTCAGGTGTACAGTGAGCACAATTTGGATAGACGCAGTCATATTCTTATGAGTAAAAAAAATATGAGTATAAAATAAAAGAAAGTCCTTATATAAGATGAAAGCACTTTTTTTAAAATTTTTTGAAAATGTTTTACGCAATTTGAATAGATGCATTTTTTATTATTATTGATTTGTTGTTCATTTGAGACGTTTTAAAATTGATTTTCACATAAAATGTTATATAGCTACTTCTTCTTCAATAGCGCTACAACTCGCTATGTCGAGTCTTGGCCTCCAGAATTTTACTCCTCCAACTAAACCGATCAGCAGCAGCAGCTCTCCAACCACGGCATGAAAGTAATTGTCTTGCATCAGCGTCGACTGCCTCTTCCCATCTTCTTCTCGGTTTACCAACTGGTGTTGTGCCGAAAACCTGTGACGTAAATGTTTTCTTAGGGATGCGAATATTACTCATTCTTTGCATGTGACCTGCCCATTGCAATCGTAATAATTTGATGTGCTCAAAGAGTTTTCTGTCATTATATAATTTATACAACTCATGGTTGTATCTCAGGTTTCATTTTCTTGTATATAGGTCCAAATATTTTTCTTAGAATTCTACGTTCAAATATATCAAGCATTCCTATTGAATTCTGCGTCAGTGTCCAGGATACGTTACATACAGCTTGAGGAAAATAAAAGAAGTTATAACAAAATATGTAGTTATTAAAACATGAATAAAGAAAAATTTTTATCTCAGGAATAACGAGCACAAATTTTATTTTTGTTTTAGAAATGATATTTTTCATGAACTTTCTAACTAAGTTTTCTCACCACGATTATATTCAACAAAAATGACTATGCGTCTATCCAAATTACGCTCACTGTATATGTTTATACTTATTTTAAAATGTCTTATCAAAAATAAGAAAAAAATTAAATAATTTTTTCTTCTTTTTATTAAACAAATATTATAATTTTTTTTTACTTTAACTGTTGATATTTATTTTTAATGTGTAATTGAAATTAAAGATAAGAATATTTATTTTAATTAGTTATTTTTATTTGAGAATTTGAAGATCAAAAGTCAATAATATTAATTCAAAATATGTACATTTATTCATATTAATTACACTAAAAAGAACAATAAATTTGATAAATATATACAAAAATAAATGACAAATTTATTTGAAAAAAGAAGGAAGAAAAAGTTAATAAACATTCCCAGCTCATATAATTTTTGAATAACAGGCAATAGGTCAAAAATTTTTTTTGCAAAAATTATCATAATAATTTAAAATTTAAAATTACACCCAGAGAGAACATCAAAAGTCTTTGTACACCTCCAAGATTTTGTAAAATGCTCTCTCTTCCTAATAAACTGTTGACAAAGAAAGACGTGTTTTACATTAATGTATTACCAGTATTACCTACTTAGAAAAGTTTATTATCCTTTAATTAAAATGCAAAACTGATTTCACTATGTTGCAGATATCAGTCATGAAAAAAAGTTGGTAGCAAAAACCATCTAAGATTCATCTTCTTTTTCCCAGTAGAATCCAACATTGTTCCAATCAAACTCAATGAAAACGTGTTGATTTTGATTTGAAAAATGTTGTTTTTGTTTGGAACAATATTGGATTCTACTAGATTTAGTTTCCGTGAACGGAAAAAGATAGAATCATAAATTAAATTACACAATAAAAGGCCAAAGTGCCTCCTTCCTCAAGTGTGATAATTGTCATCAGATAAATAGATTTTACAAGCAAGAGAATTTTTGTAACATTATCCATCAGGAAAACCTTATAAAAAATTATATATGGGTGTCTAAAAATTTTTGACTCGTAATATTTTAATTAATTTTTCTATAACTTGAGAATGAACAGACGTATGACAATAAAATTCTAGAATAATTATTAAGAATCTATCAAGGTTTCATTTGTATAAAAAATATGGGAAGATGTGATCATTTGATTTTGACTTACAGGTATCCAAAGTTTAAATTTAGAGATGTACAAAGACTTTTGATATCCACTGTATGTAATGTCTATGGATCATATTTGTGATTTTAAAAAGCAAAAAAAATTTTAAACTATTTACATATGTTACATTTTGTCAACTATAATAATAATAAATAATATTGAAAGAAAAAATTGTTTTCAAAAATAAAATTTGTCAATATTTTTTTCATGATCACCTATACATTTTTTCGCAAAAAAAATAATTCCAACCTATCTGTTTTATTTAAAATTACAAAATTTTGTAAATAATTTACATAATAATGAATGGTAAATTAAATTGTTTAACATTAACATGCCCTTCAAACAAGAATAGATTTGTTTACAACTTAAAAACGCATTAAATTTTGAATATATAAGAACGTATAAAATGTCAAAGAATTTCAGTAAATAATTAAAATTTTCTAAAACTTTAAAAAGTTGTTTTTCTAAAAATCATTGGTATAATATATAAAATGTTTTAACTCTTTACACACGCATAAACATATCAGTAATAGAATTTTGTAAAATGTTTAAAATCAGTGCTCTCATATTAGCACTTATTTGTGGATTTGTGCATTTATTGGCAGCAAACGAAGCAATTCCAGTTGAAAGGAATTGTGTCCGAAGAAATGAAATATTGAAGGAAATCGCTCAAAAATTGACCACTTCATTGAGGAATGATGTAGATCCTTGTACAAGTGTCGCCAAACACATCTGTACTGATAGCGATACATCACACAAGGAAAATCAACGTAGAGCTCATTTAAGATGGGATTATTTGGAAGATATTTTAACAAAACTAAATGAGAATGATAAAGAAGTATCTGAAGCCGAAATAAAATTGAAAAATTTCATATTGTCTCGTGATAGTATCCATACGAAGGAACAATTCGAAAATTTAGATGTTGCAAAAATGGTGGGTGGTTGGCCGATTCTTACAAAAAATTGGAATGAAAATAATATTGATTGGATTCATGTTACAGCAGTTCTAAATCGTTACAAAATCCCAGCAATATTTTCAACGAGACACTATAACACATCACCTGGACACCGATTAGCATTCGTATTTGGACTTGTTGATGAGGAGAACTCAATTGATGTAATTATTAGTGCATTGAAAAATGTCGGAATCGATACAGATAACATGGAAGAAACTGCAGAAGAAATATTAAACTTTATTAACAATCTAACAAAATATGCAGCATAAACGAAAAAATGCCAATGAGCTCGAAAATCTTCAGAAATTTGGCAGTCGTACAAAATGATGTACAAGAGTTCGATTTTAAAAAATATCTCGAAACATATTTCCAAATGACAATGGACACAATACGACCAATCAAAATAAGATGTGGATCTGTTGAAAATTTCAGAAATATGGTGAATTTCATAAAAAATACTGATAAAAAAGTTCTGGCTAATTATTTCATGTATAAAGTTGCAAATCATCTTTTACACAACATGAAAATCACCACTACCACAAATGAATTCGATGTGATTACAAATAAAATTTTTATTCAACAAATGATGACAAAAGAAGATGAAAAAATTGCTGTAGATGTTTATACTGAAATGGATCAAAATCTGGAGAAAATCAAAAATCAATTACCAGATGAAACGTATTCTAGAGCAAAACAAATGATAAATCATGAATTGAATTTAATTAAAAATCGTCAAAATATTCTTAATAATGAAGTTTTGGATAAAATATTTGGAGATTTTACCGTTCATTCAGATAATTATTTACAAAATATTTTGAATCTGTTAGAAAGAGAAAATAAAAAATCTTTTCAAAGATCTCTGGGTATTCAAAATACAAAAGTAACTAATGTTGAAGTATTGAATGATTTAAATGAATTATGCGAAACATTACAAACACTTCAAGGACATCCGGCTGCTTCATATTTTGCACAAATTGGATATAATATGTGGAGAAAAATTATATTTTATCATTTGTATACTACAAATAGAACTGATGAAAATGGAAAACATCTTGAAAATGTTATGAATTGTTTAGGAAAAGCATACAACACAAATAGCGGTTCTATTATAGAGGAGCACATTAACTATAATGAGGCTATGAAATTAATCATGTATGAATTTGAGAATTGGATGAAAAACAATCAAGAATTGTCTCAAAAAGATAATGAAATATTATCAGAATTCAATTTGAATAATAAAAAATTACTTGTATTGTTGCTATCAAAAAATCTATGTAACAAATCATATCATTTCGAATTAATTCAGGACAATATGCCGAATAATCAAATTGTTAAGGAGACTTTCAATTGTTCCAAGGATCTGTCGACACATTCAAAATGTGCCAATTTGTACAATACGAATAATTAATCGATTCGATTTATTGAATAATGGGATTAATAACAAATGAGAAAATTAAAATTATAAATGCATACATATTACTATTGTTATAAATTTTTATATTAAAAAATAAAATAATCGTTACTTTTAAATCATTATATTGAACTTTTATTACATATTTGCAAAAATGAAATATTTTAATTCCAAAATCATTGATACTATAATAAATAATCTCAGTTAAAGTTCCCAACCTATCATAAATTTTCTTTTCATTTAAACATACTTGCTATAAGTATAACTTATTTTCTGTAATATCACGAATAGTAAAATTTGTGTATTTTGTATTTAAATTAAGAGATATGAAGAAAAATAATAAGCTCAGAGTCTATAAGACTAGACAATAGAAATTCTGTACATTTTCGAAAGAAAAATTCTTTGGAAAATATTTGGATCAATCGACGAAAATGGAGGTTAAAGAATTAGAAACAAGCTTGAGTTTACATAAAATGTATAACGTTGCCAAACTTGCCAAGTTGACCATATTCAAATATTACGACTACAATGGATTGTCCACTTGCAGAGAATAGATAACAGATTTATTCCCTGGGAAACCCTCACGTCTAAATGATTAGATGAACTCAAAGAAAATATACTATTTTATTGTATAGATTACACAGTATAAAATATGTAGTATGAATTATGTGCTATAATATAGGTATAAACTATAAAAGTATACTTGGGTTGAATTAATTATCTAAATACATACGTTCTCATGATTTCATATTACAAAATAAACTCAGATTTGTTATGCACTAAATACCACTAACCAATAAAGAATCGAAAAGGTCGTAATCTAAAATTCAAAATTTCCAATTTAGTTTTCAAACCCATTTCTTATCCGTACAGATACAAACATATGAAAAAGATATGAAGAAATTAAATTTCATTAAAATATATACGTAATTAACATTAAAGCACTCAAATTAAAAGAACAAATTTCTTATTACAATGCGTATGTAGCTCGCCCGTACTGCCCGTACACAGTTACAAGTAATACTAGTTCTTCTTCTTTTGCCTCTTACATATTAAAAATATAAGATATTGTTGAAAAAAAAATATTTCAATTTTATTTATGTAACCCCAAACTCGTAACGTTTGTATATAGTAAGTATTTCGTTTCACATTCAATACATTTATACGATTTTTCATTATCAGTTATTATACTCGTAAACTACCTATAATTTAAAAAATAAATAAGAATATAATATTTCGAATGCTTGTTATTTTTTTTTTATTTTCGATTCACAAAATTTATCACAAACTCCAAACATACATACGTTCAGAGAAATTATATTACATACTTTTATTTTATATATGCATATACATACATATTTTCATTTATATACTTACTTTTATATCAATCGTAAAAAGTACATAAAATCGCGAATAAATGCTATAACATACTTATATAGTACATACCCTGTAAAGTAAGTATCATGTAACATATTTGTATGCATATTTTATATATAAAAAATTAGTTATGTAAATGTGATTACGAATATATTTTATATACACATATGTATGTATGTTATGAACTATAAATTTAAAGATTATTAATTTATACAGTGGACATCAAAAGTATTTGTATACCACCTCCAAATGTAAACTTTGGTGGATATTAATTGTAAGTCATAATAATCATATTAATCATAGGAACATATACCTTCCCATTTTTTACACAAATAAAATCTTGATGTGTTCTTGAAATTATTACAGAATTCCATTTTTCATACATCTGTTCATTCTCAATTTATAGAAAAATTATAATTAAAACAAATTCCATAAAATTACGAGTCAAAAGTGTTTGGACACCCATATACATAATAATTTGTTATTTGGTTTTCCTCAGTAATTTTACAAAAATCTCTTTTTTTAAAGATAATTAGCATATACAAAGAAGACATACTTTGGCCTTTCAAATACAATTCAATTAATGATTCTATCTTTCCAATTTCACAAAAATTAAATCTCAATATTGAAGATGAATCTCAGATGATTTTGTCATCAAATTTTTATTATATTATTTAATTGAAGAATAATAAGCTTTTCCAAGTTAATACATTAATGTAAAACACGTCTTTACTTGTCAAGAGTTTGTTAGAAAGAGAAAGCATTTTACAAAAATTTGAAGGTGTATAAAGACTTTTTACGTCCACTGTATATTAATAAAAATAATATTCAATAATATTTGTTAAATTAATGTACATATGCTCGTATACATACATAGTTATGAATATTACTATTACTTATTATTTATTATTATTATTATTGCTACAATTTAGATATTTTCGCCATTCATAAATGCACACATACGTGGTAATTACATATACATATATATATATATATATATATACTATATGGTTATCTACATATATAATTAATATGCGATAATGTAATACGTAATACAAAGAAGAATATGAAAAAAGAAAATATATGTATTCGAATATGTGCATTTATGTTCTTTTAACACTCCTATAATATAGTGTGGTAAATATGCGTAGATACTCGTATTTATGCTAATAGGTGGTACTCGTACATATATGTAACTTGTTTTCAAGTAAGTATGTACACAGTTTATTGAACATTATGTACATACTATCATACTACATACAGACATACAGTTATACATATAAAACTCACCTACATACACGAATATATAAAATAAAATTACATATGAAGGTACTTTTTTTTTCTTACTTTTTTCTTTAAATTAATGTACATTTTTTTTTATACATATGCATACATACATAAAACTTAAATAGAATAAACATATACGTACATTTATCATAAGTAAATGAATATATATATATATATATGTATATGAAAATCATGATTTGTTCGTTAAAAAACAAACATACAGTTTTAACCTATTTCTTATAAATTTTACCGTAATTTCTTAATACCTGAGTAAATTTTAGAATTGATTAACACAAATATTAACTATCAACTATCTTCACATATTATGTATAATACTTATATACATATTTATATATGTACATACTCGTACACTAATGTAATTATATATTTATGTATACATATTTATGCATATTATTTTATGATTTAAACAAACAGACAAATTATTGGATATCAATTTATTATTCATGTGTGTACTTAATGTATTAATACATTCACTCTATCATATATTAACCACGTTCAGATGAAAATTTTGAAATTGAATATCTTTTAATGTATTTGATTTAAAAATTTAATGGTAATCATAAACACTATAAGATGTTATAAGGCATAGAAATGAAAAAAGAATAATATTTAATAACTATGAACTAAAACAGCTATGTAACAACAAGTATTCCTTTTTTTTTTGAAAAAGAAAATAATTTTTTTAAAAAATTTTTTTAAGTTTGTTTGTAATTTGCTGATTGCTAACATTACATATGTACGAGTATGTATGTAACTTTTGTCACTGTGAAAATAAAATAGGCACATTGAATATACTTAGTTGAACTCTGCAAACAACTTTTTTTTTTAAAACGATATGAATTCGTAACAGTTGAATTTAAAAGTACGCGACGGGACAATTTATTATGTTTATTATAATCTCATAATCATTATACTCGCATTACACACACACATGTTTTGGATTTTAGTTTAACTTAAAATTTAATTCACAATGAAATAAAACGCCAAAAAAAATTATGGTTGGTTGGTTGCAGTTGCAGTTGCAGTCTGTTCCAGGTTCTTGAAACCGGACTCAATTAGCATTTTGCGTTGCGTTGTTTTGTTACCACTATAAGCCCTCTCGTGGGTGGTGGTTATGTTTACTCAAGACTATACAGCCATTTCGTCTTGTTCATTTCGCCAGTAAGACAACAAAAATCGTATTCAAGATTATTTATGTGAAATAAAATTACTTTTTCCCATAACATAAAATAAAAATTATTAACTTTCTACATTTATACATATGTACATATCGTATGAATGTATACTCTTATAAATTCTATGTACAAGATTATTATCATTGTAACTTTACAATCATTATCATCAATATCATCATCATTATTAACATTATCATTACCACAGTTTCATCATATACATAATTGTAATCATCTTCACCGCTATTATTCATATGCGAAAAGTTTTACTTTTCAAATCAAATGAAAACGCGACACTCTTCAATTTTTAATCGTTTTGGTTTTTCTTTTTTTTTTTTTTTGTAAATTTCCTGCTTATAAAATATATTTCTAACTACCTTTAATAATCAAAATAATGAACAATGAGCCAAAGAAAAAACAAAAAAAAAAAAATTGAAATTGAAAACAAACAAACATGCATTTATAATAAATAATTACGTATACTACCTACATATTTTCTAGCTTTCTACCTTAATAATTTTTATATTTTATAAATATGTACATATGCAATAATATACATACATACATGCACACTCATCATAATTATCCGACACACGGATGACGTGCATTATGTAAAGTAGAGAATATTGTTTTGATTCTATTCCGTTTTATTTGTTGAATTTAATTTTTAAATAGTAAATTGCCGCAAATATATCTATATATACATTCATATTTTCCTATATAGAAGAAAAGCAGAAAAGGAACAAACAAAGAAAACCCCAATATGTATTTTCATGTACGTAATGTATACAGTTAAAGTGCAAAAATGTAATTACAGCACAGCACATTTATAGTAATGCTTTTGTTGTGTCGAATAATGAATGGTGCGCGACAAAAATAGAAAAATTTTTTAAAAATTCGAACAAATTATACTTACATTATTACTTTACACATAAATTTTATATGAATTTTTTTTTTGTTCATAAAATTATTTCAAATGACAGAAAAGAAAACTTGGAAAACTTTATTAAAACAAAAATGAAAAAAGAAAAACGTGTAAAATAAGTATTTCAAACATTTTTTATGTTAATTGGAATATAATTCTCTTTTGGAAATAAAATCACTTTAATTAAAAAACAAAAAAAAAAGAGAACAAAATTATTTCGCTGACAAAAACAAAAGAAAAAGAAAATATGTAATCGATTGTTGATTGCATTTTTTACAATGCTCTGGAAGTAACTTCTAATCCTCTAAAAAAGAAACTTTGATCTTGATCATCAAAATACTCATTTATGGCTATATCTTCAGTTCTTCATTGTCTGCAAAGTGCTTTCTCCGTATAACTTCTTTAGCTCCTTTTTCAATTTTGGAAATAATTGAAATAATCGCTAGGGTCGAGGTCTGGGGCTGTAGGGCAGATCGCTAATTTCTGTGAAGCCGCACTTCTGTATGACAGTCATCGCAGTTGACGATCTGTGTGGTGGTGCATTGTCGTCCAGTAAGTTACATTATACTTATGACTCAGCATGACGAGATCACTTTCCTTAATATGCAATGTGTAAATATCCCATACATATATTATGTATATGCGCCTTTGGTATAATAATTTATAATTACATATTAGGTTCTCTGAAATAAAAAAAAAAATATGTTGAATTGTCGATGCTAATGAATTTTCAAAATTTGATTTCTTTCTTTTTCAACATTTCTCATTCCTATATACAAACATGATTTCCTATTAAATTTACTCGTATATACAAATATACGAAACTTTATAAAAATCACATTCGTATACTATACGATATTCCGGTTATTTCAATTAATCTTGCATAAATATTATAAACATATGTATGTAATGTATGTACTCTGTGGTATATATAAAAGTAAATGTTATGTACAATAATTATGTTATGAATGTTATACACAAATTTATTAAATATTTGAAGTGAAACTATTTATAATAATTTCTGATGATATTCATTCATATACATAATTATTGTAAAATTTACATTATAGTCTTGTACATACTCGTACATACTCGTATGTAAATGATTGCATATTATATACCATGATGATTACTTAATTACAGTATCAAAGAGAACAGTTAAAAATAATTTGAAATATAAAAAAAAATAAATATAATAATTGAATGACAAGAAACGAGTATATTAAAATAGAAATTATCATAAAAATATTCTCAGTGTAGTCGTATATGTGTGTAAAATTTATATAACATACATATGTACATACATATATATATTTATGTGTTTTCAATTCAAAACTACTTTATATACCTTTATTATGTATTATAATCTTTGATAACTGGGACACAAACTATTTTTAGAGAAAAAATAAATAGGTATTAATATTTAATATTTTCCTATTCAAATTGTTTTCAATAATTTCGAATTTATTTAATTTCCGATACATAGGTACAAGGGTACTAGAAAGGAATAATTCGAGAAATTTTAGCAACAAAATATTGTAGCATATATACCCATGTGAAGAGTATAAATAGTCAAATACTTGTACATATTGTATGGAATCTTTTTTCGTTTTTTAATAAATTTATATCATCATCTAATACTCGTACATATTATTTCAAAATGTTAAATATCTTCAAAATATCTTTTCTCCCTTCTGATTTATTTATGTAAAAGTATATTTTAATTCAATTTTGTTTGAAAAGAAAAAAAAATCCTAGACATATAATATGAATAAACAAAATTATTCATGACTCAAAAATTCATAAATATACTTCATAATTATTTGAAAAATTTTCAAAACTTCGTATGTATATGATTTTCATATTTAATAAGAAAAAATTTCTCCTGTTCTTTCGAATCAAAATTACGTAGAGGATTTTTTCTTTTGAATATACATACTAATATGCTGACAACTCATAATAGTCGTTATTATTCACACATTCACATAATAGTATATGTAATGTTATACGATATCAGTCGAGTTTAGTCTCGTTTATTCGAGATATTTCAGGTGAAAAATTTTTAAAATGTGCAAATATTAAGAAGTTGATACAAATAAATGATATCTATTGATTTTGTTTTTTGTTTTTTTTAAACAAATTTTCATCACATATATACCTACAACATTCATTATGCATATTGTGCAAAAAAATGTTTATAACTTTTGAATTGAGTATGATGTCTAATATACTATAAATCCAATACTCTCTTTGCTTATAATCCCAAAATTTCTTGTATATATTTACTTGGAAAATATTGAATTTACTATTAAATTTTCAATGTTCATTAGAAGATATTTAAAAAAAAATAAAATAAAATAAAATAAAATTTTCCACTAACAATCGAAATAATTTTGCGCACCAATACAACTAGACACATAGTAAATTCATATCATGCATACCGGTTCAAAAAAGTCTAAGGACAAAGGAAAATATTTACTGGAAAAATGGTAATCAAATTATAATTAATTTGTATTAGTGTTATTGAAAAATTTATATTATGTAGTTGTTTTCAATTTGGCAATTTTAAGTACTTGCGAGTAGGAAAGGTAAATGTCTGTGCTAAGCTATCTATTCGCAGCTACTCATGAAAATTTTTTCAAATGTAGATGCAAGTAAGTAAATGCAAGCAGTTACGAATAATTATTTTTGTGTCGTTCTGTTTTAACAATTTATCCTAGACACATTTTAGTATGTACTCGCAAGTACTTGAAATTGCCAAATCGAAAGTACCTAATATGTCACATTTGATTCAAATCTGGACATTCACCTTTTATAAAACACAAAATAATAAATAAATGCTCACGATCTTTACTGTCATCAATATTGAATGAAAAATGGCTATAATATTGTTTAAAATTAATATGAATCTTAAGTTATATATGTAGTGTATATTTCACTGAAGAAGTGAAAATTTAAATTTTTTCCAGAAATTTTTATTTGTCTCAATACTTTGCTGAAACGGTGTATAATATACCACATATACATACAGACTTTATTTTTTATTGGATTTATATTTTACCATTTTACTCACCTTGAAAGGAAAGGCATTTCTACTTATCGTACAAATACATAGATTATCATACATACATATGTGATATGTGTGTGTGTGTCCATATTTCACCTGTATTTATAGTTTATAGGTAAAGCCATTGAAGCAAAATGTAAGTTTACTTGAAAAACATGATCAATATTCACTGGTAACTGAATGATTTTCTTGCACATTTTACGAGTACATACGAGTATGCCTGTTTATATTTTAATTTACCGGTTAGACTTACAAATTTACTAAGCCTATAATATGAATGTATGTATGTACTAAACCTTATATAAATGTATGTATGTACTATTGTAACTTTTTCTTGTACATATATTCGATTCATTGCGACTATCGTTGTAGTTGTAGTCGTCATCGTAGTGTAGTCATTATCATTATTCATTATATGAACTTCATTATTAAGATCTTTAACAACAAATTTCTTCAGTTATACCACCATCAAAGAAACGATGGTAAATTGTAAGTAGTTCGTATGATTCGTATACATATGTACATGTATTATATACTAGTAAATAGTATTATGTACCTATGTATGTATATATGTACATATCTACAAATGTGATGTGATGATGATCACTTACTGGTTAATTTAATACACACATTCATATGAAGTTTTTATTTTTTTTTATTTTTTGTAATTTTTTTTTTTTACATTATTTTTACCTACAAGAAGAGAAAATATCAAGAATGTGGGTCATGGTATATAAAGACAAGTTCAAGGCGATCACTGTTTCAGATGTACAGAAATATTTCGACAAGTAAGTAACTCGTTACACGCAATCTCAACTGAAAATTCTGTGAATATTTTTTTATTTTGTACAAACGTTATATAAATTTTTTTTTGAACTTTTAAGTAAAAATTTAATTGTACATGTATTTTGTTGATTTCGTTATTTCTTTTTTGTTGTTATTGTTATAATTATTGCATGAAAATATAGTTGTAAATTACTACAAAAATAAAGTGATTATCATCAAGATATAAAAAAAAAAAAAACAAAAAACGAAGAAAACAAAAAATAAGTGGAAAATTATACAGAAATAAAAAATAGGTGTGTAACTACATACATAAGTATAATTTCATAGTTTATTCTTTAACGAAAAAAAAATAATAATAATTGTGAAAATCATATAAAAATTTCTTAATTATAATTAAAAGTAATAATATTTGAAGTTAAATAAATCAAAAAAAAAAACAAATAGTATAATGAAAAACATACCATTAAGAAGACGAAAATTATTATAAAATAAAAAAAAAATTAAAACAATGAATGAAATGAAAATAATTAATTTTGTGGATCTGAATATATGTATAATGTATATAGTGATAAGACAATTTCAAAAAATATAAAAATTAAGATTTAAGTGAATCATAAACATAAGTTACTTGAATTTATGTACCTATGCCCACATATGATTTTGATATGATGAGTGATCATCACATTATACCTACGTATATTTCTTTTAGTTTCATTAAGAAAACAATAACAAAATAATGAATTAGATTGGAAATTTATTCCTGACGATGCATCATTCTTAAATAAATAAATAAAAAAATGATATGGTTATAATCATTCGACCGTTGCAGTTATAATATCCGTTGAATGACCTCTAACGGATATGCATACTATCTATACATACATATCACAAGCATATATACACATACATACATATACACAGGCACACATACCTATGTATATATGTTAAGAAAGTATAATATAATAATAATAATATCGGTTGACCAAACATCAATAATTTTAAAAAGAATACACAACCAAAGTAACAAAAATATATAAGCTTGAATAAATATACATAAATGAAAGAATAAAAGAAGCTGGTTTGATCAGTTATTGATCAGATCACATTTTCTTATTATTATTATTATTATGTACAAACATATATATGTATGTATATGTGTAAATGTATAAATATTTTATGAATATTATTTTCGACTTATCGACAAGTATATAAATGTATGTACGTCTACGTAAATATGTATAGTAGTTACTGAGCTATATACAGATTTTAAATATGTATACAATTGTATGTATAGGTAGTTATATTTGTGAATATATTTTATATACAAACGAATGGAATGTTTGTATAATTTCTAATAATGCGGATGACCTATATACAACACTACTTTTACAGAAACGGATATCAATACACACAAACCACTCAATCTCCCACTTGCAACTGTATACATTAATGTATATATCCATATATACATACATAATATGTAGATATGTGTATTTTATGTAGAAAATATTATTAATTAAAAAAAATAAATAAAAAAAAAAAACTAATGATTGGATATATATATAATACATTTTGTATACTACGAATATGTACATAGATGGCTATATATGTTATATACAAATTTATTACTATACACATAATAAGAATTCAACTGTGTTATTGGGACATCAAATGATGATTTTTTATACCTTTCGTATCGAAGTTGTATGTACTCGTATATCTACATACTACTAAAAAATTTTTATGTATTTTATATGACGGTTTATATTATAGTATATAGTTTGTGTATGTAGATATTTATGTACATTGATATTTGTAGTAAATTTATAATTTATATACAGATGATGTACATGAGTACATAGATTCATTGCGAGTATATGCGCAATTATATATATTCGTAAATTTTAATAATTCATGCATACTCATATGTATATGTACATATATACATACAATGACTAATTAATTTATTTCATGTGAAACTTTCTCTTTTGATTCTCGTATAATAAAAATAATAAAAATATAAGACATCAAACACTACTAATATGAAAATCGTTAACTATGAAATTATAATCTTTCAGATGAATATCATCTAAAAGTTTAAGTATATGTGTACATATGTATGTATGTATTTATTTCTTTGAAATTTTCTATAAATTTACAAATGCGATTATAATCGAAATTATAAGTGTATAGAAATATCCTGGTTGTGTATACCTAACCAGATAGATAACGAAAATCACATAACAAATATATTTTAAAATATTCTTAAATTTTAAATATGTATTTTATTTTTTTATTTAATTTTTTTTTTTTTTGGTAAACCTGCCTCCTCCTGGCTCGAACTACAGCCCGCCTGGACCTTTTGGTGTCTTTAAATACAGTATATATACTAACCACTAACCGATAATATCTTTAATGGTTTTGAAATCCAATATTAGTTTGTTAACTATAAATGAAATGAACTATTATCAGTTGCAAAAATCTATCAGATTACAATATTGTCGCCAGGATAATTGTCTATATATGTACAGAATATTATGTATAATTCACATTCCTTTAAGAAAAAAATGTCGCTTGAACATTCAAAATAATTTCAAGCAGACGCAAAAAAATTATAAATACACGCTGACTCCTTATATCGGACCGGAAATTCTCTGACACATTACAAATAAATTCATCATTTTAATGTTGGCTACAAACTACAAAGTTCAAGTATGAAATAAATGTTCAATTTCAATTTCAAGCACCTATTTTCCACTAGATATATGTATGTACTATATGTATACTAAATAGCCGTAATGTCAAATTTTCATAATTTCAGAGCATTTATCCTTCATCAGAGCATAACAAAAAATTATATCAAAAAAAAATCTAAAAAAAATAAAATCACTTTCTGTCAACGGTTTTTTAATGGTTCTTCATTTACCTATATTTATCCATATATTATTTATTTATTTTGCTCTATTTATAATAATAGTAAAAAACAAAAATATAAAAATCAATTTGTCATTTATAAATCATATGTATGTAGATCATTTAATTTTTGTCGTGTGTTCCTGTTTTTTCTTTTTTTTAGCTTTTAACTAATGATTTTATGAATGTAAAATTTTTTGTTTTGTGCTCAATTCACTAAAAAATGTAATAATAAACATTAAAAAGCAAAAATGAAAACAATACCATATATGTATGTAAATGTATATACCATCATCATTATTTTATTAATGTTACAAAATTTGATGTTTCATCTATATACAAACACGAAAAAGGTATAAAAACTATTTATTTTTTTTT
Source organism: Villa cingulata (assembly GCA_951394055.1). NCBI lineage: Eukaryota > Metazoa > Arthropoda > Insecta > Diptera > Bombyliidae > Villa > Villa cingulata. The sequence continues at coordinate 24,548,235 of OX596025.1, read as the reverse complement.
TCGTGTCGTTTTTTTTTTTTGTTTTATTTATCATTTTTGACGCGACATCATTTACAGGTGATTCGATGTCTTGATCATTATCAACGTTACATTCTTGTGTTTGTATACATATTACATTAGGTATATAGTACCATATAGTCAGTCACCTAGTTTTTACTTATTTCTATACATAGGTATGTGTATGTGTGTATCTGTAGATGAAGGAAAGAACAGAAGAAAATTATTTTTATTTTTTAGGAGTGACTGGTAAATTTGTACTTATGTATGTATGTATTGTAACGAATATCAGAAAATAATATAATCACGACTTTTGCACAATATTCAAATACTTATGTTCTAGTATTTTAGTTATTATTTATACGATCAGTTGACCTATTTATACAATATACCTACTATGTATTCGTATTTGTATTTATATATGTACTTAATTTGCCTAAGAAAAAAGTAATAACAAGAAAAATGGAGTGTGACGTACCGCGGCATAGGTACCGGAAAAGAAATTTCTATGGCGCCATAATTTATAGTCAAAGACAAAAAATTATTTTCAAGTTCTAATTTGTTTTTTTGTCGATAATTACATATTTACCTGTTACAAACATTCAAAACACTACAGTTCTTCTTCGTTCGTCCGATTCGATCTAAAGAAAATTAGATTCATATATGAAATATTAAATTACAAAACAAAAAACATTTAGCAATCAATATTTGAAGTAAATATATATGTACATACAGTATATGTCCTCGATTTACCGTATCAAATTCTGAAAGTCTGGAAGCATGTTACTTAAAAAAAAAAATGGTTGAAAAAAAATTTTTTTTTTCTCATAAAATGAGCGACTTTAAATCTGGACCACGGTAAATGCGAGACCAGTAAATCGAAGATCTATTAAATTACAAACAAAATTCCTCATAAAAATGAATTATGTGAACTATGTAGTATGTAGTATATAAAAGATTGAGAGAATATTTGAAAAATGAACAATAAATATATATACCATATAATGAATTCATAAACACAAAAAGGAAATAAAATGATGGCACATATGAATTTTATATGAGTGAACTGTTCATCATTTATGAACAAGTTTATATATTCATCATTTCAAATGTGAATGGACATTATCTAGGTATTTCATTTTTATTGTAAAAATTTCATAAAAAAATCGTTAACTTCCCAACTGGCATATAGCTGCAGTACACCACATATGTATTCACCGTCATTAATAAATCAAAAGAAATTTGCAATATGAACAAATTATTCACAATTAACATATACATAAATCATTAATTTCTCTCTAAAAATTTTTAGATTTTTCTATCTTATAATATTCTTTAATAATTATATACACACACATGTATCTCGTGTACGTTAATTGTTCTCATTTATCATAAATATATAGAATTTATTGTTTTGCGTGCGATCATTAATGTGCCTTCGCATTATAATATATCATGAATAAAGTATAAAGCATTCGATAATATCAGTTCTCCTTAAAAACAAAATAATTTACTTTTTCATTTTATTATTATTTTTACCAACTTATCTTAACAGTTATTCAACGTAATCGCTTGTAATTTATATAAAAAGAACAATTTTTTTTTTTTTTTATAAAAAGTTTAAAAATTCTATATGATTTATTTTATAAGAATAAAATATGAAAGTCATCTAAAAGAGTAAATGTTGAGAAAAAAAAAATTAAAACAAGAAAATTGCAATACAAAGAAAAACTTGTTATCTAATAAATGACTACATAATATGTATTGCTAGTATTTTATACCATTTTTCTAATGTTAAGGCACAAATTCATTTTGCATCGAATGCAACATTCATATAAGTATTTGCCATTACTGTATTCTAATTCACCTGTATCTGTATGCATTTCGAGTATACACGGATGCATTTATCTATTGAGATCTTATGTAGGTATATGATTTATTAATGAAGATACTTTTCACAGTTAAGTAATTCATAAATTACACACAAGCATAAGCGAATGTTACGTGTAATTATAAATACTACCAATGAATATTCTTTAAAACAAAACAACACATACGGAATACAAACATAAATATCTACATACCAGCACATATAATTATAGAATAAACATATACACATTATATACAAAAAGAAAAATAATGTTTACTAAGTAACGGTATACATGTATTAGCAAAACTAATTTAATGATTTTATTTTATTTTTATAATCTACAAATATGCAGTTGATATCAAAAGTCTTTGTACACCTCCAAATTTAAACTTTGAATACCTATATATAACCCAAAATGAAATGAATACATCTTGATATCTTCTTAATATTATTCTGGAATTTCATTTTCATACCTCTGTTCATTCTCAAATTATAATAATATTAATTATAAGATAAATTTTAATTGATTTCTTATACCAAAATTTATTCCAAGACTCATATATAACTGCAACATAATGAAATCAATTATATATTATATACATATTTGATTATTGAAGAATAATAAACTTTTCTACTACATTAATGTAAAAAAATTTTACTAAAATTTGAAGGTGTACAAAGACTTTCGATGTTCACTGTATACTACTGTGCATTATGTACACAGAATTATCATAAATGTAATCGTAATCGTATACATTACGAATAGTAGACATTTTTTATAAAACATGAGATTTTTTTTACTGTGGACAAAAAGATTTATATGAATTAGAATTATGCGTAGATATACATATGTGTATATAGACTTGCATTTGAATGGTAATTTAACGTGTGAGATTTAATATTTTTTGTGATTTATTTTAAATAAACTTGTTAATTTTTTTGAATGTATAATAAGTACATATTCGAAGAAATATAAAAATATGAAAAGTTAATTATAGTTTTATTACATTAATGTGTGTTAATATGACTTTGTTCAAAAATGCAATGAAATACAATATTTTATTTCTAAACTCTCAATTTAGAGATTTTATTCCGATAAATCTTTGTTTTGGATTTAATTCATATACCAATCGAGTCGAAAACAATTTGTATTTGAACATTAATAGTTACTCATGTAGTATATAGATGTACCCAAAACAGTTGACGCAATTTCGTATTAAACTTAAGTTAGCATGCGCGCATAAGAAAAGATATGTAATTCTACTTGGATATGCACAAAATTTATTCGCAAATAATAAACAAAATTAATTTTCTGCATAAGTATGTGTTAGATACATACATATTACTGGATTGAAGATTTCTAACATTTTTCTGAAGATCACAATTCTCAATCTCTTAAGATCAAAATCTTATGCTCGAAACTTCTCAACTGTTTTGGGCCGGGATCTATTATGTCTCTTTTTTTTTCTACACATTTGACTAATATTTCGAAAATTGATTTCTTAAAAATAAAAAACAAATACATATACTGATACATACGAGCATTGTACGAGTACATAAATGATATGTGATATTTATGTGATATCGCAGTTATCAGTTAGTATCTATACAGGTATAGCAATTCCATACTACTTAATTTAATTAGCAAAATATTGAAATTTATTTATTCATCGTATCGTTTTTGTTTACATTTTATATATTCTGACATAACTATATACATAAATTTGTGTTGTATAAGTTCTATTTGTCATGATAATCGTGACGGAATCTTATGAATAACCGTTTACTTTTTTGTTTATTCTTTGTTTTTTTGGAATTTGTAATTTCTTGTACAAATTTATGTAATGCAAAGAATGTTAGCAATTATAAAATATATACTAAATGTTAACTGTTAATAAAGTCTTTCGCATACATTATACGATTATACATTAATATAAATGAATTTTTTATCTAATGTTACCTATATTTTTCTTGTTTTATAGAAGAAAGAAGAAAAACATAACTTAGCTTAAATTTTTTTTTTTTTTTTAAAAAACTACACACATATATTGATACGTTTTGTTTGAATATATCTAACTATACAGTATTTATATACATACATATGTGAAACTTTTATGTACATGCGAATAAAATTATCAGAATTAGAATTTTTTTGTTTTTTGTTTTTGTGAAACCGGAATCGTATTCAGATTCTTGAAAAAGTTGCATTAACAGTTTGAGTTATTTCTAATAAATGTACATATATATGTATATGTAAGATGCATATACAAATAAAGAATAATACATATAATACCCATGATACGTATAAATGTAAACAAATTTTTTGAAATTTTAATTTTTTAACGATTTATAAAAACTGAAAAAATGAAATATGTATTTAAAATTCATACTTAACTCAAGAGTGATAGGATATATAGTACATATACAGAGTCAATTTTGAACATCAATATACGAACAAAGATTATAAATTTCACCACTAAAACTAAACCAATATTATTCAAAGATTTATATGTAATTCAAAAAGAAAGTTCATTAGCATTTAAAATTAAATCGATTTTCCTTTATGTTATTATAAACGCAACATGATAAAAATATTTTCTTGATAATCTTAACATTTATATATGACAAATATGGCCATATCATCATATCATATCATATATCATTACATATTATTTATACATTATTCACATGTATGGACAATTTTCTTTTATTTATAGGTATTTAATTTTTATTTATTTATTTTCCTCTTCAAGTTCAAGTTCATGCATCCGGGGTCATTATATTTAAAAGCACAAAAAAAAAGACTATTTTATGTATGTATAGGCATGCTCGTATGTAAAAAAAATATATATATAATAATCAATTAAAATAATAAATTTATTTTAATAATTTATTATCATTTAAATATATACTCTACATATTTTTTTTTTTTAACAGAAAGTTCAAATAGTATAATTTTTTTCGTATTAATTATTAATTTTTAAAATGAGAAAGTATTGCATTCCGATATTATTATACATATATGTATACGAGTATTTATTGTATCAAAAAGTATAAAAAATATATACGTATTGTATAGACATATTGTATATATACACAATTTAATTCACAAGACGAGTAATATTATGCTGTATATAATGTATATGTATGTTTAAATTGAATAGATTATGTATACCTAAGTATATTAATAAAAAAAAAATTTATGCCAAAAAACTTTCTTTTCTTTTGATATTAATATATAGATACACATTACACACATATGAATTTAGTTTAGTATGCAGTGTATTATTTATATGAATGTTTACTTTTATTTTTTGGTATGTAATATCAGTTAAGAAAAAAAAAAATAAAATTTTTTTTAAATAGTTATATCAGTTAATACAAACGTACATACTTCGTATATAATGTATATATAATAGTAACATTTTTTTTTTGTTTTTTTTGTTTCTTATTCACCTATTTAATAAAACTTGTGTGAAATTGATGTTACTGACTCACTCATGTCAATTCATCACATATAAGTATGTGTAGATAAAACATCTTATTTATTTATTTATTTATTTTTTTTGTTAGGTATTTTCTATGCATTATATTTAAAATGTATAATGTATGTAAGCATATTATGTGCATACTATATGTACATAATATGTATGTAGTATACATATGTAATTTCAATAGCCATTGGCTATTTATTTCAGTAATACACCATACAATGCGTATTGTTAAAAAGTAAAAGAAAAACACAAAAAAAAAAGGCCTTACCTTTTTTTCTTCTACATTACATATTATATATTATATGCTCTTATACAAGAGTTTAGCCGTAGTGTATATATTATATGATCGTGTATTTAAGAAGAGGCTTAAGTTTCGATAATTATTTATGTAGTACTACGAGTAATGTTTCATAAACATATATACGTTTATCGAATAAGCAAGTTGTTAGACTGATTTCTTTTGTTTTTTTTTTTTTTCAATTTTTACATACATATCTATAATTACACATGTCTGCATAAATATATAAGTACATATATATTTGACGCATAAATGTAAGTACTTACATATATAACTATAATTTTTTGTCTACGTTTACATATCATACATTATAATAAGTACATATCATAAAATTAGGTAAACCTGATTGAATGACCATGCATTCCTAAATTCACAAATAAAAAACAAACAAAAAATAATTGAAATAACAAAAAAAAAAACGAATAAAAAACATTTTATTTTATTGCTGTTATTGTTGTTGTTATAAGTAAAAGTGGGTGCATTCAAATATAAGAAAGAAAAAAAAAATAATAATAATAATGTCTACAATTTTGTTTATAATAATGATATTTTGTGCATATGGTATTGTAGTACTATATTTTAATAATTTCTTTTTGAATTTATTTTTTTCTCTGTTTTTTCTTTCTTCTTCTTCTTTTTTTTGTATTGTACACTAGTATTATAGTATTCATCCATTCATCATTATTATTTATTTAGTATTTTAAACAAATAAAAACATTTAATATTAAATGAAATCGAAAGAAAAAAAAAATAAAAAGAAAAGAAAATTAGGTATAAGCTGCATATATAACGAACATAATTACTATTCATCATTTATAAGCGAGAGTTTTTTTTTTTTTGAAATACAAAATACAAAATACTGCATGCATATTACATTTTTTTTTTTAATTATTTATGATATACATATGTTAGATTTTCTTTTATAAAGTAAAATAACAAGAAAAAATAAAAACACAAAAAAAAAATAAAAAAAAAAATTTAATTTTTCAGGTACAATTAACATAATCGAAATGAAATGAAATTCATAATAATAATGATATATAGAGAGAAATTTAATTTTTCTCGAAAAAGTAGCTCAAGAAAACAGAGTAACATGTACTACTAATATATACGTACGTACACGTTATGTTATGATACGTCTACGTGTACATATACCAATATAATATTATTCAAATTACTTATGTATACATGACGATGATGAGAAGATGATGATCTTAAATCTTTTTTTTTATGAACTTTACTTTATAAGTATATCATATATAAACCTATAATTATATTCGTACTTATATTTACCATTGAAAATTTACAATAAATTAATGGCATTCAATATTCATTTTTTACTATGCACCAACTAAAATCATTAATTTTAATCAATTTACATGTTTATTTATTTTTTAACGTTATTATAGATAAAATTTTATTAAACAAAAATTAATTATCGAATACGGCAAACGACATGTATAACCGAAGAATAAATAAATTGACTGGTTGGACATTACTTACATTACTCGTAAGTAATGGTCTAATAATGACATTAGCATATCCACAAGGTACACATCAATTAGCACAATATCATCAGCAAATTGGTCAACAATCACAACAATCATCATCATTATCATCATCAACAAATCAAAATTTATTATCACCAGTTTATCGTCCATCATATTCAGCACAATCAGAAAATAGTCTGAGTGAAGGTAGAAAATTTGCAGCTAAACCGAATGCATCAAAAAAAGTTGCATTAGATGATATCGATGAAGATACATCAATTAATAATAATAATATCGAAGAAACACCAGGATTTTCATGGACAAATGTTATATCGACATTCTTTCATTTAATATTTAATGGTGGTAAAACTGCACCATATAAAACAGATGATTTAGATAATAATGGAGGATTTTCAACATCACCATGGGCTAATTTCATTTCAGTTGGTAATTATTATGACAACATATATGTACATATATAAAAAAGATAAAAATCGTTTGTATTGAAAAAAAAAATGTTTTTTATGTTTTTCTTTTTTACTTCTTTTTTTTTGTTTATTTGTTTACAATTACTTAAATATTGAAGGTTTGAAAATAATCACAACATTATTGGGTGGTGGAGCACCAAACGATGGAATTGATAAAATCGATAATGGAGGATCACCAATGCAGGTACATAAAAATTTTTCAACATTATTTATTTTAAATACAAAATTCTAATGAAATATTTTGCTTCGTTCAAATAATAAATAAATTTAAATAAAATTCGCACTTTCAATATTATGGCTAAATTATTCTTGGTCTATAGTATCTTGGTCTCTAGTAAAAATATTTTCACTATAGTATATGTATAGAGAAAATTCGAAGCAAAATATTTTTTTTATTTTTTCCTATTTTTTTCGATCAACTATATTGTTAAATTTGTGTGATGTGGAATTAGTTAGATTTATTTAGTGAGGATGGATTACTTAAGATTACATTTTATAATAATTAAGGAGTATATATACTCGTATATATACTTAGTTACGCTTAATTATCACAGGAGCTTATTTTTATTTATTTTAATTGTTTTGTTTTTTTTAGTCGAACTACATAAATATTCGTATATGTACAAATTAGAAAATAATTTAATAAAGTATTTTCAGATATTTTTTAAAACGAACAATAAAATATTAGGTATACATATCATAATAATAATCATCACATCACATTTTTTTTTTATTCTAACATTTATAAAAAGAAAGAAACATGCGATATATCATATCATATATGTATATTAATTCTGAAAATACTTTTTGAAAAATACACTTTATTATAAGTATACATATCAGTATGTATTGTCTCGTTAATCCAAAATTGAGGCGAATAATACGAAATGAGGTTATGTTTGCCTATGCAATTCGAACTACATACATTTATATGAACATTTCATGTATTCCATAATTCGACTTCAAGTGAAAAAAATATAATCCTGAAATCATACGAAATTAGGGAAAATCACAAAGTTTGAACTTCTGGCAAAAGATTGAATAAATTGTCTGGAAGAATTACACGATGAAAATAAAATATTAATTACTTATAGTAACAAATTACAAATCACGGAACACTTCTTGTGTGAGTGCCGGACCTTCTTCTCCATTAGAATGCGCATCTTCGGCACTGATGTCATCAGAACCGAACAAATTTGGCCTTAAAGTCAAGTAGAACTCCTTTGTTATCTAAGGGCAATGAAGAGATTTGACTAGACGGGGGTTACGCTTACGAGTACAATGGACAACGTTTGTCTGATTGCTCAGGTTCATATCTCCCCCCATAAACAAGCAACAACAACAAAAAGTTACAAGGAACAAGAAGATAATGAAAGATGATCATCTCTTCTGAAATATCAAAACATATGAGGACATATTAAATGTGGGTGCGGAAAACAACGCTTCAGCAGACCATATGATTTTACACAAATTGAAAGAGCTAAAAGCATTGTTTTCCTTGCATTTAACCAAAAATAAAAAATTATAGGCAATTTTATGTCTGATTTATTTTTCAAAATAATTTAATTGATTTTATATTTTATCTAAATCTGAATTCGAAATTAAATTCTACATATATTTTAACAACAAACAAAGTTTAATTGTTTTGTTCAACAAATTCATAACCATATTTTATTCACGAATCCTTCATATTACTATTTTCATCCTCATTTATATCATATTCCTCCCCATTTCCAAATTAAAACAATTCTTTAATCTGTATATGGATACCGATACGCATATGCAACAATTTGATCCAAATTAACGAGACGATACTGTACGAAATTATTAAATTAATTTTATCATAAGAAATGTAAATATATCTTATATACTTTCTTAGATTTAGAATTTTCTTTTTAATTTTGCAAAATAAATTTAGATTACCTACTAATTTTTGTTTAGAAAAAAAAAAAAATAAATAAATGAAAAATATTTTCACATAAATTAAGTACATACCTACATACCTATATAATAATAATTAAACAAAAACAAAACGAAAAAAAAAAAATGAAAAGATCAAAAAGACAAAATTATTTATTATAATTTTCTGAAAAAAAAAAAAAAAAAAAAATACAACAAAAAAATAATCTATGTACATTATGATTTCGGAATATTATACTATTTTTTGGTGGTTTACGCTTACATATACATATATATGTATATCTACACTACAGAATATCCTTGCTGCAATATTATCAACACTACTTGGAACAAAAGATCCACAACAAGTCAACATGATGGCTAAACAAGCTGATGAGGTAAAGTATTAAATAATAATGCAAAAACAGTCAAAATCAAATACATATTTCTTAAAAATAAATATATATATACATATCTACTTATATATGTACATATATATAAATATACTCATATAAATCTACTTATAAAAATTATTACGTATACATATATACATACCTAATATATGTATATGATACTATGTACGCTATTATACAAAGTATATAACTTTATGTTAATTTTAATTCATTATATTTTTAAGTCAAATCAAATTTATAAGCTTGTATGCGCACCTATTTATATACTAGAAAATAATTGATTGATTGTTAAGAATTATTTTCTGTAAATACTACTCGCTATAGTGATATTCTTACAATTAATTATAAAGTTTTCATTATATTGAATTATCGTTATCTTTCAATTTATTTTAAAAATATAATTTGTAAATAATTTTGATATTTTATATAGCATCTACCTATACTATACTAATAATTATATGTGCTGTTATGGTTTAAAATATATGTATAGAATGTTTTTTTTTTCTCTTGTGTATTGAAAATATTTTTATACAACTCGCATAATTATTTACATTACTTGATTGTTTTTTTCTTTTTTTTTCTATTTTTCTTTCTCTTTCGTTTTAATTGATTTTTTGTTGCGAAAACACAGTTCATCACTATCGTCATGAATTTATTGGATGCATTAAAAACATCATTTTCACATAGATCAATGGCAGCTAGATCTCTTGGTAAACGTGATTCAGTTAGTGATGCTGCTGTTGCTGGTATATCAATGCTAAAAAGTTATGTAAAAACATACAGATCAACAGATGATAAATGCATGCAAAAATATTTATGTGAAGCTAATTCTGAATGTGTATCTGAAATTGGTGGTACTAGCATTTTTTGTCAATTAGGAACGTAAGTATACATATGAGTACATGTATACTCATTAACATGCAAAATATAATTACATATTTAAATACATTATTCATTCATATACTATATGTATTTGGATCATCCCAAATGTAATGCGGATTTTTACAAGAAGTTTAAAATTAAAAAAAAAAAAAAAAAACATTTTCTGTTGAAGATAGCACTTTCCTGTCTACTTAGATGATTCTGCAGACTTCGAAATAAAGGTGGTGACTATCTATCGAGTATAAGAATTCATTTTTCATCTCCTGTCACAATTCTGTTTAAAAATGGTTCATTTTTTAGGTCTGTCTTGATAAAAGACTAATGCACTTTAAGGCTCGTGCATGAAGATTGGCCGCTGAAAGTTCATGTGGTATATCCACTGCCCGTACGGCCGTACATAAGTATATACACCTTTCCAATATTAAAATTTATTCCTCTATCACTCCACATTAGACATTTGAAAAATTAGAATAACAATAAGAATATACTAGATAATCATTCGCTATTTATAGATATTTTCGGAAAAATCCTGTTAAACTTTTTATTTGTAACTGAACATGATCTTATGGAAAAACCCGCATTATACTTATGGAATGACCCAATATGTATAAAAATTAAAAAAAAAATCAAAATCAAAATCTATATATAATCTATATATAATATACATATGTACATATAAATGAAATGTGATGCACATACATGTTTAAATTTAAAATTTCAGATATGCAACAAGTTTTATTATTGAAAAAACATCCGGAAATCGTTTTGAATCATTATACGATGCTGGACGAAGAGGTCGATCTGGTGAAAATTGCCGACAAATTTATCTTGAATGTAATGAAGTTTAAAGGAAAAACAAGAAAAAAACAAAAAAAAAACAAACAAACAAATTTTAAATAACACGTTTAACAACTATAAATAGACCATTTAATATCAAATGAATCATACACATAGACACACACACACACACACACACACACATAGACATCCATTTACGACTGCGTATAATAATTTATTTTAGTTTAAACAAAAACAAAAATTATTTAAAAATTATTTAGAAATTAGTTAATTTATTATTTTAATTTAAAATTTCATTTTAATAATTTTTTTTTTTAAATACGTGTATAAATTATAGATATTATACATACAAAATTTTTTATTTTGTATTTTTGATTAATTTATTGTTATATGTATTTTTTTTTTCTATTATAACACAACGAAACTATAATTACATATTTATTTATTTTTCTCCTCTATTAACATCACTGCTAAGGATATTTTCTTATCTGCGTGATCGATTAACATTCATTTTTTTTTTTTTCAAATTTTTATTTTCTTCTTAATTTCTTTAATTTTAATTTGTACATCAATTATTTTCATATTTAAAAAACAAAAAATAATAAAATATAAAGAAAAAGAAAGAAAATAATTTGATTAAAAAACTAATTAAGATTCAATATAATTCTATAATTGAATTTTATTTTATTCTCCTATGTAATTTATAATAAAACGTTAAAATGTAAGTTATTTATGTAAGCGAGCGAGAGGGAACCGTAATTTTTTGTAGTTTAATTTAATTTAATGAAACTTTGTTTTGTTTTATTTCATTTTATTATTATTTTTTTTTATAGTTTTTGTTCTGTATGAATGTGAGGCCGTTATTTTTTTTATAATTATTATTAATTTTTTATTTTTTTACTTTTATTTTATTTAATTTTTCTAATGTACATTAGAAATACACATAAAATATTCAATTAATAATTATTATTATTATTATTATAAAAATAATAATAGTTTTTTTATTTATTTTAAATTTTTCATTTATTTATAATTGGTAAATAATATGCGCATAAATTTAAATAAAAATTAAATTGTAATTTATGTAAAAAAAAAATAAAATAAATTTATATAAAATGAAAAAAAAAATGATTTTAATTTACTGTATCATATTTTCAAAAAATTTTAAATAAATTGTAGCAGATCTCTGCTGGATGATTTGATTGTACATTTATGTTCAGTGCCCAAGATATTTGACAAAACTATAAAGAGTACCTATAATTTTGTGGGTGGTGTTTGTTAGAGAACATTATCAATTAAACAAAAATTTTCTTCATCAATGCGGTGCTACAAAACTCATACCGAACCAGAGTAACTATGGCCCTGTTCAAAAACGTTAAAATATGATTTGCATCAATGCATGGCATTCAAAAACATGCAGGCAAAGCAGTGCAGTTGTTCAAAAACGTAGTAAATCAAAATTTATGCGCAAAACGCAGTGCATATGTGCTGCGTTTAAAGTGTTGGTAGTACGTAGTATTACACAGATAATGGTGAATTGTAATAACTATTAAGATGTTTACACAAATATTTATAGCTAGAGTTTTCATTTTTAAATAATTATAAAATACAGGCACTAAACACAGTCAGGTAAAACGTTCAAAAACAATGAATCACTGCTTTTTATAAAATCTACATCTGCTTTACGGCAGCAGCAACTAAAGAGCTTCCACTGCATTTATGCCTTTCTGCAATCAATATTTGACGTTTTTGAACAGGGCCTATCATCCTATTGCTGTCACAACTTGCAGCTATTAATGTTGAGCAACTTCCTAGAATCTTCAATGATGTTCTCCAATACAATTGTATGTGGCTTCATATGAAACTCCAATAGTAGTTCCCTTTTACCGTGTTACAGAATAATATGAATTGCTTTTTTAGATTTTTTTAGATAATTAATAACTACAAAAATCATAGGCATTTTTTTTCAATTAAAAATTAAAAGAAAAATAAAAGAAATAAAATCAATTTTTAAAATACAGTTCAAATTATGTCACTTCTACATTCAATGTGATTCAATGCAGTAGACTTGACAGCTATACTTTTACATTACGGCTTACACATTTCTAAGGCAATGCAATGTAATCATTGGAGTCGGCAGTTGGAATTGTGACGTAAGTCAGGTCGTTAAATGGTAAGCAAATGTGCGTTGGCTGTTGTTTTGTATGTATAAATAATTGTTTCTTGTTGTTGTGTTCCGTTTTAATTCCGACGACCTGTGTGACGTCAGACGTCTTTACATTGCCTTAGAAATGTGTATATGCCGTGCTTTTACATTTTAAGCATGCTGTGAAGTTGAAAGTCGAAGTCCAAGTTAAAGTCACTGCATTGATTGAATGTAAAAGCGGCATATTAGCAGAAAAATTAGTCAAAGAAAAATACACTTAACTTTGATTTTCATCAACACAAATTATTTTTATTTGAAATACATTACATTAATCATATATAATTAAAATTTTAAATCCTATTTTTTTCAAAATTCAAAGATCATTTTACCTTATTTAAAACATAATAATATTTGATTTTTTTTTTTTTCATTTTTATTTTTCTTTTATATTTTATCACTTGCAAATTACAAAAAACAAAAAAAAGGAAAAATAAAAAACAATATTAATTTAATCATAAATCAATAGTAAATTAATAATAATAATACATATATATATATTAAATGTATACATATAGATTCATACATATTCATAAATAACATACATAAGTATATGTTAATAACAGCTTTTTTTATCATTAATATGTATGTATGTATTTAAAAATTTTCTTATCATTTAGATCAGAGCTGTCCAAACCGCGGCCCACGGGCCGCATGCGGCCCGCGAAGGTGCTTTGTACGGCCCGCGAAGCATTTCCATAATACATATATTATTTCATGAAACGTTAAATTTAATTAAATTTCAATTCCAGTTGTCAATTATAATTGTGTTTTTTCAATGTGTAAATGTAAATTCAATTCAAGTATTTGTAATTTTATTAATATTTGTATAATAATTTTATATACACATATGTATATAAATATATTAAAATAATTATTAGGTGTGTATAACAAAATAAAATAAAATACCAGTTTGATATTGAAATGATAACTGTAAATCAAATATTATACTGTTAATTGAATAAGCATTAAGGCTGAAACACATAGTTTCGTTTCGTTTCGTTTCTTTCGTTTCGGTTTTTTAAAACATGAGTTTGTTATATGGAGTTGAACACATTGGAGAAGAACGAACGAAACGAAACGAAACGAAACGAAACTATGTGTTCCAGCCTATAAGCAGTCATTCTAGTTTCAGCCAGGTTATAGTCAAGTCATTTAATAAATAAGTGATAGCACGTGATATTCATAAATATATTGTGAAAATTATAAAAAGAAGGAATACACAACAAGTAAGAAATTAATAAAAAATAATATACTACTGCTTGCACTTTTAACTAAGAATTGCAAATTAAATTTCATACATAAAACATCGTATCTAATATTTTTCATTTTATGAACATTATGAATTTCGACAATATTTTTTATTATTTCTTTTTAGAAAACCATGTCTGAGAAGAAAAGAAAAATTGAAAATGAAAATCGAATGTACCAGATTCGATGGGAATCGGACTATTTGATTATTAGCAATAACAATAAGATTCAATGCCTAATCTGCACGCAAGTTTTGTCCACATGTAAGGAATATAATGTGAAAAGGCACTACACATCATTTCATAAAAAAACATTTGACGCGTATGTTGGAGAATCCAGAACTGCGATTATTGCAGAATATAAAAAAAAATTGTTTCACCAGACCAATTTTTTTACAAAACTTAGCACGACAGAAACATTCAGCCTCGCCGCTTCGTACTCAGTAGCATTGGAGTTAGCGAAAAACAAAAAACCATATAGCGATGGTATGATAATAAAGAAATGTGCAATTGAAATGGCTAAACAATTTAATGAGCCGAAGATAGCGGAAAAATTCAACACCGTGGCTTTATCTCATCAAACTGTAGCAAGGAGAGTAGATCATATGGACCAATATGTTTCCAAAAAGGTATTGTATTTAATGGAAACATGTAAATATTTTTCGTTATGTTTGGATGAGAGCACTGATTCGACAGATATTAGTCAACTTTTAATATTTGTTCGAACTATTCAAGAAGATTTCACTGTAAACGAAGAGCTCCTTAGCTTAGAATCTCTACATGCGACTACAAAAGGTAGCGACATTTTTGAAGCTGTTAATAATTCCGTTGTAAAATATGGAGGATTCGATAAGTGTTCCTGCATTGTAACAGATGGGGCAAAAGCTATGACGGGAACACAAACCGGCTTTCGTGGACTATTAAAGCAAAACCATATTAACTGCCCAACACTTCATTGCATAATACACCAAGAAGCACTACTTACTTATTACCAGAAGGAAAGTATCCTAAATTGCGAGACTTTGGTCTTAGAATGGGGTCAATGCTCGGCAGTACTTATCTTTGTGAAAGTACTTTTTCAACAATGAAATTTATAAAATCTAAATATAGAAGTTCCTTGACGGACAAATCATTATCAAATTTACTGCGTTTGGCTACTACAAACATTGAAATTGATATATCTACACTGGTGAAGGAATCAGAATTACCGCAAAATTCTCATTAAAATAAACAATGTATACACAATGTATAATATTTCAATAAAAAATAGTTAAACACTAGTAAATGTTTTTTTATTTTGGATGCGGCCCGCGGATAATTTTTATTTTCGTATTGCGGCCCTTGGGTTCCTAGAGGTTGGACAGCCCTGATTTAGATAATTTTATTATTATTACAAAATGGCATTTATGAAATATTGTTCTTCTTTATATAAATTTTATTTTTATCATTTTCTTGGGAAAAGAATCAAAATAATTGGATTTTTTTTGTTTTTTTTTTTTAATTTAATTTAAAAAATAAACAAAAAACAAAACAAAAACAAACAAATAAATCTATGATGTGTATTATTTCTGAGTCCGATTCCCATAGTCACGTCACGCCGTGAGAGTTGTCACTGTTCTTGTCACGTCACTTTCTTAATGCTATTCCCATAGTCACTAAAAAAGGCGTGACGAAAAATTGCTAGGTCAACGGTAACTCATGTTTTTAACATTTCTTGAATTTTGAATTTGATTGAAAAATTTAAATTGTCTATTGTTTTAAACAATAATTTTATGAAATATTATAATTGAAATCGAGAAAAAAAATAGTAAATATTAATTTTAAATAAATATAAATATTTTTATAAAAGTTTATGTGTATAAGTATTAAAAGTGAAATTAAAATATTCAAAAATACTCGTATAGAAACGTGATAAAGACATTTTAATAATCTACTAAGAACTTTTAAAGTAGTTAATAAAATAAAAAGATTAATAAATATTAAAGTATTATAAAAATAATAATATTAAGTAAAATATAAATAAATTATAAGAAAAAAATGTCTTCTTTCGATTTGTGGTGGTCTGATAGTGAAGAAGAAGATAAAAACAGCAATTAATAATAAAAAGGAAAATATTGAGAGATAAATATAATCCCTTAGATTTACCTGATTCTGTGTAAGTTTATTAGCTATTATTCAAAATTACAAATTGAATCAAATTTATTCTTTTATTTACAGATTTGTGAAATATTTTAGAATTTGTAATTAATGGAGGTCCTTGGCTGTTCAATTTTTCTGCTATACTGCTCCATATTTTTCTATATTCGTCTTCATTTGCCATATTATTCCTGGCCAAATTTAAATTTTTCTCCATACAGGAAACTAAACAATCAAATTGTTTCCTGTTTGTAATTTTTACTCTATAATTAAAAAAATTGAATTTATTTTTATTTATAAAATAGTTAAAAAAATAAATAAATAAATAAATAAAAGAATTTCACAATTATTAATAATTTGTTTTATTTCACTTACCTACATTTTTTTGTCCATTTTTTCCATGTAAACACAACCACACTGCACACAAACAAATAAACAAATGAAAATGAATTAAGAAAACAACAGCTCTCACGACAAAAAACAAGGTGACGACTGTCACTTATTTTTCGTGACAATTCTCACGAATGTGACTACTGGAATATGCCGATTCCATTGTCACCGTGACAAGCCCGTGACGTGACTATGGGAATTGGGCTCTCTAATCTAAGAAATAATAATATTCTTGAACATATTACCAACATAGTATTGAGAATTAATAAATAAAATAGTAATTTACTGTTTCTTTTCTGTTTTTTTTTTTTTTTTGTTTTAGATTACATATAGTTAGTTTCTACAGTTCAATTTAATTAAAATTACATATAAATATACATTTAAAATTATTCTTAATTTGAATGCAAAAAAAAAATAATAATAAATAAAAAGGTACGATACCGATTCTATTACCGAACCAGGTATTATAGTATAGTTATAATGACTAAATAATTTTTATTTTGAAGAGAAAAAAGATAATTTAATTAACATTGATCAATCTCGTATTATTCATTTTTTTTTTTTATAGTTTAATGTATATGTATATAAAATCAAAAATTATGTAATAATAATAATAATAAATCATTTTTAAATAATGAAAGGACAACCGAAAAAAAAAATAAAAGAAAATCGATTTTATTTGATATCTACTAATAATAATAATAATATGAGGCAGTTAAAAATAATGAATAAATTTCATTTTAATTCTCATTTTTTTTTTCTCCTTTTTTTTTAAATTAATATGTATGTATTTTATTTTTACTTTGAAAAAGATCATTAAAAAAACACGAAAATATAATACGAATAAAACGATACTTAGTAATAAGAGTAATGTAATGAAGAAAAAAAAAGTACAGAAAATTTTTAAGAAACATCTTGTATTATTTTGTAAATGTGATGCGTATGCGTGAATATGGTAAGTGAAGTGAGTACGGGTGTATAATGCAGATGAAAATTACAAAATTTAAACATCATTATTAAATCCTATTAAAATGTATTATGTATTTCAAATGAAATATGTCAACTAACAAGAAATATTATGTGTGTGTGTTTATGTATGTGTGATTACATTTTTGTGTGTATATGCACTATATATTATTTATAATTATTTTAATTTTTTGTTCATTTTCAAACATATAAATGCTTTTCTATATAATTTTTTTTTTTTTTCTTTTTTTCTTATCGACTTAGATTTATAATAATTTTTTATCAATTCTATGACAACAAATAATTTTGAATTCTTTCACTTACATTTACTATTTCTATCAATGGTTTGCATTTGAGAATAAACAGAATCAAAAACTTCATATATATTGTATAAACAATGTTAAACACACAATAATTTAAAAATGACTTTATCTTTAATCGTGATTTGTCTTGATTTCCTTAATTTATTTTTTTTTTAATTTTTTTCTTTTTGAATGCAGATACTTTTCTATTTGAAATACATGGGATTCTACAATAATTCAAAAACTTTCATAAATTCTTATTATATGTTATGTATATTATAATGATGCAGAAAAGAAAATTTTTTACTTGTATTGTACCTTATTAAAAATATATCTGTAGATTATGTTTGTTACTGTTGAGAATCCCTTAACTAATCACAGTCACAGGAATCGTTATAGAATTTATATTTATAATTTGTAAATTTGGATCGATGCTATTTGTATTAGTATTATCAGTTACATTGTTACTGTATCGACAATTTAATGATTTACATTGGCAAGAAAAATATTTTTGTTTAACTGTCCAAAATTTGTTTCCATAATCAAATCTAAATTTATATAAAACAAAAAAAAAAAAAAACATATACAATCTTTCAAGATAAACAGTTAATTAAATTTAAAACTTACGATAACTCTTCCCCTGCCAGTATATCTTTGCGTGCGAAAAATGCAATCTTTGGAAAACGAAAATCTTGATGCTCATAGTATACACGTACTGGTACAATATTTGGTGAGCATGAATGATTGAAAAATCTACTAACATTACCGTAGTAATTTGCATCGATGCAATGATCCGATGCACCCAAATCAAAGAAATAACTGTCATCTGTACGACGATCAGCTTCTAAATCAGTTAAAATTTCTCCTGTATATTCAGATATGAATGTACCGCGTGGTATTTGTATTAAACTACGAACACCCCATCCTTTTAAACGTTGATCACATTCAAATACTTGTAAAGGAACTTTTATGCCGTTCTGTACGACACGATTTTTACATATTAACTGAAAACGGGAAGAATCAAGAATCATTTATTTATTTTTTTTTTTTTCAATTTCAAAAGTTTTCTCAACTTAAAAAAAAAAAACAAAAATGTTTGTTTTTTTTTTTTTTTACCTTATTACATCCACAGACATCATTACATTCGAAAATCATCGGTGGATCATCGAAAGAGAATTCATTATTTAAACGACCTTCTAGTGTATACCAATTTTGAACCGATATCGTACTACACTGGCACTGATCAGAATTACATCTAAGAAAAACACAAAAAAAAATTATCATGAATTTTTGTGATTAAATTTAAAAGGCAAAAAACACAAATTTACCCATCATTACAAGAACAAATTCTCATTTGTGAAACCCTTGAATCAATTTGAATTGAATTCTGTAACAGTATACTTTTTACGATATATTTAAAATCGGGTAGCATAATATCATCGTCCTGTTCGTTTTTAGATTTTATGAACCTATCAGATCTTACCGCTTGAATCGGATGTACTTCACGACCATTTGATATGTCGCTATTTTGAATTAAAATTCGGTTTTAAATTGAATAAATTTTTTAAAAAAGTGAAAAATTTTCTACAATTATTCACTAACCTGCAAACCACTTTATTCTTTAATCCCGTTGGACCAAATGATCTCATTTGCATATTGAATCCAACCGCCCGTGCACATTGTGATTCTTCATTTGGAATGCAATCATAAGGTAATTCACTTGCCTTATTTTTCACCATCAAATCAGCCTCATTCGCTATCAACATCAAACAAATTCTTGTGCTAGATTGACGGCAAGCAATATGTCTTCAGAAAGTAAATTATGATAATTTATCGTTAATTGTATAAATTCAAATTACAATTGATATCAAATGTCTTACAGAGGTGTATCACCGTTGATATTTTGTTGATTACAATTTGTATTTGCCTGCAGTAGAATCATTATTGTCTCGATACGATTCGATAATGTCGCCCAATGTAGTACTGTATTATTTTCTGTATCGCACACATTTGTATCAGCACCATGACTAATTAAATAACTGTAAATTTAATCACAAAATTAATTAATGATAACTTTCATTTTTACACAACAAATACATAATACGAATACGCGTACCTAACTATATCTGTAAAACCATTTTCTGCTGCCCAAACCATAGCTGTCCATCCACCATCATCTTGTGCATTTAAGAATTTCTTAAAATTTATGATACTCGTGCAATTTTTATAACTTTCGACTATCAGTTGTGTAGCTGCAATACTTCCAAGTTTAGCTGCCATATGTAAGCATGTCATACCATCTGAGCCCTATTCAAGAATTTAAAAAATATATCTATACCAAATCACAATTATTATTGATGACGTTACCTTCAACGAAAGATCAGCACCACATTGAATGAAAAGCTTCAAAATGTCACATTTATCACCAATTACAGCACACATGGATGGTGTTCGAAGTTCCTTATCGATCATATTCAAAAAATGTTCAGAAGATTCTCTGCACAGCAACAGATAAGCCATTTGTACGGTTCCAAAATGTGCAACTAAATGTAGGCAAGTACCATTTAAAAATTCTGACATTTCGCTAGTTATATCGTAGCCAGATGCTAAAATTCAATGTTAAAAAAGTTTTAAATTTTCCAATTTGCAAAAGATATCACACAGACAGACAGACAGACAGACAGACCTATTATTTCCGCCACTCTTTCCAAATCATCGTGATTTATTGCGTAAAACATATCATTAGACGTGAACTCACTTTCAATTGGAGGATTTGTATTTTTCGCTTGTCGTTGTAGTGCTATACTAATTACCGATTCTGGAATTAATTTATCCATTTCGATCACAGACGGAAATTGACGTCTTGTTTTTGTTCCCAAATCATTTTCAGGAACAGTCATCTTTGCTGGTTTTCTGTAATCGAAATAAAATGTATTTTTTTTTCTTTTAGATGATGGAAATCAAAAATTAAATCTCTTAAACTTACATTAAAGCTCTCTGACTAGGTAAAAATACTGGCAAGCTATTGCATTTCATGGTAACCAAAGATGTTTTCTCTGGTGTATCACATCCGCAATGCGGGCATTTTAATACCAAAATAGGACTAGGATATGTTGTAATCGTGTTCGTTGGATCGTATGGAGTATTGAGAATATATTTTTGTGCGCATTCAGCGTGAAAGAAATGTTCTTGTTTGCATAAAATGAATTTACCCTGAGTACAAAATATTCCACAACTTGCACAGCAATTGTGAGCCAATAAACGTTTTTTGTGATCGTCACAAAGAATCATGTAACCAACACGATGACTCGGTCTCAATAGGTTCAACAATTCTCCATCTAATTGATTACAGCAGCCGACTTTTTCATCTTCAATGCTATCAATTGCGCAACAAAATGCTGTTTCCGGTGTATTACGAGTGTAGTACTGTGATGGTTTCTGACACAAACAAATCATAGAATGCTCCTTTTTGGCATCCCTATTGATTGGAGCAATTGGATTTGTTTCTGATGCGTCAGGAATTTTTTGTTGTAGTCTTCCACTGCTTGATGATAAATGTGAATCCGATCGTTTTCTCTGTGCCAGCTTCTGTTGTGATTTCGATGAACTTGAAACCGGACTATTTTCTTTGTTTCTAAGTCGTAAAGTAACACTTGGTTTACCTACATTCAATTTCTTTGGCGGTAGAAATTCTTCGTTATCTGTGGATGAGTCATCGTTCTCAGTCTGATTATCTTTCATATTTCTTATCAATCCAAGCTTCTCGAAATGCTTTTCTTTTTGTTTCAACAATTTCCTATGCTGTTTTCGATTTAGCTTTTTATTTTCTGGCGATTTATGAAGATTTATTTTTGCAGCTTTTATTTCACTTAGGAATGTTTGCAGATCTGGACAAGGTCTCTGCATCGGTGCCGGATAAATGTTATCCACGTTTAAGTTGCTTCCAATCGGAGGAAATATTTTTCTTTTTACCTCCTCTGACGCTGAAGGTAATAATAATGTCGCTTTTGGCAGTACGTCTCTTATTGGAATCTCATCTTTTTGTTCTTTTTTCATTTTGCTACCATTACCGCTATAACCTGCTGATGTTTCAATTACCTGAATACCAGATGAACCTGCCGGAGAATTCATTGTTGTGGATACTAGATCAGAACAGGCAGTCATTCTTGCGATATTTTTTGTTTCAAATTCATATCGCAGTTCTTCATTTTCTAAAATTTTCACTGTAGGTTTTATACGTCTTAACGGGCGCTGGGATATTGAGCTTGTAACTGCAATTAACGTTGACGTAGACGTAGATGATGATTCATTAGTTTTATTTTTTCGAGTAATCATATTTGAATTTTCTCCATTTTCTTTAGAATTTCGAGACTTCTTATTCGGTGGAGTGATAACAGTTAAAGCATTTGAATCCGAACTAAAAGCACTGTCGGGAGTTGCTGCTTTTGTTCTGCGGCCACGTCTCTTTGGTGTATTTTCGATCGTCAATGTTGGCATTTTTATTTGTGGTAGATTTTGTTTCTTTTCATTACAATCGTCATCGTTAATTGCCATTTCATTTTCTGGCGATCGCTTTGGTTCCTCTTTTATTTCTGCAATTTCCTGAGCTGCTGGAGTAGGAGTAGTCACTGGAATCTGAATCTGTAAAAATTCAGAATGAAGAAAAAAAATTATTGTTGCATTTGTAATTTTTTCAAGTTGTAGCTGTTGTGGAACACTAATCTATAAAAATATTCACCTTATTTCCGTTCTCCTCAACGGCTTCGTATCTACTTTCTAAACGTTCACTTCTCCTTGTAGTTCTTTTACCTTTTGATTCTTCAATTTCCGTAACTACATTTTCACCTGACAATTTGATTGATGCTGTTGCACCCAGTGCACTTTCAATTTCTTCTTGCTTTATGTCATCTGGTATTGAATTTCGTTCACTTCTTCGTAATTTCCTTCCGCTAGGACTGTTCTGTCGTGCATTAGAACTTATTAAATTGTTTTCTGATTGATGGTTTGTTGTTAATGTGCAACTTTGCGATTCATTTCCTCCTTTATTTTGAAGAATTTTCACATCGTTTAAATTTAATGACTGTGAATTGTTTGATGAATTATCCACAATTTCTGTTTGTACATTTTTTTTAGATCTACCACGACGTTTTGGAATTTTTTCTAATGATATTGTGTTTGCTGTAGTCGATGATGATGATTCTAGATGAACAGCAGCATCAGTATTTGCAGTCATTTTTTTAACTTCTACAATATCATTAGATATATTTATTAGACGAGATCGTCTAGTTCGACGAGAGGCACTTATAGAATTCTCTAAGGGTTTCTATTTATAAAAGAAAAAAATAGAAACGTTTGTTTTTTTAATTATGAAATTTTTAACAGCCTATCAATATTCATCTACAACATTAATTAAAAAACAAAAAATCAAATTCAAACTAATCCATCAAATTCACTTTGAATTTTTGTGCCAAATTTTAAAAACTCATTCATGGAAAATGTAATACGTTCACCTTTAAATCATATTTTCTTCAAATGTACATATATTTTTATTAAAAATTTGCACATATATTCACTGTAACTACAATATTAAATGCCAACGAATAAATTTTCAGCTAGTAGAAAAAAATCACTGATTTTCATTATCTTTTAAATTTAATCGCCACCATTAGATTATATCTATATCTATCTATACATACACATATTCACGATTTCAAAATATCTATCATATAATATCCACCTAGGTGCTTATTTCTTAAAAACTTCAATCAATGTTATGTTGTCTTTTATTTTTGTATTTTTAATGTAGATACATTATTATATTATGTACATACATTTCAAGAAAAAAAAATTTGTTTTTTACTCTGTTCATATTCATTAATTAGACAACTTCACAATTTTTATTATTATTACATTACATTATTACTACATAACATACGATCATTACACTAAATTTAATTTAAAAAAAAAAAAAAATTTTTTTTTTTTCGACTTACCTTATTTTGTAGATTTTTTCTTCTACGTGCATTTATTTTATTATGATCTTTATTTTTCATCGTTTCACTACTGTTAGGAGTTTGCTTTTTATTATTTGTATTCAAATTTATATGATTCTGATTCACTTTTTTTTCCTTATCAATATCAATATCGTATTTTTCATTTGTTATATCGTTAGCATTATTATTAATATTATCCTGGCCTTGAAGTTGAGACATTTTATTTTCTCCTTCTGCTTCTCTACAGCCACTACTACTGCTTCTGCTTCTATTGTTATTAGTATTAGTATTAATATCGTTGTTGCTGTTGTTGTTATTATTATTATTATTATTATTACAATTGTTATTAATTATTGTTCCTTGTTGTTGCTGTAGTAGTAGCTGCTGCTGCTGCTGCTGGAGTTGTTGTTGTTGCTGTTGATAGTTTTGTTGCTTTTGTTGTTCATTTAAATTAGATTTTTTACCTGATTTTAATGCATTCGAATTATTTAACAATGATCTCCACTTTAATGTTTTATCTTCATTTAAATTTAATTCAATCACAGATGTACCATCAGCTGGAGTTGGACTAGAATTGAAGGCTGATGACATGCTGCTCAAGACACTCTCCAAGAAGTCCGTCATCTCGTTGTCGTCACTCGTCACTTTTTCTTTCTGATTCTGTTTCTTATTTTTTTCTTTTTCTTTTCTTTCTATAGATTAGATAGATACTCGCACTCGCTGTCGTTCTCGTCTTCTTGTCGATTGTCGTATTCGAAATCGCCTCACGCTAGTATTATTGGTATTATTTCGATTCGATTGTTTATAATGTTTGATTAAATTATTTTTTGCTTTGCGTTTGCTTGTTCTATTTTACAATAACAATAATTTTACTCCTAAATTCTTAGAATTAAAATATAAATGTGGTATATTTGATTTGGTATATCTATATGTATGTATGGGCTGTTGTAGTTTCGTTTATATATAATTATGTAGATACATTTTTTATTATTTTATTTTACTTTGCAATAATTACATATATTATTTGTATATATGGATATATGCATTGTAAATGTGTATGTTGTATACATTCTATATGTAATGTGCATACATCTCCACACTCCACCTTACTTGTATAACTGCTGTATTTTATACCTTTTATTATTTTCTACTAATTACATTATTATTAATGTTCAATATGAATGATAACGATATAATGGATAGATATTTTATATCTTTTATCTTGTATCTGCCTTTATCTTCGTCCTCGACTTTTTTTTAAGTCTTAAATCTTTTTCCTTCTTCCGGTATGGTGGTAAATGAATGAGATGGGACAGAATTGATAGAATACGGCAGCACCAATACTATTAAATTTGTTCTGAATACTGATTCTGAACAGCTATATGGTGTACATATATTGTATACATATATATTATAAAGTGTGGATATAGTAACAATAAGCGGTATTTATTTGTAATATAAAAAATAAAAAGTGTACACGGCAGGGTTATACGATGGTGTTAGTTTCTTCACTTTTTTATCATTATGTATATATGTACATATATATAAATAATTAAATCTATGTATGCATGTATATATGTAATATATGCACCACGATAGGAAATCATATTCATATATGATTCTATGCCTTTAAACTTTTTTTTAACTTTCTTTATTCTTTCAATTCTAATTCGAAAGAACAATAATTCCAATTAACTTTCTTATTTATTTCAATCACTATCACTATTCACTATACACTAAAAAAATGAATGTATGGTGGTGTGTACATATATATTTTTTAAACCGACTTTTTTATTTTTTCACTTAAAAATGGATTCACTTTTACTGAAAGTGCTTATTTGCTAAGTGCTTATGAACACCAAAAATTTGTTAGGGTGTGCTAGCCACTACCCACCATCCACCAACAACAGTATATCTATATTCTATATTATAGTAATAGAGTAGAGAAAGATTAGAGAACAGTCGACATTTTCAAATTTTAAGTTAATTTTAATTCAATGAATTTCTTCTATATTCCATTCCAGATTCCACTTACTTTCTTTTGCTTGGTTATTATTGCTTTGCTTTGCTTTACTTTTGCTTTATGTGTAAAGTGTAGAGCGAATATATGCAGTTTATATGAGTTTATTTTATTCGTTGAATTGAATGTCAATGTATACGTATAGTCTAGTCTGCTAACTGTTGGCTGAGTCTGCCTAGTGCCTATATATAGGAGTGCAACACATACATAATACATATTTTGAAAAACCAAACCATTATTAACCAAAGATGTATGTTCTATCTTCTATGTTGTATGATATTGATATGTATTATATATATATAGGTATGAATATTTTATAAATGTATGTTACAAAAAACTAAATTATAATTTTATAATATGAAATTAATTAATTCTATATTATTATAAATATAAATGTTCACACAATTCACATTAAAATCTCAGAATAACTCAAACTTAAATCACTCAATTAATATATGTATGTATGTTGTATTTGTTTGTGTTTGTTTTGTATATACCTTCATACATACCTTGTATGATTGTTGAGAATTAGACTGAAGCGAAAAAATTGATTTATATTAATAGCATTTAATTAATAGTTAAAATTTAGAATTGTAATACTGTCAAGTCAAACTGAAATGACTTAAACAATTGACAACTAGATGGTACTTTATGTATAATGAAATATAATATATATATTCAGCCATTTTAAAAAATAGTAGAGAAGAATGTTTACATGTTTACAATGTTTATTAAACAGCTGAATAATATTTCTCAATAAACAATAGCTAAAACCAAATTTTTGGAATAGCAGCTATCCAGCAATTCTAAATAGTCTTGATTCAAACCTTTAACATAATTTTTCGCATCAACGATAATGCAGTTTCAGCTCATTTCTCATCTTCTTCTCCTCTCCTAATTTCTCATATTTCTCCTCATTGTCATCGAATTGTCTTGTCTTCTTTAGTGATGTCGTGGTTAGTGATGTCGGGTGATTAATCGAATTAGTCGGCTAATCGATTTTTTTTCAAGTATTTAGTCGAAAATTTAGTCGATATTTTATTGCTCGATTTTCCGACTAATGACTAATTTTTTCGCAAATTAGTCGCCGATTTTTTTATATGAGCTCCAATACTTTATAAATTTTCATTATCTCTTTTTCTTGCACTTCGTTTTGCATTTAAAATTAATACTCAACCCTGTTCGAACTTCGATGTAATTTCTTTAATTTAATGTAATTTCTTTCAAAGCATCCAAACAAGATGGAATTCCGAGTTCTATATGTTAGACAGATTTTGTGAGTTGGCTCCATGTGTAGCAAAAGTCTTAATACAATTTACTAAAGGACCAAACATGCTTGCAAATTCACAGCTGAGAGAAATTCAAGATTGTGTCAATGTTTTAAAGCCATTAGAAGTTGCTACGAGAAATTTAAGCGTTCAAAATTACGTTATAGCTAGCAATGTTATACCAGTTATAAAGTGTTTAAGTCATTCTATTTCTGAACTTGAGTTGGAGACTGGGAGTATAGCTAAACAACTGCAGGTTAATTTAATAAACGAGATTAATTTTCGGTTTGGCCGAATCGAATTTATCAAAAAATTTGCTGTGTGTACCATACTAGATCCTAGATTTAAAACAATTCATATAAATAACATACAAGCACTTGATTATGCAAAAAAGGAAATTAAAGACCTGTTAGGTATAGAAGAAAATAAAAACGAGCAAGAAAAAGAAAGCACCACAAACGGAAATGATTTCGAATTCGAATATATGATAGAACCACAAGAAAATGATTCGTTTTGGATTATGCACAACAATCTTGCAAAGCTTCATGACGAGTCTCTTGCAGATTGTAATGAAAATGATGTAGAAGCTGAATTTTCCAGATATTTGAAAAGCAAGCTGAGCTCTTTAAAAGAAAAAAATCCTTTCGAACTCTGGAAAAGTTTGGAGCCAATGTACCCAAGCATTTACAAATTAGCAATGAAACAACTGCCTATAGTTGTAACATCAGTTCCTTGCGAGCGGTTATTTTCAAAGGCAGGAAATATAATAACGGAGAAAAGAAACAGACTAGATCCGGAAAAGGCAAATAAATTGCTTTTTTTACAAGGATTCGACATCGTAGATTGGAATTGGAAGCACTCCGAAAAATGATAATTTAAAAACACATACTTTTATTATTATCAATTACAATTATTGTTTTTTTGCCTTGTTTTAAAAATTTTGTTTTTTTTTTCGTTAAATTTTTTTGAATTTATATGTTGTTTTTTTAAATTCTGTTTTCATTTTTTTGTTAATTTTTATGTTTCTAAAACTTAGGAATTTTAAGTTCTTAATTTTATTTTTCTATTTAGAAAAGAAATAAATTTTTACTTTCGAACAGTGTATTTTAAATAATAAAGTATAATCAACTCTAGAAGTTCTAATATTTGTTGCCACTGTTTGTAGTCTCAGTACTTCTATATTTTCTGAATTATTTAATTACATATAATTTTACACAACCGACTAAAAATATTAGTCGGCTAATCGATATTTTGGATCGATATTTTTTAGTCATGACTAAATTTGTAATTTTGATTAATCATTACAAATTTAGTCATGACTAAAAAATATCGATCCAAAATATCGATTAGCCGACTAATATTTTTAGTCGGTTGTGTAAAATTATATGTAATTAAATAATTCAGAAAATATAGAAGTACTGAGACTACAAACAGTGGCAACAAATATTAGAACTTCTAGAGTTGATTATACTTTATTATTTAAAATACACTGTTCGAAAGTAAAAATTTATTTCTTTTCTAAATAGAAAAATAAAATTAAGAACTTAAAATTCCTAAGTTTTAGAAACATAAAAATTAACAAAAAAATGAAAACAGAATTTAAAAAAACAACATATAAATTCAAAAAAATTTAACGAAAAAAAAAACAAAATTTTTAAAACAAGGCAAAAAAACAATAATTGTAATTGATAATAATAAAAGTATGTGTTTTTAAATTATCATTTTTCGGAGTGCTTCCAATTCCAATCTACGATGTCGAATCCTTGTAAAAAAAGCAATTTATTTGCCTTTTCCGGATCTAGTCTGTTTCTTTTCTCCGTTATTATATTTCCTGCCTTTGAAAATAACCGCTCGCAAGGAACTGATGTTACAACTATAGGCAGTTGTTTCATTGCTAATTTGTAAATGCTTGGGTACATTGGCTCCAAACTTTTCCAGAGTTCGAAAGGATTTTTTTCTTTTAAAGAGCTCAGCTTGCTTTTCAAATATCTGGAAAATTCAGCTTCTACATCATTTTCATTACAATCTGCAAGAGACTCGTCATGAAGCTTTGCAAGATTGTTGTGCATAATCCAAAACGAATCATTTTCTTGTGGTTCTATCATATATTCGAATTCGAAATCATTTCCGTTTGTGGTGCTTTCTTTTTCTTGCTCGTTTTTATTTTCTTCTATACCTAACAGGTCTTTAATTTCCTTTTTTGCATAATCAAGTGCTTGTATGTTATTTATATGAATTGTTTTAAATCTAGGATCTAGTATGGTACACACAGCAAATTTTTTGATAAATTCGATTCGGCCAAACCGAAAATTAATCTCGTTTATTAAATTAACCTGCAGTTGTTTAGCTATACTCCCAGTCTCCAACTCAAGTTCAGAAATAGAATGACTTAAACACTTTATAACTGGTATAACATTGCTAGCTATAACGTAATTTTGAACGCTTAAATTTCTCGTAGCAACTTCTAATGGCTTTAAAACATTGACACAATCTTGAATTTCTCTCAGCTGTGAATTTGCAAGCATGTTTGGTCCTTTAGTAAATTGTATTAAGACTTTTGCTACACATGGAGCCAACTCACAAAATCTGTCTAACATATAGAACTCGGAATTCCATCTTGTTTGGATGCTTTGAAAGAAATTACATTAAATTAAAGAAATTACATCGAAGTTCGAACAGGGTTGAGTATTAATTTTAAATGCAAAACGAAGTGCAAGAAAAAGAGATAATGAAAATTTATAAAGTATTGGAGCTCATATAAAAAAATCGGCGACTAATTTGCGAAAAAATTAGTCATTAGTCGGAAAATCGAGCAATAAAATATCGACTAAATTTTCGACTAAATACTTGAAAAAAAATCGATTAGCCGACTAATTCGATTAATCACCCGACATCACTAGTCTTCTTGTCTTTTGTTGTCAATTGACTCAATTCCATTCTCATTTCATTCTCTGGTACTCTCCCTCCTCTCATTTATTTTTCAATAGTTAGTTTCATTTCATTATCATTTCATTTTATCTTTCGTTTCGTTTCGCTATTCAAGTATTCACTATCAGTGATGGGACCCTAGAAGGAAAAAAATGTAGTAGTTTGACCAAAAAATGTAGTAGATTGAACCAAAATGTAGTAGACTCGGAGAATTAAATGTCTATATGGTATATGGTTAAAATAATCGTTAGACTGATTCGGTTTTAAGTTTTGAACAACATTCCTTCGCTTAATTATAATGGAGAAATTTTCATAAAAAAATTATCAATATTTTTACTGAACTTTTATTTTAATTAACAAATTTCTTGAAAAACAGTATAAAAAGAAATGCAATGTTTTATTTATAACTATCATTATGCTAAATAAAATTTAACATAATTTCAATGTATCAAATTTGTTATTATTTTTATCGACATATAAAAAAATAAACAAACAAATAACAAAATTTCTCAAAAAATTTAATCTGAAATTCTGCCTCACTATTGAGAAATGTTAACCAACTCAACAGTAGTTGTAAAACAAAAAGTTAAAATTAAATATTAAAATTAAAACTATTAAATTCAGAAATTGAAATATTGAAATTTTGTAATCACATTTTTTTGCAAAACAATACAGTTTAAATTTATATGTCGCGTCTTTCGTGTATCGTCTAATTCGTAAGTGTAAAGCAAAGAAAAGGAACAAAGAACTACCCGGCCTGAATAAAGAACAACAAACAATCATATCATAATTTATAATGCAATGACCAATGAAAAACAAAGACAATAATACATAAAATAAAATAGACAGCTTTGGAATTGGAATGGACTGGACACTGAACAATAATTGTAATTTACATTTACTCTACATGTCAGTGAAAAGAATATAAAGCTAAAACCATTGGCTATTGGCTTTGGCTTTATATTCTTTGGTCAGTGTCACCACAACCACACCATGCCTCATGTCTGCAGTGCAGTGAAAGTGAGTACACTGTGTTACAAAAATTTTGGTTCATGTAATGTAATGTAATATTAGTTCCCAAAACTTAAATTTCAAATATGCAGTAGATTCTGAATAGTACGTAGTAGGTTTTTCGGACTACTCAGATGTAGTAGATCTACTACAATTGTAGTAAAGGTCCCATCACTGTTCACTAATCACTATTCGAATCGAATCGCTCGCTATATGTTTATTTTATGCATGATGTTGTGTGTGTTTGCTGGTATGCATGCGTGCGTATGTTTATGTTTGTTTGTTTTTTGTTATGTCGTTTCGTTTTTCGTATCGCCCGTTGTATTTGTATCGTTATCGTTAGTTCTTTTTGAACTCTTGTCGAGGTTTATTAATTTCATTAAATTTTATAATTGCGTATTTCCATGTAGTGATTCAGATTCAGATTCAAATAAGAAAAATCATATTTGATTCAAAAAAAATTTATTCTAATTTTTTTCAATTTTGTTACTAACATTTGCAAAACAAAATCAAATCAAGGAAAAAGGATATTAAACAATTATATTTATGGTAGTAATGACAAAAATAATATGTGATCATATAACTCTGTGAAAATTAAGAGAAAAGTGTAAGTATGAAGAATAAAATGTTTTTCGATTTGTGTAGTGATTTTTAGAAATTTTGCAAAAACGGAAAAAAAATTTCGCTTAACTGTCAGTGCAATAAAATCTAGTTTATAGTATAGTGGAAATTTTATTTGTACTTGTATATTATATATTTCAACATACATAGTATAATAATTTAAAAGAAAAAAGAAAGAAAAATTGCAATATTTGCTTTACTTGCAAAAGTGAAAAAAATTTTCCGTAACTTATTTATTTGAAATAATTTGTACAATTCATTTTGTAGAATTTTTCTCTTTATATGAACATAATAAAATTCAATCAAACTTTGAATAAAGTAGTGAAAATACAATTTTGATATTGTAGCAAATAAAAAGGATATAAAACGTTATTTTGCAATGAGGGATCTCGGTACAAAAATGGCCGAGCTTAAATTTGAGGCTCCTTTAGCCCAATTCGAAGAAGCTGATGAATGGGGTAGTAGTGATTTTATAACTCAAACCGGTGTTGGAAATGTTGGTAGTGTTGGTGTTAATTCAAATTCCAATGCCTTAAAAGCAGCTCTAAGTGATACATTAAATCTGAATCTGAAAGAAACTACAGATAATAATATTTTGATATTGGAAGAGGCTGTAAGAGATGTAAACGTTAGTAAAAATGGAAGTCCAAATTGTAATAGTAATGTCCTGAATTCAAATGAATTCAATGACACAAATTTAATTGATGAAAATAATGGTGGTGGTATTATAAATAACACTAAGGACATTAATGCTGGTAACGGAGGCAAAACGATTAATAATAGTAATCGTATTGATCCGAATGTTGATAATTTTACTGAAACATTTAGCGGAAGTTTGGAGGATTTAGTCAATACATTCGATGATAAAATCACAAAATGTTTTGGTAATTACGAGGAAAATGTTGAAGAGCTGGCACCAGTTCAAGTACGAAGTCAGGAAGAAATAATGAACGAATGCCAGTAAGTACAAAAAGAAAATAACTATAATCAAATTCATAAAATTACAATATATATACCTAACATTTGAAACAATTTAAGAATCCTGTCCGTAAGTACCAAAAATTTCTTTGAAATTTCAATATCTATAGTTATATTTTTACATATAATGCAGGTATTTTATTTAAGTGTTGCTGCAAAAAGTAATTATAGAATTCGTTTATACTAAAACGGATAATAATTTTATCATGTCTGACACTGAATCAGCAATTTAATTGTTTCAGGTCCTTCTGTTCTGTTCTATAATCTAAATAAAAATTTCAATAAAATTCATAAAAAAGAAAATTCGAAAAAAATCGCATACTATACCACAATTTTTCTGAATAAAAAAATTCAAAAAACTCCAGAAAATATGGCGGATTTGTCATTAAAAAAACATAAAGTATGTGCATGCAAAAATATAATAAATTTGAAGAAAAAAAATGTACCTATACGTAAACATATACAGATATCATCTTCCTACATTGTTTGTATAATCTATACGTATATGTGTGAGAATTTTTAGCACGTGCGCAATTGATCTAATCGATATTATTATGGATAAACTTTCATAAAAGTACATAACAAACGCTCGTAATTGCATGTACATATGTATTTACAGGTAATATATGTATACGATACGATAGTAACATTTTTTATAGAAATTCAAATATCGTATCCTTATATGCTTCTTATATATTACTTATGTTATCCTTATTATTAGTGTATCCCTTTTTTCTTCTCTTTTCTTTGTTATTTTTCAAATTTTTAAGAGTATATTATTTCTCGTGTAAAAAGAAAGAAACACTAACATAATAAAGGATATGTATGTATAAAAACAATTCAATATCCTTTGCATTAAGAATGCATAAAACATATACTATAGCTGTAATTTCACATACATTTTCACAGTTTTTCCGTGCACTAAATATATTTTCATATACATATACGTATGTACATCATACCATATACTACCATACTACTGTCATCTACTATGCTATATGAAAGCTTATATTTATATTTTTCATAAAAATAATTTGTTATTCTATTTCCTTATGCTTTTCATTTTTTACTATAAGTACATTTGTATATGTATTTATGATGCATACATGTGTATTCATGTAACGCATAATCCTTTTTTGCTTTTTCTTGTTTCCTAATCTACGTACAATGATGATTCATCGCATCCGTACATTTATTATTATTCTAATTTGAGACCAATTTCCGAAAATAGAAAGAAAGAATTTAGATACACACTCGTATTTGAGGTTAATTAAACGTTTTCCTACTTCCATTTATATAATTCACATTTTTTTTTTATTTCAAATTAATAGTTCATTGATCAATTTTATTCGGATATATACATATTCAATTTGAACTTTAATTTATTTTTTTGTATATGCTTTTTGGTGTGTATATTATCCTTACAATATCTATTTATGTATTTATAGAACTTTAAGAATAACAAATTTTTATTTTACATTTTTTTTATTGATTAAATTCTATATAAAGCTACATATACATAATAGCTATACGTAATATTCTAGATTCAAGAATAAATGATTATAATATATTATATACTCGTAGATAGAAAAATAATTGTAACGAGGATATTTACAATAATTTTTCTTTCTGATGTTATCAGAAAAGTAGAACACAACACAACCGAAAGTATATGTAGGCATACCGACGCGAAATATATGTACATGTATATTTTTTTTTTCAATATTTCGAAAAAGATAAAAGAAAAATACAGGTTTTCGGTTTAATCCCTTTTAAGTAAGATTAATGGCATCATAAAGGAACCTGCTGTGTAATATTTTTAACACCCTTAAATAATAAAAATGAAAATATTATGTAAGGTAATCCATACAATAGAATCCTTTTGCTTTTATTTGTTTATTTTAATACCCTACATGTACCTTATTTTAGAATGATTTAATGTAAGATTGAAAATTGACAAAAATCGAATATTCGTGTATACATTACATAATATGAAAATAGAAAAGGCTGTTTGTTTACAAGATGTCGTTATATTTGTTTATATTTATAAATTCCTATTATTTATTTTATTTATTATTGAAATTTTTTAATTACAAAACATTAAGTATATGGTAGGCACGCACACATATCTTTTTTACTATAATATATAATAAATATATTCATACACCTATAATAATGCTTATAAATGCACTTATACATTATACATTTTATTCAATATCAGACAACGATCGAACATTGATCGATCATATTCGAATATAAAATACCTATACCTATATGAAATGTACGTATACATGAGTGCTGATATCGAATTACTGAAAACATTGAGTTTAAAAAACAAATATCTGATAATTTTATCTTTTGATTTTTTTTTTCTTCATATAGTTAGATAAAAAATATGTTATCAAAGTTTATATGTCGTTTTTATATTTTCTAATCTGAAACAAATTTCTTATTGATTTATGTTCATATAGCAGCCTAAAGTCATAATTAGATCATGATCATAGACAAATATCTATAGTTGTATCTATAAGATACAAATTAATTATTAAATTTGTGTATAAGTGTATAATACATATTATATATGTACAGTATATACGTGCGTTTGCGTACATATTTATACGAAAATGAAAACAAAAAATGTTATTACCAATATTCTCTCTATTTATTATAAAATGTATAGTGAAAGTTTGCTTTTTAAATTAGTTATTATCATACATCCATGACCCAACTATGCACATGGATAGCCTCTGCCTGACTCTTTTATTGATAATCAATTTTTCTATATTTTCCTCTTTAGTGTATTATTATTAAAATGCTTTTTTTTTGTGTGAATTTATGCTTAATGAAATTTTGTTGTATCTATATAGTATAACAATCTAATTTTTTCTTAACTTTATTACTATCCGTATTCGTTTAATTTCTATTTAATTTCACACTTCTTTCACACTTATATTCTTTCTCTTTGTATTAGTGTTTAATTAATTGGATTTCTATGAAATGTTTGCATAGAATATAAAAATATAGAATTGATTTACTTTGGTCGCCTTTGTTTATGTATGTATATATTCAATTATAAATATACTAATTATAATATCAGATACCACAAGTTATAATAAATGAAAGCTTTTTCTTGTTATAATACACAACAAGTCGTCTTTCGTGTGTGTGTGATGTGATGTGGTTTATATAGGTTTAAGTTGATTTCTGTATAATAATCCATTTCCATTCATCCACCTTATCTAATCTAGATTACTATATTCTACATTTTTAACTGTATACCTACATTGTATATTTACATGTATTCGTATATCTACGAAAAGATAAGTTTTATATCTAATAAATAATGCAAGTTTCGCAAAGAGAATTAATATACGATGGCTTAAATAAAGTAACATTATAATTAATTTTCGATATTATGTATTTATATACCTATTACATATGTATGTACATATGTATGTAATTTATTCATATTGCATTTATACATATACATATTTACATAAATATACATTTATGTATGTACGTATTAAAATGATGAAAATTATATATAAAGAGGTCAATGTACTTGCTTTTAACATAACACAGTATTATTTATAGTCAGTACATATATGATTGCAGAAAAATTAAAAACAAATGAATTGAATTTATTGAATACATGATGGAACTTTTGTCTGTATAAAAAGACAAAAACACAAACGTAGATATATGAATGAATTAAAAAAATAAAAATTGAAAATTTGTATAAATTTTTAATGAAAATCTACGTCATATACCTAAGTACTGTGTAATTTAAACTATAAGGACTTTTATAAAGTTCCAATTTTATACAAATACAAATATCTACTTTTGTTCGGTATGATGAAAGCTAAAACAAAACAAACGAAAAATCATTAATTTCTCTTGTTTTTAATTTTGTTCATTCCCTCTAAATATTTACGTACTATTACAATACAATTACTATTTCAATTCTCATAAAAATGAAAAACGAAACATAATTTCCATTTTTTTTTTTGAAAATAAATTCACTAATATTTCTGTTACATAATTTGAATAATTTTTTTTTTTAAACATTTTTTAATAGTATATATATACAGACAATCATCAAAACTTGATTTCTATATAAAAAGATTACAAATATACTTATTATCTTCTAAATAAGGTAAATTCATATTTAATATTCAAAATGTAATTATAATTAATTAACGTTCTTTTGTATCAAATCATTTATTATTTGCACATATCTTAGCACTTGTACAACATACATACATTACATTATCTGCATGTTTGTAAAACAAAACTAAATATCTGCATGTAGAAGGAAATCAAAACTACAACATGCATACAAAGCAAAAATATTTTATATTAAATTGAACAGATGATACGAAATTTTAAAGCAAAATAATTTGTAAATTTATATTTAATTTATACGATGTAGAGCACATATTAGGTACTGCGAAGATCTAAAAAATTATTATATAGATATTTACAGATCTGTCTAATCCAGAAATCTGTAGGCTAAATTCAATGTAATAAACTATAGATTATTTACACAGTATTTGAATATACAGTAAACAATTTGCATAATGGACATTGGACACAGTAAATAATTTTATTTGAATTCAGAAAATATTCAGTTTGTATACACTTGCTTGGAAAATAATCATAATAATTATATATAGGTATGATCACATTATATGATCTAAAATACTTGTATACACCATTCGAAGAATATTTTATTTAATTACATTACATTATATGAGATGAAGACGTATAAAACACAACACCTATACCTACCATATTCTGAATCATTCTGTATTCATTTGTACATGTACATATTTATTACTCTGAAACTGAAACGGTCTTTGGCTTTTTTTTTGTTTTTTGATCGCGGTGATTCATTATTGATTGAGTATAAAGAGGCATTGAAATCAAATTGTCAATATGTACTTTTAGTTTTCTAAAAACAAAAATTAATTAATTTTTTTTTTGATTGTATATAATATATATTTTAAAATTTAATCTTTTGTCAGTCATGTAGGTACTGTATGTACATATACTACATACTACCAATTATAATTAACTTTTATTTTATGGAAGTTTTAAAATTATTACACATTTAGTAGATAATTGACAGTTGAAATTCAAATCCAAACACGTGTGTAAATTTCAAAATTACAATTACAATACATATTCATAAATATTTGTAAATATGTAAATAGGTATATTATAGCAAAAGCAGAACATATAAAATTTAAATCAAAAAATATATGTAGAGATACATATGATTGTATTTTCAGTTAGTAGTAGTAGTAGTAGTAGTAGTATTATAGTTATTCAATCAACTGAAAACTGACCAACAATTTCAGTTTCAGCTGTCTTTATCTTTATTGAATTCGCGTTTTGCAAAAATTTATTCGTAAAATTTTAACATTATTTATTATTATGCATAGTAGTTTATGACGGTTAAAAATTATATGTATATATGGGGCTTGGCTAATATAAAAATAAAAATTATTATACCTATAGATACACAAATACGTGTTTACACATATGCATACATATGTTCATGTGTATGGATTGATAATATAAATGGATATAAGGGTAAGGGTATACCTAATTTGAAAACTTGTTTTATTGAAACTGCATGATTATATTAACGCACATATTATGTTTATATTCAAAATGTTCTTTTGTATACAGTCACACACAAAATATTGTTTTTGCAAAAAAATTATCATATGTTTTTTTTTTTTTCGAATTCATTTATAACCGTAGGTTGTATTATAATGTGTGATGTGACCATCATCATTATCATCATATTCAAATTGTTGCCATTATAAAAACGTTTCCAAATTATTACACCTGTCTATGTTATTATTTTTTTTATTTTTATTAGTGTTTACGTGGTGAAAAAAGTAAGCATGAACTCAACAAAATATGCAAATAAACCGGGATTTTGTATTTAAATTAGGTTAAATTTTCGAATATCAATTTTCTTTTCTTTTTTTTTTTGTAATTATAAGCATTATATTTTTAATGCACAAAAATATTTAATTTCTTTTTAAAAGTTAAAACTCATAACAATAAGAGAAAATAAACTCAAAATGAAAAGTAAATTTAGTATGTATGTATTTATTTTGAATTAAGTCAATTATTATCTTTTATATAAATTTAAACAATGATTCTGTTAATTTCTATATTTAAAAAAAATTATTTAACTTAATAAAAATAAATAATAATATTTTAAATTTATGTAAGTACATAATACAGGTATTTTAAAAGCGATTTTATTCATATTTTTAATTTTATCATTTCTCTTTTCTATAAAATATAAATGGTTTTGTTAAATATTTATTTTTATTATATACCTAGTATTTTGAAAATGTGAATGTGTCTCAAAGACCTCAATATGTCTCAATTAAATAATTTTAAAAGTAAATAAATTGAACAGAAGATAAGATAAACTCAATGCATATATACGGATATTGTATGATACGAATATATCCATACATAATTTTTGTATATATGAATGAATGTGATTTGTAACAAATAAATGTAATAGAGCGATTTATTGTCTGAAGTTTTAATATTATTCTAATCAAAAAAAAAGTATAAAATAACACTTTATGATACCATTATTAGAAAGTCTAGACAATAAAATATAATATGTATATGTATACAATATAAAAATTCATTCATGTATACATACAGTACAGACAGACAGTATAGATGCTGGAGCTGGATCATCATCTCATCATCCATCCACATCGTCGTTCACACATAGTCGTCAGTCATTATTATCAACTTAATCTTTGTTTATTCATTCATAGTAGTAATAAATGTTGAAGTGTTTAATTTTGTCATTATTATTGTTACTCTATTTTTGTTATGATTTTTGTTACGATTTTTGGTTAACATTTATAAAACTTTTGTTATAGGTACATATGCATTTTATTTCCGTTTTCTTTCACTTCTTATTTTTCTTTTTCTGTCTTTGTTTTTTTTTTTTTTTTGTTTATCCAGTCAATAAAATAAACAGTAAACAAATTATACTATATACATTAACTTAATGATGATTATGAGTTTTCATTCAATTCTATAAAAGTGTTTTATTTATATGCTCGTTATATGTACATATATACATATATATTTAATTATTGCATTTTCTGTAAAAACAAACAGAAAAAAACAAAAAAACTCAATTATAAAAATTAAACATTTTCAGACATTTTCGTGTGAGGTGACACTAGAGTGGAACGGAAAATAATATATCGCTGTATTGCAGATAGATATACAATACGGGTTTATTTTTTCTTTTGAATTTATCTTCAAATAATACATAAATTCATTTCTCACGTGATATAAAAAAAACTATATCTACAGAATTACTTTATAAAATTAAATGTATACCTCCTATATACATACATATATAATAATCTTTTGTACATGATACTCGTATAAATAATGTGCGCGAAATAAATAAAAAGAAAAACACTTTGAAGTTCATTAAACTGAAAATTATATTAAAAAAATTAGAAAAAAAAAATAACCTTTTACAATTACAACATTTATTCATATATTTTACCATATAGAAATGTACATATTTGTTTTATTACTGTATTGTGGTTTTAAATGCAGAAAAAAAAATTGTTTTTTTTTTCCATTTTCATATTGGTACAGTTTTTCATATAATTTTCAATGCTAACATTTCTATTTATCAGATTATTTTATGTAGTTTTTTAGTCTCCATATTATTATTGATTTATAAACCTACACATATAAATGATTATAGTCGTATATATATAGTACACCAGCACCACATATACTCAGACTCACATCATCTCACATATAAATATATCTACTCATAACGTGAATACATCATATTTTTTGTTTTAAAGAAATTGCATACATAGCAAAATGAATTGGAATTCGATATTATGTATTTTATTTCAAATATAAAAATCATTTTGTTAAATAAAATATATTTCAGACATTTCGGTTTTAATTTTAAATGTCATTATAAGAAGTACCATAGAAAAAACAAATATGCACACAGTACATACATATACATATTATGCACATATGTGGTATGCGCTATATATTATTGCATCTTTAAATTTTTCATTTTCAATATTTATTTAAGAAAATATTTTTCAATTCTTATTTGAAAAATGCTTTGGAAAAATATTTTTCTAAACTTCCATAATGTGATATCTTTTGAATGTTCAAAAATGTAGATACGTTCAAATTTTCAATAAAAGAGTAAAAATGAATTCATTTTAAAATACATATATCTACGAATATAATTTCACAAGAATTATATATACGATACATACTCGTATAAAGACGAACAATGATACGCAGACAATATAAAGGAGGATTCTTTAGATTCTTCTTCTTCTTACCATATATTATACATGTATGTAAATATAAATGAATGAACTATACCATTTAAAGGTTTAAGATTACAGCCCATCATCATCATCATCAGCATCATCATCATCGGTGTGTATAAAGAAACTGTATACTGATAAATAAAAACATGAGCGGATTCTTTAATTTTTTTTACATCTTTTCAACTTTCATGTTATTTTTTTTTTTGTTTTGTTTTGTTTCTTAATTTTTTTATATTTTTATTTTTATATTTATATGTACTAGTACTGATACATATATATTTACTGTAAAAGGAAAACAAAATAAGATCTCATCTTACCTATTGCAGCATTACTTCTTACTTCACGTAATAATAGTATAATATGTGCATCATCCGTAAATCTGTTCTGTTTTGTTTTTGTTTCTTTGACCGTATAGATATTTTATATAATATATATATTTTGCTTGTATGTACTTACTTAGTAACACATATAATCCAACATCAAAAATGTATTTTGTTTTATAAAGGTAAATATATATACATACTAGTCTGTAAATCCATACATGTAGGGAAGGTACATTGTATACTACATGCGAACGTTAGAGTTCTTCAAATTTAAAAAGCAAACTTTAATGAAAAATGATAAGAAAAAAATTATAAAACAAAAAATAAAGAGCAAAAATAAAAATTAAAAAAAAAATAAATAAAAAGATGTTGCTATAAATGTGTACGACATTTTATGTATCATACATATATATACCTTAAGGAACTTATATAAAAAAACCTGTTCCAGTTCAAAATGATTTTATTTTATATATAATGGATATATTAGGTACATATTTAGATATGTGCATTTGTGTGTAATCTATATACAATTCTATACGGTGTTATCTTCTGTTATGTCTTATGTATGTACGTATCAGATCAGGCATTTTCATATATGGACATGTTAAACACAGTCTACATATTTAATATGTGCGCCTTCAATCTTCAAATTCAAACACATATTACATATTCACATAATTTACTCATGGATGAAATCTTTTTCTTATTGATATCACTTGATATCATATATATATATATGTACATACATGTAAGAAAATATATTTAAAATTAAATATGAAATGCAAACGAATGTTGTTTGAACCAGGTATATTTATACAATGGTATGGAGTAACTGTAGATCGTATATTACATTATTTGGATACGTATCCACATCGAATGTGGTGTTAGAATAAAACACATTTTGTTAAAATATAATGAATGATTGCATTTATAGAAACACAAAAGTGTTAGGGATCTCATTCAAATTGCATTGTGTTCAAATACACAAATATAAAATAAGTTGAAAAAAAAAAAAATTTAAAAATTTTCAAATACTCGATTGTTTAGTTTGCTGTATATCCACACATTCGCATACACATTCATTTACCCCACTGTATAGTATACTCGTTTTGCAATCTGAAAATGGTGTGATAATCATCATGTGAAAAGGTTGTAAATATACGAGTAATATGTACTCGTC
This sequence comes from Villa cingulata, assembly GCA_951394055.1. Classification (NCBI taxonomy): domain Eukaryota; kingdom Metazoa; phylum Arthropoda; class Insecta; order Diptera; family Bombyliidae; genus Villa; species Villa cingulata. The sequence continues at coordinate 24,504,644 of OX596025.1, read as the reverse complement.
TCGTATGTGTAAAAATTTAATTTTTCGAACAAAAAAAAAAAAATGAAAATGAAAAGAAAGCGTATAGCAATGGTAAATCTGGTATTCGACAATTGCAACCGAATATGTAAATATCACAAGAGTGATCAAAATAATAAGAATCGCTTTAATCATATCTCAGAAGAAATGCATCCAAAGAGAAAAACTCATTTCTCGATGTTGTTCAATTTTATTTTTCCGCATTTTATATAACACATACTACGTGTTTTTTTTTTTCAACTTTATATACTCGCGTTTCTGTAGTGTATATGTGTGTATATGTGATACTGAAAAAAAGGAAAAATTGTAATGAACATGAACCCAATGCGTTTCTTTAAGCTTCATTTAATTAAAACAATTGAAAAAGGCAAAACAAAGTATAGAAGAAGAAATTTTAATTTTATTTTCCAAGCACATATTATTTCTTAAGCTTAACTGAATTTGAAACGTTTTAATAAAAAACCAGAAAAAGAATAATATATCATGCATCATTCTTAATATCAAAGAGACCATAAATAAAGTCAAAAGAAATGATTTACTATTATATATTATTGCATCGTTCTCATATGTCTATGCATTTACATATATGTACATATATACAGTAAGTCCTCGATTTATTGGTTTCGCATTTACTGTGGCTCGGATTTAATGTCGTTTTATTCAAGAAAAAAAAATTTTTCTTTTTCTTCTTTCTCACATATTATCTGTCCTAATTAATGCGGATAAATTTTTTTAATGTCGATGACAACACAGTAAATCGAAAACCTACTATATGGTCGTTTAATATTATACGTTCCAAATTATAATATTTTACTAGCAATAAAATTTTTATTATGCACATTTTAACTACATATATGGATATATAGCATGCATGACTCGTTTCATAATTGAATATTGAATCCATATATATATATATTTTTTTTAAAAAAAAGATATTGAAAAGGTAGTACCAATACCAATGCAACATTCATTGAGCGACTGAAATTCCGATACAGGATTTTATAAAAATAATAATTCATGATGAATGAAAAAGAAAATCTACTAACCAAAGTAATTCTCTTCTTAGTATGTATTTCGTTGTATAAAAGAAAAATTCAATCATTAATTATTTAAATATGATCTCTTGCAACAGAAAAAATCAGTTAAATGTCTTTTTACACTTTCAAAACACATCATAATTTATGGCATTTAAAACCATACATGTATACCATACATGTACCTATTCGACATTTTGTCAATGTTGATCAAGTAAACATTCAAAATATCAAAGAAAATTCAAGTTAAGTACATTTTGAAGTTTGCTGGAATTTTCCACCGCGTTATCAATAAATTTACAGCAAAAATATAAAATTAAAATTCAAAAATGTGTACTGCCGCCTTCATTTGAATTTTTTTCACTGTATATAAATAACATGTAAAATAAAATCGAACAAACATTCATATAATTTTATCTAACCTTGCTCCTGATCGCTTCGCTATCTATTGAAGTATTTGATAGCTTAATAAGCAAATTTTATTTATTTATTTTTACATAAGAAAATGCATATGTATATACATAGTTCATATATTTACTTATTATTTATTTTATTTTATTTTATTTTTTTTTGTTGTCAAATAAATTTATTTTTATTTCATTTTATAATATGCGGTTTCGGTTATTATTAGATACAAATATGAATTAGATTGGAAAAATATTAGGTGTCAACCGTCTATATACTCGCATAATATTTCACGTAATGTTTTGTAATTCTATAATTTATTGAAAACTAAATAACTTTTAGATATTATATTGTATATGCGACATTAAATGTCTATGATCTGCTTTATTTTTATATGGTGGATTGCATTGCATGTATCATCATTTAACGTCAAAATATAAAACCTAAAACAATTAATTTTATTAATTGCTCTGTTATGTTATTGAATATCGATCTGCAACTGCAAGCATGGCATATAAGTATGTACATATAATATACTCGTATATAATGCAGTCTTCCTGTCCTCTAAAGTACCTACCACTACCAGTAGTAACGTACAGATAGTGAGACAGTGATAAGGTTATCGTGTTTTGAAAAATGTTAACTTATGCTATATTTGAAGTTTAAATTGAATTGATTATTGTCGTGTATGTAATTGAATTGTGGCATTAATTTAAACAAAAAACAAACAATTATTTTCAATTGATGAAATACCAAACTAAATTAATATCATTAAGTGGTACAAGAGTAATGTACACAAGTATATATGTATTTGAATTATGTCTCTATATATATGTATGTACATACGTAGCATGCATTAGATTGTTTCTTGTCTTGTCATAATATTAATAATATATGTATATATTTTCTTGTATCTATATGTTTTTACTTCTGAACTGAACTAAACTGTTCTGTTGTTGCGTGTTAAATGGCAATATTGTTACAAATGTTCCATTATTGTTTTCTTGAATTTTAAGTTTAATATATAAATGTCCACATATTCTAATGGATATTTTGGTATCAGTATGTAATAAGTTACAATGGTAAATTAATGGTAAGTATAATACATCACTTTATCATAATCTTTAAATGACATTTTTAAACCAGTACTGAATATATCTGATCTTGATGTGTACATGGTGGTACATCTGTATATAGATATTTACATGCGGCTATATGTATTTTCATTTATTTTTCTTTATATTTTGTTATTATAATGTTTTCGTTGTTGTCTTATTTTAAATTTAATAAATAATTCTGATTGATAGCTTTTACTTAATACTTTTACTTTGGAATTTTTTAACTTCAAAATTGAATTAAAAAAAATTTTTTTGCTTAAGAATCACTTTAGAAGACATTTACATCCAAAGATCTAGCACATGGTCGTCATCTGTATAATAATTAATTTAGGTATATATAAGTACACAAATACTAAGTTTATATATTAATATACTTATAACAGCAGTAGGTGTAGTAGCAAATCTAAAATTAATGATACTTCATCAATTTTTTAATGATCCTACATATAAATTTCTCAGCCTTTGTCATGTTTCTATCTGTACGTACATATACGCATAGAACTGTGCATCTATGTACATATATGCATGCACATTTGTAACATATAACTAACAAAATTCAATGAATCGTCACAAAACTAAATGACTTGCATAATGGATCATCATTTATGATGAGACACACAAAATGACTTGCATATCCATAACTCCATTGTATACGTGCATGAACATACATATATACATGTGAACGTGAACATGTATAGGTAGGTATGATGGTAATAATGAGTGAATTTATAACTGTATAATAATTATGTAGTTAACACAATTGAAAGTGGACTTTAAAAAAAAAACAAAAATACAAACCAAAAAAATGTGCCCTTTTAAAAGATACATGATAGAACTATATCAAAAAGCATCTAATAAATATTAGGATGCTTATCATATTACATCATTTACATTCCAATCAAATTCATTTTATATGCGGTAATCATGTATGTATTTCTTATGTACACATATAAAGTGATGTACATATATACGTACATGTGAGTATACTTATATTGTGTTAGTTTCGCTTTAAATTGCTTTTCATGCTCATATTTTCTCTTCATCTTTCACTTATTACATATTTTGGTTTTTATTATCTGATAAATAAAAAAAGTAGAAAATTATAGGTTAAGTTGAATTCACTTAAACGTAAACGTCAACAATTTAGGCTGTTTATTTGATCAAGTCAAAATTGAATAAGTGAAAGGTGAAGATAAACACTGGTTTTAATGAGTTCCCATAATTATTTTCATTTTCATTCTTGTTAAAAATGATTTATTTTCTTTTTAAATCGGCTTATTTTTTTTTTCATTTTTTTTTTCTGTATTTTTATTCAATCTTCTTTTTTTAGTTTATACCAAATTATTTCGGAAAAAAAGACATATAGCTACATATATTTTCAACTTGAACCAATTGAACTAATCATATTTGATGAATAACCTATAAATTGGTGTTGATGGTATAAAACATTTCAAAACAAAAAAAAAAGGTACAAAATTATAATTTTTAAATTGATAATGAAGGTGAAATGTTTAAATCTACTATATAAAATTTTAGGATTAATTTCAATATTTTCTTCAATTTCAAAGAGTAAACTCCAAATAGATTTTATGTAACATTATATAGATACATAATAAAAGTGAATATTTTCGGTATATATATTGTTCTTTAATTCCATCAACTATAAAAATGTGTTTTTATAGAATTGATCTAGATAATAGATAATTGGCCTCTATTACAGCGCAGTGTTTATGAAGACTTATAAAAAAATATACATAAATGTCACATTATACAGATGAGGTATGATGCTAAAAACTAAAACTATTATTATTTATATACCTACTCCCTCCACCACCCACTAAATTTTCTTCGTGTTACTTTTATTTGATGTAAAGGAACATATAAATTTGATGAGTATCGCGTATACATAACATACTAGTGAATACTTAGCATACATTATTACTTTTTTGTATGTGGTGACGTCATTGATAACATGACTAACCCTCGGGCAAAGTGGCGCCAATCATCCACATTTGACCAAACATGTATACAATCTAAATAAAATACATATATATACGCATTCAATGTGAATGTACATATTTACAATTTTTATGTAAAAATTATAAACAATATATAATATAGACTCGTATGTATACATGCATGTAATAATATTTTTATGTAATAACACATATGTATGTACATAAGAATCATGAAAATTTCTTTTCCTTTTTTTTTCGTATTTTCATTTATGTAGCTGTATAGATACAAGAAAAAATATATTTATTATTGTATATTAGAGTATACATTGTATTGTAGTAGATTTTATTTGACATTTTATGGGCAATTTATTTATCGATTTTTGTTCATTTCTTTCATTTATTTTTATCCTTGAATTACTTCACTCTATTCTTGTACTTATTATTTTCTATTGCATTTATGTACATATTTTATTTTTATTATTTTTTTTTTTTGTTATGGTATACGATTTGTACATACGATTCGACTTACATATACTTTCCCCAAAATTAATATGTATTATAAGTAACAAAGCTAAGGCGGATATATTATGAGTATGAGTATGTTTCAAAAAATTAGGCTTACAATCAATATTTATTTTTATTCACATTCACATAGTGTATGTAAGTTGTATCGGTATTATGTTGTACTATTATGCAATAATAAAGAAAATGAATTCATGTTTCATGTATGTACTTACTTTAATTTCTACTATACATATCTGCAAATATCGGATAACAACTGAGGGTAATGACAACGAGGATTAGTGTATAGTCAGTCTGGTAAATATAGATAAATATGCTAACTTGCAATTACGCTTTTATTTTTTGTGTGTTATTCTAATATAACATAAGGAATTTGGGTAAAATAAAATTTTATTTTCCTACCACAAAACGGAAAAGATTATATGCACGCATACATATGAGAATGAAATAAATGTAGCTACATATAAATTTGAATACGAATTATTTTAAAAAAAAAATAAGAAAAATATACCATTTTTCATTCACTCTAAAACACTCCATTTATCTACTTTCCTTTTTCTTTAATTTTTAAATGTTTTCAATTAAAAACCAGAAAGAATTTTATTTTAATTTCTTATTACGTAATCTGATGTGAAGGATTTTTTTTTTTTGTATTATTGTTTGTTTCTTAAGATTTATAATGCAAATGAATTTTTTTTCATTTCTATTTTCATTTTGAATTACTTTCACATTTCTTCCATAATATAATTACAAATAATTTATTCGTTGAACGTTGTTATTCTCCAGAAAACTTTATTATATTTGCAAACTTCTATATGTGTAATGTACATTTAAATAAAACGTACACATATACATGTATGAGTTTCTATTCATGACGGCAGTGCAAACCGTACATTACACTGCAGATAAGTATACTGTAAAATCAATAAAACAAACGTAAATATGATATGATATTTTTTCTTATTTATTCGTGATTTCTACATACATATACATAGTACGTGAATATGTAGAACTTGAATGAGGTGATTAAAATATAAAATAAAATATTAAATCGTTTTCAAATTCTAGATGAAAATCAATAATTTCATTTTATAAAAAAAAAAAATTCTAAAAAATTTGTTTACATATATTCAACTCTCTGATGTATAACAAATAAAAATTCATGTACTGCGTGTGTTCATTTTCAATTAAATTTCAATTACTATTTGAATATAAACACGATTACGTACATATATGATATTATGTTATTACACATTTGTAAAGGTAAATATTTATACAAACACTTTGTGTGCAAGTGTATACACACAATGTATGTATAATTTTTGTATATTCTATAAGATACTTACATGCACATAACATTTCTATTGAACATAAAATAAACAAAAATTTTAATAATAGAAGATAAGCATTTATATTCACTGTCCATATTTAATTGAATTGTTTACAAAATTTATATATTACATTATATATACGAATTCGAAAACCAATTTAATTAAAATTTCATCGTATCATACAATACATATACACATATTTATACCAAATTCTTATATTTATATATTTTATATGAATTTTTTTTCATACAAATATTGAACATAAACAGTCGATTTCAGATTGAATTTTATTTAAATTGAAAATCATAGAGAAAAATAAATGTTGTTTTTTTCAATTTTCAATCCGAACTTTGAATCAAATTATACACAGCTAGGTTATCATTATATAGCAGCTCCAATAGCCAGCACTCATATGAAAACAACAACAGTGAAATTATCATCAATTTTATTGATAACAGCGAGAATATTGAGACAATTTTTTTTAAAAAAAAAATTATATGTTTTTAGCTATCACCTTTATGCGACAGCATTCCTCCTACGTTACCACATTTCGTTATTAATCGTCACTTTGTCTACGAATTCATATCTCAATAACAATTCAATAAAAAATGTTGTGTATTTTTCCACATTATAAACACATATTTTTATTTTTACATAAAATAGTGCCTACATCATGTACATATGTATATACAAAATGAATGTATGGATGTAATATGCTATATGTATGATCACAATGTGTATATTTTATATTTTTATTTGAATTACATATAAACGAACGAACATAAATTTTTGTTGTTAGCATTCATCGTTATACACATCATCATGCTATTTACGTGTGTGGACATAAAGTGTAAGTGATTGATAATGAGGTCATCTCTAGGTCTGGTGCAAACTGAAGTCTATTATTACTGGCACATAAATTTATATATGTACGAGTATATATGCAAATGTGTTATATAGTACTTATGTATATATTTATGCATATGTTTTATACACTCATGTATATAAATATAGAACAAAAAACATAAAATTAAAATTTAATTGTATACATATATACAGAAGGCAAGTCAAAACAACAGATGATTCTGTTCTAAAAAGTATTTACCAGTAAATAGCTAATATCTTAAAATTTGAAAATTAAATGGGAGATATGTATAATTTTGAGCACATATCTCTAAAAAGTAGTATCTATATATACTCAATTAATTCCCAATTAATCGCACACATAAATCAAAATAATTTTCAATTGTTAAAATATTGGAATTGATAAAACGAACATATTCTAGTCAAAAATTTAATTTAATGGTTGAAGTATATTTAAATTTTAACGTATTTTGTCGATTTAACACATTAAATAACAATACAACAATTTCTGCACTTCATTTTAGATGAGATAATAAATAAATTAGAAGAAAAATATCATCACACAAATTTTTATGTTTGATTCAATAATCTAACAGGAAAGAGAGCTCACACCAGAAATAATCGTAAATAAAAATATCATCTGAAAATTATTTTTTGTATACTCGTCTAAACAAACGTACATATGTACATCTACACACTACATACGATTACAACCGCAGAAATTGTTATTAGATTAAATTATTGTCACAGAGAAAATATTTTTTTTTCATAATACTATGTTGTGCAACAATGAATAACAATAATAATGCTACTTGTATAATATTCTAGACAATTTGTCACTTCATATATAATTACACATAATTTATTTTATATATGTACAGCAAAATTTACGTATACGTTTAGATAAGTATATGTAGATTTTTTTTTGTTAGTTATTTAGATCAGTGAAATTATAATAATAATAAAAAAAAGAAAATGTATAAAAGAATAAATCTCTGATGTCATCATCTATGCATATAACCTTAAAAAAATAGAAATTATTTTATTTGAAAAAAAAAAAAGAAATTTGTTTTTGAAAATTGTTTTCATGTTTTTATTTTTAATTTTATCTTTTGTAATAAAAGCAAATAAATTTTTTTAATTGATTTATTTAGAATGACAAATGCCTAAAGAATGAGTATTACATTATGTGCCTATACTATACTCATATCTTCTTTGGACATTTTACAATACTTATTATATGTACTGCATTGTTCTACATTATATACAATGTATGTCAAAAGCCTTTGTACACACTTCCAAATTTTTGTAAAGTGCTCTCTTTTCTCATAATAAACTTTTGACGATGTCAGGTGTGTTTTACATTAATGTGTGATAGAGAAGTTTATTATTCTTGAAATAAAATACATAAATGATTTCGATATATTAAAGTAATCGGTCGAGCATATTTGATCTAGGATTCATCTTTAATATAAAAACTTAATTTTTATGAAGAAAGATAGATAGAATCATAAATTAAATTGCATATGAAAGGGCAAAGTGTCTTCCTTAAGTCTGATAACTATTTATCATCAAAATGGACAAAATCGTTTTTACCATAAAGAGATTTTTGTACCATTACCCAGAAAAACCGTATAAAAGTTAATATCAGATGGGTGTACACAAAACTTTTGACTCATAATTTTGTGACTTGTTTTAATTATTTTTCTATAACTTGAGAATGAACAGAGGTATGGAAAGGAAATTCTGGAATAATAGCAAGAACATAATCAAGATTTCATTTGTACAAAAAAAAGATGTGTTCATTTGATTTTGTCTTACAGGTATCCAAAGTTTAAATTTCGAGGTGTACAAAGACTTTTAATGTCCACTGTGTATATACATAACAATGTATACGAACAATTATTGTAGTCCAGATGTTAGTTAAATTAAATGAACATAAACGAGCATGAAATTTGATGAAAATATTTTTAAATTTTCTATAAATATGTACATATAACTCTTTCATACATTACACATCATCATGTACATATGAACTGTATGTACGTCATCTAGTAGTGGAATAATTTTCGGTTAATGTTATACGAGAATTTTTTTTTCTTTTTTTTGCTTTTGTTTTGACCGTATACCATAAATTCCTCATAATTAAATTTAATTGAATTCAAGTCCATTTCCATTAAAAAAAAAGCTACGTAAAGTGAAGTGCGAAATATTTGCGTCTTTTTCCTCTTTTTTACTTTGTATACTTAGATAAATTTTGGATCAATCTATGTAGGTATATTAAATACATACACATTACAATTTAAAATGAATTTGTATCAAATTTAAAAATTTAAACTTTATTATTCATCATTCCTACATGTATGTACAGTGTGTTTCACTACAGAAAATATTCGATTTTATATACAACCTTTTAGCTACAAATAAAATTTTTTGCCTATATAAGGAGCAATCGAATCTCTAATTCGCAGTATAATTTTTTTGCTGTAAGTGGCATTAATTAGTTTTTACAATATTAAAAGTGAAACGAGTTCATATTACAAGGTGCGGTTTGAAGCAGCATTTTTAGTTAGCCATCATAAGGGACCAAAAATGACCGTAGCAGAAGCAGCTAGGTATCTAAAAAAATCAAGATTCTTCATTAGAATATGGAATCAACGTCAGCTGGAAACTGGTTTTGTAGATGACGTGCATAAAAAGGACAGGCCTCGATCTACAACAAAGCGCAACGATAAGACAATAGAGAAGATATTTTTAGAAAATCCTTCAATATCGATTCGACAGGCACATAAAAAATTATCGAAAAAGGGTATAAACATCTCCACTTCAACTATTCAGCGACGTCTCAAAGAATTTCAAATAAAAACTTGTCAACGATGCAAAAACCTTTATTGACAAGTTCCCATATGGAAAAAAGGTTACTATGGGCCCGAAAGAATATTAACCAAGATTGGAGTAATGTAGTCTTCACGGATGAGGCTTCTTTTCTCGTTTCAAATCTTTTGAGACGTGCTTGGACGAAAAAAGTTGATCGATACATAGAAAGTTCTGTAAAACACCCTGCAAAGGCAGACGTTTATGGGGCCTTTTGTCAAAAGCGGTTCGGTTATTTGATATGCGGGGATACTGGATGCGAAACGAATGACCAAAATATATAAAAATGGGTTGTTACGATTAACAAATAACTGGTTTGGACACGGAAATTTAGATTGGATTCTTCAAGAAGACAATGACCCCAAACATCGGAGTCAACTTTGCACCCAGTGGAAATCTCAAAATGGGATCAATACTATTGATTGGCCTTCACAATCCCCAGATTTTAACCCTATTGAAAATGTGTGGGCTTACATGAAGCAGAAATTACGGGGGTTAAAAATAAAAAAACACAAATCATTTAATTCGAGTGCTAAAAGGAATTTGGAAGAACCTTAGTGAGGAGTACGCCAAGAAATTAGTGGAAAGTTGTGATGAAAGATGCCGCCATGTTATTGAAGGGAGTGGAGACTGGACGAGCTATTGAATATAACGCGAATTAGAGTTTATATAGCTGATTAAAATAAAGTTTATACCTAGTCAAAACAATCATTCGTTTTTTCTTTTTTGAGTACTTTCTGTGGTGAAACACACTGTATGTACCTATGTATATGTACATACATATTTGTGAAATTAATTATGTACTGTGTATATTACATGTTTGTGCGTATTTAAATGTATGAATAGGTTAAATACAATTCAAGGTTAAAGACTTGAATACAATTTTCTAAAATCATCTCTTGTTTCAGTATTTTTATAACTTGATTTGAAGTAGAAAAAAAACAATTTTTTTTTTATAGAATTTATGACAATTTCGTGACTTTTCACATATTTTTAAAAACATTTTATGAAATTAAGTAAAGTAATATTATTTATATTTTACTGTCATACCAGTCATTTATCTACTATGTATATGCGTACACATTATGTAAATATTCTTCAATATAATTATTATTTTCGTTTTAAATATCTGACTGACCAATCCTGCATGATATTATATAGTAATTAACATATACATAAATATTAAATTTGATTTATCCTCATAACAAAAAGTAAATACGTGCATACATATGTATGTTTAGAGTGTATATAGGTACTCGTATACAGCAGCAGCCATAAAATTCATTACATTATACATATTTATATCCAATTCGAATGCAGTTAATTCGATTTTAGATAAAAATTAAATTAATGTGAAATAGATACTATATTCTGTGTGAATTATAATGAAATTACACATTGAATTAGCCTTGAACCGCGATTTGGATTGCGTTATTTTTTTTGTTATTTCATCAATTAATTTATGAGTGTATTTATATATCTATACACTATACTCAATATAAATACATATGTACATACACCATAGGAGTAATACAATTATTTGAATTTATATAAAAGAATATGTTATATGGTTTTATTTTTAATTCGTTTTGATATCTTCTTATATAAAGTATGTATTAAGTATTAATCTAATTCCATTCGAAACGATATATGTAGATATATAGAAATCCCACTGGTTATATGTAGATGTATGTAGAACATAAATAAGTATACGTTGTATGGACTTTGTAAAGTATCCAATTACATTTACATATATGTATACCGTATAGACAGACAGACATTCATCATCTAATTACATATGCACATATGTATGCTGAAATTTTTTCATTTTGAATTATGTGTGTATTTTAATCGATTCTCCATACCATTAAATTAATGATGAAATGATAAATAATCATCATCATATGAGTAATACGTAATACTTAGTATATGAAATAACGAAGATTATGATAAGTAAATTTTAATGATAGTATATTTAATTGTCAAACATATTAGAGGTATTCACGATTTGTTGTAAGAGTGTAAAAAGTGTAAGCATATACCCAAATCTTACACTATTTCGTGAACGAACCATAGCAAATTTTGCATTGAAAGCAAGCAAATTAATAACATAAATGTCAGCTAAAGTATTACAAAATTTAATTTAATCAAATTACTTTAGCATTTAATGTCAGAATGGCATATACAATAGTAATATACACCGGAATATAATGGGAATTCAGCATTGTAAATTTTTACAAGCAGTGTAAGTAAAAATTACATTGAAGATGTTTACAATAAGTGTAGGATTGTACGAGTTTACACCGTTTACAATGATACAAGACTAAGCCGTGAATACACTTATTATCTTTAAATTTAAGTTAAAGTCTTTATAAATTTTGTACAGTATAAGGTACTCGTATAATTTTTAAACTGAAATTCCTACATAATAGGTATACTAGTTCATAAGTGTTGACCTAATTTTGTGGTTAAATATCTTTATTATGAGTAGAAATTGATGGGGTCAGTAACAAAATAATACATTTATAATGTACCGTATAATTTATCTGTTAATTTTAATTCATTTATCTTAAATCTGCATGAATATACGTCTACATTCGTAAAAAATCAGATAAATTTGTATCGGGGAAGCTTATATGTATGTATGATTTTGAAGTATTATATATGAGTAGGTATATTTTAACAACCACAATTATTTATGAGGTCATGTGAAAAATATTTGCTTTGACAAAAAAGCAAACAAAATATCTATACACATATAATAAGTATAGTATCTAAGTTGAAAATGGCAAATCGATACAAATCCTATATACATATACATATATAGCCTCCATCCATAACCTCCATTGTAAAAGAAGAAGAAATAACAAAATGAACAAATAATTTTTATGTGAATAAGTTTATGGCATAAAAGTGCTAATAGGTTTAGTTTACAGTATCTAGACTATATATGTATATATACATAGATTTAAAAGATTTACAAGAAAAATCAAGAATATCAATATGCATTGGAATGGAAAAGGTCAATTGTGCTAAAACATAAGATAAAATTACATATTATTATGATATATAGTATATTGTATGTACAAAGAACCCCTTTTTTTTCGACTTTATTGTTAAATATATATCTACATATATACCTTCAGAATAAATAAATAAAATAAAATCGATCAGGTTAAGTTTCTTTTGATATATATTTGACTAATGTAATTTGAAACAATTTTCAGACCAGACAAAATAAGGTACACATATGTACATATCTATATATAGGTATGCGACATACTTGCATTAGATATTTATCAGCATTATTTTACATCTGATGACATATGCGATGGTATGTATACCTCCTATATACTTTATGCTATATATGCATATAAAATAAAGTGAACATTATAATAAGATTTTTAACGGAAATGAACTTCAAAGTTTCAAAAGGGTGGAATATGAAATCATCTAGAAATAATAAAAGAAAAAATATGAGCATATGCATATTATATATGAAACTTATTTACCTGCATCTGTATAAAGTATGTACATAAATAAATTTTACAAGTTTTTTTCTGTTTTTCTTTATTGACTGTAGATGTAATCCTATATGAGTGTTACAATATAATCCAAATGTTCTATTGAAAATATTAAATATAATTATTAGTACAAGTAGGTACAAGTTGTATATATAATATGCTAAAGTCCGTAGGTATTTGTGTACACAAATTTGAAATGAAATAATTTTCTCATTTCAAATTTTCATCATAAAAACGATTTTGTTTGTTCAGAACAACATTAACATCAACATCATCCACCTCCTTCCTATACAAGAAGAATTAAATTTCAAAATATTTTGATGTGAACGTAACAGTACAGTAGTACATACATATATACATAATATTATGAAAATGCAAGAAAAACATTTTGCTTTCATTTATCTTATTTATTTCATTTTAAAAAAAATAAACAACAAATACTAGAATTTTATCCATGTTCTTCGGAATAAAAAGAAAAAAAAAATGTTTCATTTTATATTAATTCATTTAAACACAAAAAAAAACACATTTAAAGTGTGATATTTAAAACATTCTTTCACATAAATATTTTTTACAATTTTACACACAATATATTCTCTACATTCTATAGATGAAAATCTACAATTTTTTATATATAAATACATAACACATATGTACGTAAGACTATGTATAAATGTTCTGATAAAATTAGAATTTTTTTCGGTAGAAGATGATGAGAATGAATAAATACAAAATTAAAAATGATGAAAAAAAAAACACATTGAATTTCTTAATGTAAATGAAATCAACAAAAATAGATTAGTATAGTATATAATACCATACATATATTATATAATACCACATACCACCATACCATGTCCATAACCGTCACGAATCACCACAATATCATTTCCATTTATTTTGAATGAAAATTTAATGCTGTGCATAATAGTGTATCTGAAGAATTTTTTTTTTTTTTTTTTTTTAAATATTTTAAAATTTAAAAGAAAACGAATTTTGTCCTCCCTCTTTTGATTATTTTTTTTTATCTTCTTAAAAAAAAAACAAAATAAATAAAATTAAAAATAAAAAATATAATAACAATACTTGATCCTCTGGAAACGGAGGGTATTCCTAAAGAAATGAATACCTAACGTTTTATAATAAATGGCCAGTAGATTAGAGTATATGCATTTGGATGGAATTCAGTAAAAATATCTTGGAAATAATAAAAATTGTTTTAAGTATAATAGCTGAGTTCATCGCGCATGCTGCGCATCAAAGAAAGTTTTTCATTAAAACATTAAACTTGACTTATAAAATGACAGTTAACGCATGTGATCACAAGAGTAGAGAAATACTCATGTAAGACAAGATTTAAATATACCTACTTAACATTTTCGTTAAATAAAATAATATTATTTATTGGCATTTATATTGGATAATTTTGTTTATTGTACCGTGCATATAAATGAAAGCTACATACGTGTTTACATGTTTTTCGCGAAAGTAAACTATACATACTATAATTCGTACATGCATACTAATGTTCAAATGTACGTACATGTATTTACTTACGTGCACATATTCAAAAAAATTTCATATTGAATTCAATTTAAAATTATATGAAACCAACATAAAAAAAAAATACAACACAATCTATAAATATTTTGAAATGGACTGAATTCATTGTGATAAACAGTAGACAGACAGATAAAAAACTCAAATGAAGTAAGAAAAAATTATTCAAAAACAAAACATTTTAAAGTAAAATAATAACAAAAATTACAAGAATGAATTTTAAAAGGAAAAAAAAAAATTGAATGCATATATAGAAGACAAAAAATAAAATGGGAAACGATGAATTGCAGACAGAATCTTGATTATTGTTAATCAACATGGAATATAAATAATGATGGTGATTATACTTATCCGTATGTGCAGTGCATGTTTTACTCTTCGTCACATTGATTTCATTTCATATTCATTCATTCATTCATTCTCAGAGACAGACTATGTTCTGTGGTTTATATAATATACTGGCAGATTTAGATTGTAATTCAAATTAAGATATTATTTATCAAATTTTTTTTCGATTTTTTTAATTATTCTTTTTTTTTTCTTTTTTTGAATTTATTACCTCTTCTTTACACACACATAGAGTATCTACAGTTTATAAAGTGTATTTTTTTTTATTGGAATCATGCATTTACTTTATATACAGTTTTTTTTGACGTTTATATGGTGATGGATATTAACACATAAATCAGATTTTTATTGCTATAAGAATGATATTTAAGAAAATGTTAATTTTTAACTTGAATCATACGTGAATTCTGAAAATCGATGAATAAAAAATACATACCGTATGTGTTGGTTGGTAATTATTTATGTATATAATTATGAAAACTGCCTAAATACTTTTCATTCAATCAATTGTAAAAATATAGTGTGCCAAATGTGATTGTATCTATTTGACTATTTTTTATATTTTTATTCAAGTTTTTTTTTTTAGACTAAGACTTCTTCTTCTTCTTCTTTTACGGTGCTACAGCTCCAAAGCGGACCTTCATCTCCATGAGAATCTGCCTCCATTCATTTCTATCTGCTGATGCTTTTTTCCTTCCATCTAGCAATTTGGAATCTCCTCATATCTTCAATCACTGTATCAAGCCAACTATTGCGTTGTCTACCTCTTTGTCCTATGCAATGGCCGTTTCCGTCGTTGATTTATCCAACTTTTATTTTTTTTTTATTTTATTTATAAAATGGTACACTTGGATTGGAACTCAGACAATTGCAGTACTGGAATGTGAATTTCCACAGACAGTCAGTAACTAACCTACCCTGTTGATCGCTTCCCAGATCACCTTTAGACTAAGACGACTTTCATAATATTATTAACCTATTAATGATATTTTGATCAGCACTTAATCAATAATTTTTCAATTGGAATAATTTTTATTTATTTTCATTTTCAAATATTTTTTATTTTCATGTTTGCATATACTCACTCGTATTATAATAATCGCTTGTTATCGTAATTACAGTCAATGAAAATCATTTCAGAATCATTTTCCAATATCATAAAGAAGAGGAGTTAATCGTCTATCGTTCTACTATAACTAAAACGTTGTTATGTAAATTATTGCGTACGAATATACTATAGACATTATATATAGTACTATACTTACTGTATGGTCATCATTACGTGGAATAAAAATACATACTAATATATTTGTTCATTGTTTTAATAAGAATGTAATTAAGAAATTAAAGTTTTATGTATGTATATACAAAAACAGAAAAAAAAGCAGCCAGATAAATATGAAAAATAAATAAAAACTATGTACATGAAATGAAAAACCGCATGAAAAATATATAAAAATAAAAATATTCATCGTCATGTCAATTATCCTCCATTCAATCAATCTTATTGCTAATAATAATTTCTAGTTGTAAAATTAATACAAACGTTTGTTGTACGAGTATGTTGTATGTATGTAATGTCTGTTGTATTGGTTTGAAAATTTTTTTTCTTCTCCATTATATGAACTGTATAATATGTGATAATATATAGTAAATGTAAAAAAAAAAATAATGTAATTTACATAACAGAAATGAATACTAATTGGGATATGCTTATTTTTTGTTTGTTTTTGTTTTATTTACTTAATGTAATACTGTTATTATACGCGATGCGAGTAGTAGTATATCGTTTTCGTTGATCGTTATCTTAGCCTTGACCATTATTATTCAACCAAATGATAATAGATATTAAAGTATATATCAAATTAAAAATAATTAAATAATCTAATTAATTATGTATTATTATTATTATTTTATAATTTTTATTTGCTACATTTATTTTTATTTAGAACTCATTTAAATTTGTCATTTTTTCACATTCAGAACGAGAATTATTTGTAATAAAAATTTTCTTTTTTTAATTAAAAATAGCTTCTGTTGCTATAATAAAATAAAAATTTGTATACAAAAGAAAAAAAACATTTATTATTCTTCATATATGTATAGTCAAAAAATCATTAATTATAGATTCGTTTAATAGAAATGAACAGTTTGAAACAGTTTTAAAAAGTTTTCGTTAATTTTAAAAAAGGTTTTCGTTTTAGTCATAGAAAACTTTTTCAATTAAATTCAACATTTTGACTTTGTTATGCAAAAAAAAAATAAACAAAATTAGATCCGTGCCTGGCCTGGTGCCTGTGATAGAAAATGTCATCCAATAATATAATTAATATATCTGTGACTTGGACAGATACACTGCAACTTAATTTATATTTTCTTTTTTGCTTCGCTTGGCTTCGCTTTTAAGTTCAAATTTTGATTGGTTGTATGAATAAATTTAGAAATGAAATTTTTCATTTTAAATTTTTTATATCGCACTTTTATGACACTTTGTTTTTTAATTTTATGAGTAATTTCGGAGTTTTTCTTTTTGATTTTCATTTCATTTATTTTATTAATTTCATGTCGTCTTGAGTTTTTTATTTATTTATACTCTTCTAATGAATAAATTTAATGATTCATAAAATTATGATTTAGATGGATGACACATTGCACTGTATATGAAATGCATAAAAATTTTTTTAATATTATATACGGATATTTTTGAAAATATTTTTTATTTCCTATCATCATCATCAAAAAAAAAAAAGTTTTAAACTACAAAATTGTAAATGTGATTTTCTCTTTTTTTGATCTTATAACAAAAAATTTTATTTTAGGATCATTTTTATTGTACCAAATTTTTTTAAAAATGTTGATTATGTGATAGAATAGAGTGTGTTTTAGATTTTAATATGTAATTTCTTCCTTATATTAAATTTGGCATGATGTGTACACAGTACAACTATTACGTGATGTTTACTTTTAATTTTTGTTCATCGCTTGAGAATGAGAGAGAAAATTAATGCATTGCACTCGAACTTGTATTTGTATTTGTATTATGTACTTCATAAACTGAATTTATAAAACACCTATAGCTTATGCTATGACTCACCACACATATTTTCAATTCAATTTGTTCATAAATTCAATACACGCACAAACTTACTTAAAATTCTCGTATGTATGTATGTATATGGCTTTATGTGTGTATATACTCTTACTCTTACACATATTTTTTACAGATCGGTTATTTTGAAAAAAAAAAAAAAAAAAAATTTGTTATTTTCAATTAAAATTAATTTATTTGAACGTTACAAAAAATATAATTAATTATGAAAATGTATAAAAAAACAGATGATGATCACAGTACACAAAATACACGTACATTACATATGCACATTTATTGACATATAGGCATGCACTTAAGTAAGTGGTATCTGTTTTCAATTTTATTATCAATCTATAGTAGGTAAAATACAAGCGAAAAATATTGATTTCTTCTGCATCTATGTACAATGCATACATTTTTCCACATAAAATCCGTACAATCAGTCGTCTTTATTTTTATATTTTGACTCGCTAATGAATTTTGACATTGTGGAAAGAAAAAACAAAAATTCATGTCATGTGTAATATTTCAAATATAAAACTCTTTGATGTTGTTGTTGTTGTTGTTGTGTTGTTATTTTTTTATCGCTTTAAAATACCTTCACACTTGTTAAATAATTGATATTTGACACTTTTATTTTCATCAGTATTTTAATAATTGTTTAGACCTTAAAATGTGTTTGGTGTGATATAATATGTTGGCGATGGCTATATGTATATACCTACATATTGATATTATTGTCATAGTGTATTTTATCACATACATAAATTAGTATTCATATACACATGTATAGGTACATAATATATAAACACAAACCAAGAACCAACTAAAATTATAAAGTGACTTGTAACAATAAGAAAAAGTGAATTGTATTATGTACATACATATATACATATATAAAATGCTGATATAGACGATAAAAAAAATAAAAACTTATTTTTTTGAAAAAAAAAACGTGCTTTAACACGTGCGTGTTAATATAAAAATTAAAAAAGTGCTTATTCTTAGAGTAAAGAATCAAGAATTCATTTCCATATGCATACTTAATTTGCATATACATAGAAAGAAATATCTATTGAGGAGCTACTTTTCAAAAGGCGACATGTTCATGTCGGTCCATTTTGAGTTAGTCACAGAATTATGTTAAGGGAGATCATGTGCACAAATCTATAATTATTTAGTTGCAATTCATATTTACTCAATACTCAGTTGTGTGTAAACTTTGAGTGACGAGTGTGTGTCAGCAATTTTTTTCACTTTTTCTCAAAATCACATAAATGTGACATGTCGCTTTTGAAAAGTAGCTCCTCTATGAAGAAGAACAGCTAACAGGGGAATATTATATAATAAGATGAATATAACGTGTATATACGTACATTATGTATATAAAAATTACGATAAGATAACAATAAACCTACAACAATTAGGAAAAGAATTACGATGATGATAGAGACAATGTTGGCTGATTAATGGAAAAAAAAAACAAATATTCAAGGTTTGAAGTTACTATGTATATAGTATAAAATTACACATATAATTTAATATGAAAATAGGCGTTTTTAAGGATAAAGAGTAAAAAATTATTTTTAAATGAAAAATATAAAATAAATTAATAAAAGGTTTTATCATAAACTGATTTTAAAGTTGTTAAAATTATAGTGGCGCATTCAAATACTCGTATATACCTCTCGACTCGAGTCTCAACCTTTTCATTATCCTAGATACTATACATATATCTCATAAATTATGTATGTACATATCTTATAGCGGAGATCTTAATAGTTTACATTGAACTTGAATTCTGTAAAATCATCTGTTATCATAATAACACTGCTTTCTAAGAAATGTGATATATACTTAAATTGATTTTGATTCCTGTTAGAATCTAATTTATCCGTAACTTGTATTTGAATAGCTGTATAGTTATTTATGTGTTGGAGCTATCTCGTAATAAAAGATAAATGTATAAGATAAGATGGAAGATACATTTCAAAGTCAGATATTAAAGCAAGTTACCCAAAGCCGAACTGATGTTTACCTTTGAATTACGGTGTGGATTCGTTATGATTGTGAATACGATAATTAAATTTTTAATTTTTTTTTTTCTTAAATAATTTCTGGGTTCCAATATTAACAACTGTACAGCTATACAGCAGATAGCAGATAAAATTATTGTTAGCTTTATAAAATACACATGATTATCATGATTTGAACGATGCATATCGAATGAAATTTTTCACTAAAAATTTTTCGGCAATTAATCGCATTTTCTCTATAGTAATTCTATGTAGTACGAGCAACATAAATACATTCCCTCCCCATCATGTGTTATATAAGATGTAATTTCAAGAAAATTATTAAAAATTACTTACGAGTGTATTCCGTTAACTTCAAAAATATCATACATTTTCAAGTTTATAATTAATTTTATCGAAATCATCGCGGTTAAATTTACTATATGATGCGGTTGATGATTACATATACATATACTTTATGATCTATCAAATTATATATCTATCTATCTATTCGAATTGTATAAAATACTTTTCTATATTTATATATGCATATATGTACCTCTCTCTATCATCTATCATATAGGTGGCAATTAAATTTTTTTTTTTTTTTATAATAAACACGACGAAAAATAATATTCTATTTTTTTTCCTTTAAGCGTGACATGACCTATTATTATGAATTTTATTTAAAAACAAACGTAGGTACCTATACCGATTTTCATACTACTCGTATGTATACTTAAGTAGTATTTATGTATCTATATATAACATGCAATCTATTTTGAATAAAATTTATAAAAAGTCAACTAAGTATTTTTGTTTTGTGTTTAAATAAAACAAAAACTGTAATGAAAATTATTATTCTTAAGAAAATTTTTGTTTCTCAACAATTTTTTAGATTTTTTTTTTTTTTTTTTTTGTTAGAAAAATTTTTATATTCACACTGCTTTTCTAATTCAATGAAAATGAGGACATAAAGCCACTATATATCATTTCTTATTATATGATGTACTTACATATTTGATATTTTGTACATATGTAGAAACCTTTCTGTTTCGTTTTTTTGTTTTTTGAAAAAAAAAAAAATAAAAATTTTGAATAGTTTGCCAGAGAGAAATATAATGTACCTATTCATAATGTTTAAAATCTGCAATATATAGCACTTCTACATTTCATTATACGTATATAAATTTTATATTTTCATACATGCATAAATATGAATATGGATACATGAAATAATAAAATTGTTAAGAATGAAGGATAAATTTCTAGTTTGTCAACTTGAACAAACATGTGTGTATTACGTGATGTATTAAATACCTTCACATATGTATTTTAAAAAAGTAAAAATTTAAGTCAAGTACTATACATTTTACTTTACTCAACACAAAAATGAATGATTTTTTCATATAAAATGAAGAACTCTTCAAAACACTTTTATTCATTACGATTTCAAAAAAAAAAAAAAAAAAAAAAAAAAAAAGAAAAGGATCTTGTATTCATTTTGCAAACATATAAGTATTATATACATACATACATACGAGTAATACATATATAAAAAAGTGAACTATAAAGATTTGTTGATAAT
Source organism: Villa cingulata (assembly GCA_951394055.1). NCBI lineage: Eukaryota > Metazoa > Arthropoda > Insecta > Diptera > Bombyliidae > Villa > Villa cingulata. Next base: position 24,482,394 of record OX596025.1, on the reverse strand, counting down.
TTTGTTTTCCCCTTTTAATTTTATTTTGTAGTTTTTTTTTTACGCTCCTTAGGTTTTATTTTTAATTAATATTTTTTTTTTTATATATATAACAAACCTAAAAAGGAGTACAAGTATACACAATATTACCTATACTCGTACGTACATGAGTATTAGGAAAAACAAATCAAATCTATTGCTTATACCATCTTATACCTATATTACTATTACCTTCGAATGATAGATGATAATATGTATTTGATTTGAATAATTATAGTCTTGTCTTACTTTTCATTTAAGTATATTCAAATTTAAATGTAATTAATTATAGGAATGAAATGATAAAAATTGAAAAAAAAAACTTTTTTTCAAGGATAAGATATCCTTTTCAATAAAATTATCATCATTACTGATTAAGCGTAAAAAATTATAATTTGAAAAAATACCTTTAAATGGTACACAAGTGATAAAAATACTTTTCAAAAGAAATACATATAATGTATTAATTGTTTTCTGGTGAAAATGTTTCAGGACGTAGTAGGTATATAGAATATTTTTTTTTTAATGAAATTTGAACCCTTACAAGAGGGTAGCTAAAATGTAATTTTCATTGAAAATTCAATTGAGTTTGAATGGCCTAACGATTAATTTTCCTTTTTTATATTTTTTTTGTTTGAAAATTCTTAAGAATTATTTTTCAGTTTTATTTTTCCATACTATTAACATTTACATGTCCTATATTTTATCTTCTGTTTGAAAGTAAAACGTACATGATTGTGTATAACACTTATATATATATTTTAAATTTATATTCTGTATGCTATGATATGCTGGTAAATTATTATTGTATACCTATAGTGACACATTTCAATCAATCAATTGTACATATGTTTTGTATGCATAGTAAATCGTAATTTTTGATATTTTTCGTTGACACTTCTTGGTATACTCGTACATCAACCACATAATTCAAACCATTTTGTTTCTTTTTCATTTTTTAGTGTTTTTAAGGTTTTAGATTTTAATACGCACTTACTTTACTACGTGATATTCTAGGGATTTTGCTATTCATTGTTATACATAAGTGTATATAATAATATTTTAAGTGCATATACATATATTATATAATATACAAATACATACTCGTATTTTATACTACACCTATGTACCATACCAGAGTATACATAGTTTATGGTTAATCTTGTCATCAGTATTGAAGTCACGTAAGTGATATTACACCTCTGTTTGACATTAAATATGTACATAAAATATAAAACTATAAAGATAAATTGTTATAGAGCTAGTGAGCTAGACCCATAATATACACCGTTTAATATTATAATAAATATAATACGAAACGAATTTATTATAATAAAGAAAAACCATGAAAAACTATAATAGAAGAGCACAAAATTTTTAATTCATACCAAGTAGCTGATGCGATTTAAAAATATTATTTGTCACAGCAAATTTTTATAATCCTACAATAATCATTTTGTATTTTTATTTGTTTTTTATTTTTTTTTTTACGAAAAAATGCAATGAAAAAAAACATTTCAAGCAATATAATCTATGCTGCTGCAATTTTTTCTTCTTCAATTTCATTCATATTTCCTCTATAATGTACATAATTACTTTCAATTTTTTTTATTCCTTATTATTTTCACACATCAATTCTTTTCAAATTGCATTGCACTTTATTGCATTTCATATTCAATTATATTGTCAGCAGACAGTCAATCAGTTTGTAGTATCGTAGTCTCGTTTTAATATTTTTCATCCGTATACAATATGCATATACATTATACCATTACATAAATGTATGCATAGCATATACTAATATGAGTATTGAGTAGGTATGTTAATGTTATTTATCAACTTTTGGTCTTATTGATCATGAGGACTATTCGCGAATCATATCTATCATCTATCATGATTATGATGTAATCTGTAAAATAGTTGTAGAGTTACGTAGATAGAAATGAATGAAAAAAAAAATATGTATACAGTACAAAACAAACAATATTTATCGAAAGCTGAAAAATAAAAATATAAAAAAAATACACACACACACACACATCTTTATAATGTGCATATTAATGAAGGCAAAAACCAGCCAACAAATTACTTATCTTTTATATTTTCTGGCAGTTAATTATGAATGCATGTAAATACAAATATGAATACGTAATGGTACATATGTACACTACACATGTATGTATATACATTTGAATGTGAGGCAAATGTATAGATCTGTTCACTTACATTCATATAAAGTATTGTTTATGAATTATGTGTTACACCTTAATAAAAAAAAACAAAAAAAAAATAGAAAATAAAAAATCAAAAAATAAAAATAAAATTAAAACAAACACACAGACAAGTAAATAAACAATCAATGTACATATACGTGCACATATAATTATGTATAAAACGGTTTACTAACTGAATTTAATTAAAAAATGTAATTTTTTAAATTGAATTATTTAGGTGATTAACCTTGCTCATATTCGTAAATTAACATATACATACTTACTACACTCATATCATTATGAATTTTGTTTGTGTGTGGAATTAAAAATTATATATTTTTTTTCGTTGTATAATTGAAAACAAATAATGTTGGCGTTAAAAATATATAGAACTTATTGTTTTGTATAATTTGTTACATATTTGTACATACATATTCCAATATCTATACATAACCATCCATATATAAATGTATTTCTTCGAAAACAATGTACGTCAAAAGTCTTTGTACACACTTCCAAATTTTTGTAAAGTGCTCTCTTTTCCTAATAAACTTTTGACGATGTCAGGTGTGTTTTACATTAATGTGTGATAGAGAAGTTTATTATTCTTGAAATAAAATACATAAATGATTTCGATATATTAAAGTAATCGGTCGTGCATATTATGATCTAGGATTCATCTTTAATATAAAAACTTAATTTTTATGAAGAAAGAAAGATAGAATCATAAATTAAATTGCATATGAAAAGGCAAAGTGTCTTCCTTAAGTCTGATAACTATTTATCATCAAAATGGACAAAATCGTTTTTACAATAAAGAGATTTTTGTACCATTACCCAGAATAACCGTATAAAAGTTAATATAAGATGGGTGTACACAAAACTTTTGACTCATAATTTTGTGACTTGTTTTAATTATTTTTCTATAACTTGAGAATGAACAGATGTATGGAAAGGAAATTCTGGAATAATAGCAAGAACATAATCAAGATTTCATTTGTACAAAAAAAAGGAAAGATGTGTTCATTTGATTTTGTCTTACATGTATCCAAAGTTTAAATTTAGAGGTGTACAAAGACCTTTGATTTTCACTGTATTATATAAATGTGTGTTATGTATATTTACAAGTGTAACGTGCGCATATCATGCATATATGGATGGATAATCGTATATGGATGTGAGTGCTGCACTACTCACTCAAAGTTTGTTATTATTTGTATATTTTGTATATTTTTCTATTTGATTTAATTTTTCTATAATAAACACTTTCCCATAAATGGAAAAAACGAAATATGATCATGTTCGACGATTTTGTTTTTAATCTAAATAATATATGTATGTGTGTACTGTACCTTTATACATACCTACATATAAAGAAACGAAGAAAAAACAAATAAAAAATGAATAAAATGTTGTTAACTCTTATAATGCTCGTATCTCGTATAGTTATACTCGGAATATTCAATAATTTTATTGGCAAAATAATTTTCAAAATAAAATAAAATTTTTTTTCAAATTTAAATTTGTGGGAGTTGAAAAAAACGAAATATTTAATACAGCGTGATATTAATTGAAAAAATCAAATTTATGTTTGTTTTGCATTTAAAAATGTTTTGTCAAACGATTAATTATTGCTGGGAGCATATTTTTATTAATTAGTCGTATTTCCTCTTCCAAATAAAAATGACTGCCCCAAAGAATATAAAATTTATTATACATTTTGCAAAGGCATATTAGTATAGCATTACCACTTCAAATGAAACTTGATGCATACCAAATGAAACTTTGCACAAACGAAATGAAACTTTGTGCAAACTTTTGTAAATACTTTTGCATTTTACAATATGAAAAGTTTGAGAAAGACAAAAATTCTTTCATGAAAATGTAAATTTTATGTTTATAATAGCACTAGGATGGGGATCTAATATAACGTTATCGATTTATGAATTTTTTTATGTTATAAAATAGACTTTGACCGGATACACCCAGAAGCGTATTTACATATGTGACCAGTGATCATTCTCCATCACCTTCTTCATTATCCTTGGATCTTAAAGCTATATGGTGTATAAAATCTTTAGAATTTGACTTTGACAAACTTACAGTCAAACAGTGTTTATGTAGCTGGATGATAAAGAAATATACCTAATGTGCGGATAACGAACAAATTCAATAAAAGAAAATTCTCCAAATAAAACATGAAGAAATCCTTTGCATACAAATTGCACACATATTGTAGATTATATATACACTACTACGTTATGTTTTTGGATTTGTTGTTCCATAAAATTTTTTTTCTTTACATTTTATTTGTCTTTTTTTTTTTACATGTTTGAAGAATAATTCATGAATTTAAAATGCGTTCGTTTATTGCGCATATGCCAAACCAAAACACATGTGTGCATATGCATACTTTTTGTAAACATATTATTTTCTTTCTTATACTTAAAATGGAGAACTATACAAAAATAAAAACTAAACAGAATATCAACTATATATGTATGTACTATAAACTTTGATCAAAATCCATAAAATAAACATAAAAGTTTTCCTTTTTATATTTTTCCTGAATAACTTAAATGTAAATGAAAAAAAAAATGTTTTTTTCTCCATTATACATACACGTTTTGATATCCTTTACGATTATTATCTTTTTGTCTTGCATTTCAAGACAGAATTCTAAATATATTTTTTTTTCATATTTTATCGTAATTTTTATGTAAGATGCGAGTATGAATGTTGATACATCATCTCATCCTTACGATATGCTCATAAGAAGCAGAAGTACATATACTATATTTTTCTGATGGATGATGACAAAAACACCAAACACGTATACATACATATACTTATAAAAGTATTATAACGTATTAAATTTAGAACATTTTTTTGTTTTCTTATTTTTATTTGGAAAAATAAAATAAATAAAATCATCATTTTTATATTTGAATTTCTTTCATTTTTTATTCTGTATCATCTTCATGATTGCGAAAATCTTCATGACATGAATACATATGTACTGTAGTGCGATACAAAAATTTTTCGTATATAAAAACAGGATGAGGTTGTGTTTTTCATCATCGCCAAAGTATATACATATGTATGTACACACATATATACGTTTGTATGTACGAATTTTTCCTTGAAATTATATTTGACCTTTTTGTATCCTTATCATTCTGGTACATACATATATATGTACCAGAATGACGTCTTATAATAGCTTAGAGTGTATATATAGAGGCACGTAATTTTAAAATGAAAAACTAAAAAAAAAATTACGACAAAATGAAATTTAATTTCAAGCAAAATTAAACATTTTTTTGAGGTCTCCTATTTTGCGTTGTTTAGAGTACAAAAAAAACAAAAAGTTCTTAATTTCGAAAAATTTAATTCGAAATTTATGAGTACAAAATTGACGGTTGTTATGTTAATTATGCTATAATTACCATGTTGCCCGTGCTATACCCATAACCCGTGATTCTTAACCGTCATCACTGTAATTAATATACAGAGCGCGGTGATTGTTGTTCATTTTTCATATCACTTCTGACGATTCAAATCATTTTAAATTCAGTCAGTTAGTCATTTCTAAGTTCTATACAATAGTTTAAAGAACATCTTGAGTCTCCACTCAACACACATGAATAATATATAGCCTCATATTTGCAAATTTTTCCTAAAAAATTAGATGTTATATGTATATGATTTTTTTGTCTTTATTATTTTTGTTCTTTTATTATTTTATAATTGCCCTCAAGAAATCTTTTGAGGATATAATTAGTATGCATACATATACTTACATATATGTATATACATACATGCTGTTTAATATTTAATCGTCTTAAAAATGAAACGCATTATTTTGTATTCGTGTTCTCTTCATTTTTGTTTATTTATTTATTTATTTATTTTTTTTTTTATTATTATTCTACTTCAGATTTTTCTGATGATTTATTTTGCTCTTGAATTGGCTGCTTTTTATTTTTATTGTCAAAAAAAACAAAAAACATATATAACTAAAAAACGAATTAAATACTCAAAGGATTTATTTTCCTTTTTATAAATTGACAGTTACAAAAAGAATAAAAGAGAACAATTTAAACAAAATAGAGAATGGAGACATGAAAAAAACAAACGAATATTTCTTTTGAAAAAAAAAGACTGAAAAAGAAAGGAAATCCGTCTTTTAAAAATTTCATGAGCATACGTATACAGGGTGTGTCCCGAGTTCGGGTGCAGGCATTTTGGAAGTCTATCGGTCTTGCTGAGAAATGATAATAATGTATGGCAGGGGCGGGGGGTTGGTGGTGGTTCCCATCTCAAGGGGTGAAGAGTTTGGGGGCTCAGAAGTTTTTCTTTTAGGTCAATTGACTTGTTTCTTATTTGTGGTCATAACTCACGAAATTCTTGGTCGTTTCCAATTATTTTGCATTCATTGGAAAGAGAATCAATCATTTCTTACTTTGTTACTTGAATTGTCCAAATTGGCCCAGCGATGCCAAAGATATAGTACATCGAATTAAAAATTTCATGAAAAAAAATGTTGTCCTATTTTTTTTTTTATATTTTCTTTACTTAAATTATTACGCCAATATAGCTTGCCTTCCATTTGCAATTATTTATCTCATTCAATTCTTCCATTCATTCGAACTCGGGACGACACCCTGTATATTGTAGATTGCCACAAACTTTAGTGCTCTTTTAGTTATTTAATATTTTATCTGCGATACACTGTATATTTATGGTAGAAAGATTTATTTTCTTTCAAATTATTCATTGTCCTTTTTTTTTTATTTATAGAATTTGAATGTTCCATGTACCTACTGAAAAAAAAATAAATAAATAAATAACGAAAAAACTATTTCTGTGTCATACTTTCAAATCAGATTATTTTTGCTGGATAGCATCAAATTTAAAGATCTAAAATTTATGAAAAGTTTATCAACCCTTATACTTACATACTATACTGTGTTTATACATACATGAACGTTACAATAGACCATTTTATTTGTTTCAAAAATCTGCTCCTTTTTTTATAAATTTTACTTTTTGTCAACTCTGTTTGTTACAGACATACATACAACATTTTTAAATTGTTTCAGAAATATATTTTTCTTCCTTCATTGTTTCTTTACTTTCCGTTTATTTTATTCAGGTTAAATGGTATATAAACTATATACAAAAATACTCATAGGACTTTTCTTCTGCCATACAAATACAAAATGTTTATACATATTGTAAAATTATTTTATTTATAAACAAAGTACCTATAAATTTTGTGTACAAAATAAAAGTTTTATTACGAATAATTTTTCAAGTTCCTGATGTTTTGTAGTAGTACTGAATACTGATTGTACCAATAATTACTATTGTACTATCGTACAAGCAGTGGCAATTACACTAAAAATATGTCATTGCATGTTTTTATCATCTTTAGCATATCAGAAGAATAAATTAGTATTATTTTTTTTTTCTTTTTACTTTGTTTCAACTTTTTTCTTTATGTTTAACAATAAATTGCATTATAAAAAGTTTATTTGTTTTTATTTGTTTGTGTTTGTTTTTTTAATTTAAATTTTATATTTTCATTATTTTTTATCAATGTTATCAGTGCTATATGATAGTTTAATTTTTTGTTTTTTTTTTTGTTTTGATTTACAATTAAATAAAAAAAATTTTCTTTTTGCTTTTATTTCAAACTTCACATATATGCATGTACACAATACACAGGGGCTCAAAAAAGTATTCGCTCTGTGAAGTCAAAACTTCATTTTGATATGAAAAATTTTATCATTTTATGTTTTGTTTTGTTCTTTTTTTTTTTTTTTGTATGGTTCATAAAGTTTACAATTTATGTAGTACGATGACAGGAAGTATGTACAGTATGTTATCTACTCATATGCACATACATAGATACATACATACATAGACTCATATCGATAAATTAATGTGTACCCATTTGACAAAAACTGATTTTACTTCTATTCCTATATATAATATGTATACTCTTATGTAAATATGATGGCTAATAATATTTTTATCACATATCCGAGTATGCATTTATGTAAGTTGTAAGCGTTTACGTACGCATTTACATATTGTACTTTAGGTCTATGATAAAATTAAAATTAAAATAAAAAAAAAAACATTTACACTGACGTCGAAAAATTATGGGACAAGCATAATTTTTCAAAACAAACTACTCTAAGGCCGCGTGCAGACTATAAGAGTGTAGCGTAAATTTCAGAGCGTAAAATTCAAATCGATTGTTTCTTATCATGTTGCGCATACAGCAAGCGTAGCGTATTTTGAATCATATATGCTATGTTTGAATTTATACGCGCGTAACGCTCAGCTAAGCTCAGTTACGCTACGCTCTTTTAATCCTGTTATTCAAAAAAAATTCAAAAAGAAAATATTATGTCAAAACTTATGTCAGAGTCAAAAGTTGTGATCTGCTACTTCAGTCGTCACAAGAAAAATTTTAAGGTTATGTGAAAAATATAAAATATAAAATTTTTCTTGAAAAAATTTGACGTTACAAATTCACCACTGAGAGGTGAAATTTTTGTGATTTTTCTTGTGATTACTTATTCAGAATACGAAACAGCTGATTGGTCACAAAGAAAATCACAAGAAAACCAATCACAGTTTCGTTGTGACTTGTGATAAGTCACAATACCAGAATAAGGGCATTACTGTCCATCACTGTTATAATAAATTAAAATTAATTATTAAAATTCTTGTCCCATAATTTTTTCACGCCTGTGTACATAAAAATCCGTCAATAATAATACATAAACTACGATCTGAGATTTTAAATATATGTAGTTTCTATTGTTTTGTTTGTTTTTTTTTTCATTCATTTTATTTAATAAAATTTTTTTTCTTCCTTTTTTGAATACTAGTACATTTTTATACATGCATGCAAATTTAAAATGTATACATAATGTTTTGAAAAAAAGAAAAAAAATAGAATTTAACAGCTGGTAACAGACAGTGAGTGTAATGCAATGTAGTAGGTAATGACAAAACGAAATAGCCACAAACTAACCATTAAATACGCCATTAAATAATGATAAATTATATGACAATTTAAAGAGACTTGCTGGAATTCAAAAAAAATAAAAAATGAAAATCAAATTTATCATAATAAATGTATAGTTGTAAAAATGTAGAACTACACAAAATAATAATAACGATATAATGTATTTACATTACTTAAAAAAAATGTTGCGATGTACATACTTTTTTAGATAAACTCAAATATTAATATAATGTTTGAGTAAATGAATTGGTAAATGAATCAAAACATAAAATAGGGTTTCAAATTCAAATAATAGTGTACCTATATAGGAGAAAGTATGCATCATGTATAATTTTTATTACCTCTACTACTTACTTACTCTATGTGTATGTATGTACTATACTATCTATCTATTATAATCTATACTGATGAATTGTATTTGCAAATTATAAATCGTAAAAATTAGAATAAAAAGGTCGAAAATTATATGGAAAAATGGTTACAGAAGAAGAGAAAAATAAGCTTTTCCGGTTCAACAAAAACAACAAAATGATGGTATTCATTTTAGAAAAAAAAAAAAAAATTCAAATTAGAATTTTTATTTAATGTTAACTATAGCATGCTAGCATCTAGCATACAGCCACAAATTTCATGGTTTTGGACTTTGAGTACGGATGTACCACAAATAGATTTGTATTTATATATATGGCTTCATATAGTTAATTTTTGAAAATATTTAAATCTATACCAATTGTGGGTTCACAATACCTATGTCTTTGTGGATTCACTTGTGTCAAACAATGATGAATTTTCAATTAAAATACAATTCTGTGCATATTAGATTGGGTTGTTCAAAAAAAAATTATGTAATTTTTCATACACATATAGTAGGTACACAAATAATTATAAATTATTTAAATTATAAAAAATAAAATTAATGCATTGTCCATAAACCGGAATTTACATTATAAAATTCACTTGAAATTCAGCTAATAATTCTTACAATTTTTGATCATTCCTATTTTAATGTTCAATACAAAATCGTCTTACCGACAGACTAAAAAGTAAAAACTGATTCTTAAATTCTAATTTAATATAATTCTCTATAGAATTATTCATACGTACAAACACAAGTAGGCGCAACAGTAGTGTAAGTAATACTAAAAACGTAAACTATATGAATGATGATATGTGACAGATTTTTCTTGTTACGTTACGTATATATACTGCTTATATACCCACATATTTTTGCCTTCAAAATTAATATCGAAAATCTATTTTGGTATTCATGAAAAACGAAAAACGAAAACGAAATATTCTAATTCATTACTTTTGAATGCCATTTGATCAACGTAAGTACATTACATCTCTGCTAAAAAATTTTATACACTTATACATGTTATAAGTATGTGAATATAATCTGTACGCAGATATGATGAGTATGTAAGTAAGTACATAAATATAACTCAGAGAGGGTATAGGAGGGCATTTATTCGTATTGTAGAATGTATACACAGTTTGTCATCTAATCCTATGGTAATTAGAAATTATTTTTGCCAACAAAAATTCTTTGAACTAAAGAATTGTATGAATATATATGTACATATAAACATTTTTCATTTTTTTCAAATAATATTTTTCTTATTTTTATTTATTATTTTTCATTTTTCCTTTTTTTTTTCTTCATTTTTATTTTATATTTTTAATTTTATTTTTCTTGTTTTTAGCTGAAATACCTCCACACTTTTCTTTTTATTTTTGTATAATTATGTATTTATTTTTTCTTTCATATTTCTGGAAGAAGAGGGTCATGTTTCAAGTTCAATTCATAATGTCAAGTCAAGCATCATTTCATAAATATTTTTTTTTCTCTATATGTATTGACTCTGATTGATGCTGCATAATAATATATAGCTATATTCATGTGTATAGTATATTGTGTGTGTATATTACATCAGCCACAAAATAATTCCTTTACACACACTTCTTACATCATATGTAACCTACTAGAAAAAGAAACCTAATTAATTTTATGAATTTTTCATTTTAAAATTTTCAATGTAAATGTAAAATGTATTATACATACTCCAACCCAGTATTATTATTATGTATTTTTATTCTTATTATGTATTATGTGTGAAAATTTTTAAGATCATAACGCTTTTTGCATCTAGACAATATTGCAAAAAATATAATATTATGCAGTCAGTATATGCACTTGTAAATGATGTGATCCATATTATTCCATAACCACACCAGATTCTTCAGTGAAATTCCGACATCATATAAGTATATCTATACTCTTTAATAATTCACTTACACATAATATGTAAACATATGTATGTATACTTCTTTCGTACATGTGTACTTACATACAATTATGAACATATGAATGCATGCTTGTTTGTTCATAAATGTATAAGGGAAATCAATTTTTAGCTAAAAATAAAATTTGAATTTTCTTTTTTTTTTTTTTGTTTCTTGGCCAAACTCAAGGTTTTCTTCATTCGTTAATGTTCGTGTCTAATATTTATTTTTCCACAATTCAAAAAAATTATACCTACATTTTTATTTCAATTTCTTCATCATTTTGTATACGTTTTTTGCAAGTATACATTACATAGTAAATACATATTTGTGCATATTTGTGCATATTTTTGTCAATTATTTAGATTTTATGACATTTTGTTTTGCACATAATACTCGTATACATGCCTTCCTAATATTAATACGTTATGCATGCAATCGGTCTTTGTATATCGCATCGCTTTTTCAAGTTATCATCACATCATTCTGTATAAGTTACAGTAATCAGTTAATCTCCGAAAATTTTTGAATTGCATGTATAGCTGGAATCCAGTCAAAATGTATCTATAGGCGCGTTACAAGCGTTTGTGAAAATTGAAGTACCGTAAATGAAAAAAAAAATCGGACAAAATGTGCACATCATATGGCAAGACAAAAAATTTAATGATTTTTGTTTTTTTTACACACTTATAAATTAACTTTATTTCGATGTGCAATAAACACGGAGTTATAATTTTTAAAATAATGTTAATTTTTTTTTCTGTTTTTATTTGTTTTCTCATATTATATGTGTACTCATGTAGGTACTCGAAAACTAGAGCTAACCATACTCGTATATAATACATACATTGATAGTTAATTATGGATATATGTGATCTCATCTCTTAATACTAAAATGGAAACTGGTTTATATGTGCATGCAATTTCTCTGTAAAGATGTCGTTTTAAATATTATATACATATTTGCATTTAAAACCATTTAAAACAGAAAAAAAAAAAAATAATTAAAAAACAACTAGACCCCGCAATGTTATTTATATAGCCATAATGAAGGATTTTGAATTATGTTTTAATACTAAAATGATATTTATACATACAAAAAACATTATATACTATATATATGTACTATACAGTTGTAATATTTTTATCATCATCGTCATCTTTAACAAATATTTGCAACTGAACAAAAACGATATAATATTAAAAAGAAAATCTTGATTTATTATAATCGCATATATGTATGTATGTATATGCGCGTAACATGGTATTAAAATTTCACAATTTTGTACTTATATCTTATACCATAAATAGAAAGTTTCCATATATCCATATATTACTCTCAATGCACGTTATGTAGATGAAATTCGGTAATATGATGACGAACGAAAATCGATGTATCATAATATTACTATACATGCAAATTTTTGTTGGATTACGTATACGCATTTTATCGTTATCTTCTCACTTGTATGTACGTGCTTTGTACGTATTACATTTTGTACATACAGTATTGTTTTCGTATATACGAGTGCATGTAATTAATCTTATTTAATTTTTTTGAATTTTCATCTCAATCAAGTTAGGCAAAATATGATCTAAAGATTGAAAATGAAAAAAATCCCACATTTTCTGTCCATTTTGTAGAATATTCATATATACGTAGGTACTTGTATGCTATATGCAATTTTTTTATTTTTCTTAAAATGGCAAAATGATGCAATGATCATATAATCAAAGTAGCGATGGTGATTATGTAAAAGTATGCTGATAAAAACATATATTAAGTAAAGAGACATGTATATAGTATAATATGATGCGTACAGAAAAATTGAAATTTTTTCTTGTGGAACGGCGAATTGAAAAGATAAGTATTTCAAGGATCTATGTAGTACATACGTCTGAAAATGTTATTCTTGAATTGAGATTTTTATCAAAATTTCAACAAAAGCACGCGAATAAAAGAATTCAAAATATGTACATATTATGTATTTTCTAATCTTTGTGCTTAAATAAATGAAACAAAGAAAAAAATGCTAAAGACTCTGGTGTACTAATTTCATTTTTCACTTTAATAAAAAAATCTCCATACAATACTCCATACATCTCCATACAAAATTACCTCTTGTACTTGAATATAATTTACTAATGAAACTGCTTAATAGTACATTTTTGTGATGACGGAAAATATCTTTTCATTTTCGTATAATTTTTTACACACATTTTTTTTATTTATTTTCATTAAAGAATGTGGTGGACGATAACAGGAAATTTTGGAAATATTTTACCTATTGATTGGTCAAAAAGTTATGCACGTCAAATGCATATGCCAACATTAAATTTGGGTCAGAAAAGACGTAATGATGACGAGAATAATATTGATGATGAGAATAACGGTGATAGTCGAACACCAGATAATGAATTAAATGATTTGAGTAGTGAAGATGAAGCTGTCGCAAATGATCTAGATATGCATGCATTAATATTGAATGGTTTACATTCAGAACATGATGAACCGATTAAAACAGCCGAAGAAGTTATTAAGGAAATCGATGATATCATAGATGAAGCAACACCATCCGAAGGTGATGTCTTAGAATCAGAGGTTATGGAAAAAGCAAAAGAAGTACTTGGATCACCGTTATATGAAGACAGTAAGTTAAATTTAATTTTATTCTTTTTTTTTTCTGTTTAATTTGAATAACTGACAGAAGAAAAGAAATATGAAAAATACAAAGCAATAAATTTTTTGATTTAATTCATTTAGGTATACCATTTTTGAATTGTAAATTCTGGTAATATGAATATAAAAATTTCCTTGAATTGTCATTAATTAAATTTAATTTTTGTTGCTGTTAATGCTTGCTGTTTTTTGTTTTTTTTGTGTTAAATCGTGTACCTACTTTTCTAAATGCGCATATCTATGTATGTACTGCTTGCTATATTTCAAATTGTAACGTTGACTGCTGAGTGCTGATGCACGTTTTCATTTTTCAAAAGCAAATAAATGAAATTAACTTCCTCGTACCGTAACGTAACCTTTTACTTTACTTCATAGAGTCACAAATGCGATGCATATTACTGCAATATTTTTCATGATTAAATTATGGGATGAATAAAATGTATATTTACAATGTACAATACACTTTGAAAACTTAAACCAAAACTATATATACGTATATGTATTTAATACTATTATACAATCATGACCTATCTCTGCATTAATCTCAAGAGATGCATCATATTCTGTCTGTATCTATGTATAGGGTGGTATTGGTATAGGCTGTTTATTCATGAATAAATATTTGTACAGTATTGACCAAAAATCATTGTACATTTAACATATTTTTTTTTTCTACCATGATATTTTAGTATCAATAATGACATTCTATTGTTTTCAGTGACACTTTAACTTGGACTTCGACTTTCGACTTCACTGCATACTTAACGCACATTTATCAAATATGTATTTTGAGGGCAGTAAATTGAACTGGACTTACTTGACGTATAAATTAACAGTTGAAATTTTGAAAGTATAGTTTGTGGCAGACGGCAAATTAATGATTATACGCAATGAATTATAATTGATTCGCTTTAATCTGTCAATTACATTACATTTTTTTTTTTTTTAGAAAATATTAGAGTATTGTGATGATTTTTTGTCGATACTGTACTATATATTATGCCTGCTAGTATGCATATTTTTACGGTATATGTACTAGATACATGGTACATGGTACTCATACAATTATTAAATTTCAAGTGTATTGTATTAGAAATTAGACTATAATATTCATATAGTACATAATAATTTTACTCACGTTTACATTTCAATTGTTTTATTTATGTACATAATTTTGTGTTCTGCGGTTAAGTAAGTAGTATAGCTTATAGCTTGGTACCGCAACCGCATATCATGAGGTCATTCAATACCGTATAAAGACGAAGTACATAAATGACTTGTTTTGGTTGCTGTAATTTCTGAACTGACTCTCTAACTAAACTATATTCACAGCACAGTATGAGAATATGACACAAAGCATTTTTATTTATGTATTTATTAATTTTTTTATTCATTCACTGTCTGTTCTGTCGTTTTATGTTTCCAGTATGTTTCAGTACGTATATAAATTTAAATTTGCATAATTATGACTTATAGAATCTAATTAATCAAGGTCAAATTGAATGAAAACAAAAATAAAATGTTTGTTCCTACTTAAATCAAATTAAATAAAAGGAAATTTTAATGCATTTCTATCTCACAATTTTCTAAACTACTCTACTACATATACTCATGCTGAATGAAAAGTAGGTACCTACTTTATAACGTTTATGTAAAGGAAATATTCAATTCAATTAGATATATTTGTCTACCAAGAATAATGTGTAATAAATTATTTTTCATATATTTCAATTGAATATGATTAATTAAAAGATGACTTATAAATGAAATTTAAAAAACCAAAAAAAAAATTCTTTAAAAATTAATTTTATTTTATTTTATCATTTGTGTTCGTTTTTTTTTTTTTATCGTGCTTTCATTTAGAATTACAAACGCTGACTATATCACAACTGAACGAACTGTATATGGAAATGGAAGTTCTTATACGAGAATTTAGTGAGACATTAATAAGTGAATTAGCACTTAGAGACGAACTTGAATACGAGAAGGAATTGAAAAATACATTTATTTCATTATTATTGGCCGTACAAAATAAACGAAGACAATATCATGTTGAAAAGAAAAGAGGAAAATCTCAAGCAAAACAACCAAATGGTAAGTAAAAAAAAAAAAGAAAATATATTATGTATATGCATATACATTATATATACATACCTCTAAGTAAGTGCAAGGTGGGCTAAAAGTAATATCACAATATGAATTGGTTTGTCATTTTGTTAGAAATGAAAATTTGAAGCCAGATTTTTTACTATCAACAATATTCAAAACCTATTATAAAACTAAATTTACATCAGGTCAAGAGGTAATCTTTTGGTCGGCAGCAATTCTCCAAATTAATATACCTAATCGATTTCACTCCAATTTTTTTTATTTCTAACAAAATGGTAATGGTAACTAGGTAACCAACCACTCACCATTGTGACATTAATTTTGGCCCATCTTGTATAAACTGTGTCTAGATACATTTTATAAGACAAATCCATGTAGTATAATTATATACATTCTTGTAATACCTTTACTTAATACACAAATAAGTTCTATAAATTCTAAGAATAGAATGACAATGAAAATCGATTACAATTCTGAATATTCTTTCTTGCATTTTATACTGCAGCTACCCGTATGGATTATATCGAAAAATTGATCCTTTTTAACTAGATAAATTAACATTTTCTTGGTTACTTCATTGTTGCTCTTACTGCGTAAAAATTTCATTTATTTCTTATCTTTGATCATTAATTTAATAATTATAATGTTTGTATATATATGTGGGTGTCTGTGTTTTTTTGCAAATCCTATTAATACTATTGCAATTACTTTGAATATTTTCCTTTTTTTTCAGGTGTTGATCCAAAATATTTAACGACAGTTATTCCGTACCATTTAGATAATGGGCCACCAGGCAATCAAGCATTACAAGTTTTAATAAAAAGTAAGTAGCAAAACACTATACACGAAAAAAAAATGGTATTTATATAGGGTTTACCAATAAGAGCGTCATAACTTAGCAATCAAATATTCAATGATAACCTCATAAAGCACTATACATAAGTGATATTCAAATGGTTTGTTTATTATTTTGTGGAACAATAATGATTATACATTAAGTTCTTGAAATTAATAATGTTTAAATGTTCTGTTCGGTTTTATCTGAATGAAATCCAGAAATGTGTTTCATTCAAAAACCTGGAACGGCTTCCAACCAAGTTTCAACTGCTCCAAAGCTCAATTAACGAATGTTCGACACAAACCATATGATCAGTTGGTATAAAGTTCTTCAGTCAATTGAACCGTTGTACTTTTATAAACCTTCAGATCATGATGCAAAATTCTTCAAATTCTCCATCTTAATGCACTTTTCTTAATGCACGAAAAGTATGACAAACCTTAAAAGGCATTTTGATAATAAACTCAAATGATTTCTATGCGCGCGTTGTTGAATAGTGTCGTGTACCTTTCCATCATTACCACTTGTCAGATAATACACTGAACTGAGCATAGCAATTAAAATTTGATGAGTTGATTTTTCGATAAGTTTTATCGCGTTGTTGTGGCCATTGAAAAGTTCTGACGTTCCTATTGGTAAATCATATTAATGTAGATATTATAATATGTACTCATAAATAAATTCCGAAAATAAAAAATTTCTATCAAGTTTTTCATAATCTTAATTACTTGTTTTATCGCCATTATTAAACTTATAAATTATTTTATGTCATTTTTTTTCTATCTTTTTTTTATTCTCTTTTTTTAATTTTTCTTTTCTTTTATATTCGTATTTTGTATATAATATAGTTTTAAAAGCAATCAATGAGGATAGTCCAACCGTTCCAACACTTTTAACAGATTACATCTTAAAAGTTTTATGCCCGACATAGATAAATTTATTGCAACAAAATAAATAAATAAATTAAAAAAAGAAAAAAAAACACAAATAAAAAATATATTATATAAAAAAATACAAAATAAAAAAATTACAAATGAAAATAAAATTAAATAATTAAAAATAAAAAATAAAAAGAAAGAAAATTGTTTATATATATATACATATTATATATTTCTTAGATTATAGTATAATAATTAGCAATTTAATTTATTTATAAAAAAAAAAAAGAGAGAAGAAATCATTATAAAAAAAGAAAAAATTATAAATCTAATTACATACATACATATATTATTATATAGTGAAATTTAATAAAATTAAATAAATAAAATAAACATTAACTTTTTCCTTTTTTTTTTTTTGAGCCATTATTTATATAAAAATCCATTTATTGTATAATGTAGAAAAAAAAAATAATATAAAAATAATAAAAAAAAGAAATAAAAACTTTAAAAAAATAATATGATATATTTGGGTTTCTTTAACTTAGCTACAAAAACAAAAAAACAAAAAAAAACAAAAAACATTTATTTGAAAAAACACAAAAATATCCAAAAAAAATATTAAAACATAAAAATTTATAAACAAAAATATGAATAAATAAATAAATAAAGCAAAAACAAAAAATAAACAAACAAAAAAATAGTCTAAAATTTAATAGACATTACCTAATTTATGTAATGTACACTATATAAATAAAATACAAATAATATATAAACGTCGAATTATATATACAACACAACAGAAAAATATCGATATTTATTAATAATAATTAAAGTGTAGATTTTATTTATAATTATTATTAACGCGACGCGACAAAAAGTAAAGCAAAAAAAAAACAAAAAATGATGGAATAATAAAAAAAAATTTACAAAATGAAATGTTTTTTTTTTTTGTTTTTTTTTTTTTTTAGATAAAATATATTTTAAAGAAATAAAAAAAAAAAAAAACTTTGAATAAAAATAAATGAAAAACAAAAAAAAAATATTTAAATCTACTACTTATTTATATAAGATAAAAGTATATAAAAGTAACAAAAATTATATTATGGAATTATAAAAACAAAAAAAAAACAAAAAAACAAAATGTAAATGAATAAAAAACGCTTTGATATACAAAATACACACACACACAGACACACATACATTCGATACACGATTTATTATGTAGACGAAAATTATTATTATGTAATTTGTATTATATTTAAAGAGAAAAATGCCCATCATATGATATTCATTTATATTACGAGTGTATACATACAACATAAATTCACAACCATTTTTACAAACGATAATATGTATATGTTATTATATAAAATACACGTTAAAATCTAATCTAAAAAAAAGAAAAAAACAAAAAAAAATTTCATAATCCCGCAAATATTGAAAAAGAAAAATCTTTTTAAAAATAGAAAAAAAAATTCACAATGTATTTTAAATGATTAATTAAAATTTAAATTATTAATATGAATGTGTATATGTATGTATGTATTTCTATTTATATATAATATGTATAGTATATAATATCTTCGTAAATACCTGCTGTTTGTTGTGTTCTTCTTCTTGTCTATAAATATGTAGTAAAAATAATAACGATAATTTATGTAATAATATTCAATTTATTATTATTACGTTATACGTATACGTACGCGTATATCGGTTAAAATTAAAATAAAGAAACAAAAAAAATGTTTTTTATGCGATTGATTTTTGAATTTATTTGTCGAATTTAAATATGTACGAGTATATGTATGTATAAACTTCAAGAAAAATGAAGAAAAACAATATGTAATTAGATATTAACCAAAATCAAAAAGGATAAATTCATTTTGTTAATCTAATACTATAAATGGTGAACATTATGTGTGTACGTGTATACATACGTGTATTTGAATTAAGCTAATGACTTGAAATTGTGAAAATGTGTGCTGGAAATGAATTAAAAATTGAAGATAAATGAAAAATTGAACGAAAAAAATAACCTCTCCAATGCGAAATTACTGTTATTTTCAGCTTGTTTGTAACTTAAAATATACTTCTAAGATATACGAACTACGAGTTTAAAGGAAATGTGGTACTTACAAAATCGTATAGTTTTTTAAATTATTCTGACAAAAGTAACACGAGTTACAACTTGGCCGGAATTTAACAAAGAAATAACCTTATCGATTATCGGTAGAAGACGATGAGAGATCGCTAGAATCATGGCGATCCTAACAAATCACAGGCCAGTGGGAGAACACGCAGCTAGACGGACTCTACTGTTTAACACACACTGTAAAAGCTGCAAAGATAATTCAGTGAAAGAAACTCTTTTACATTATCTTTGCAGGTGTCCGACATTGGCTAAAACCAAACTAAGGGCTTTCGGTAAGCCTTTCCTCGGCGACCATGCTGACGTTGCTAGTCTTAGTGTAGGTCGTCTGATTTACTACCTAAACAAGACGAAATGATGATAGTCTAGAATCTTGACAAATACTTCCATTCATTCTCATCATAAATGTGAGTGCATTTTACATCCGATTTGAGTCTAGCTTAATTCAAAATAAAATTACAATTTTATATACGAAAATAAAAAAAAATAAAGAATCTATAAAATTTTCTAAACTGCCCCCCCCCCCTAGATTAATTATTTAAATATGTATACAAATTAAGAAAATGAAAAAGAAAACGAAAATATTTTCTTGTTGCTTTTATTATTTAAATATCTAATCTACAAGAGTATATATATAAATGTATACACGATATTATGTTAGTATATTTAAGTGATATCCTCTTAATCTTAAAACAAAATTGAAAAAAAAAAAAGTAAAATAAATGAGAAAGAAAAAAAATACAATTACATACGTTATTACTAAATAAAAGTTTATATTCGTTATCCAGAAAATGAAAATATTACTAGGATATTATATTGGTACATACTTATATAAATAATACTATGCATATTATATACTTATTAAAAAAAAAAAATACAAATACAAAACATTTTTATTATTATGTATTATTATACATTAATTACAAAAATAAAAATGTTAATATGATAATTAATACAAAAATGTAAGAAGTATTCACACTTTACATAAGAATATATATATGCTATGTATTGCCCCGCATCGAAAGAAAAAATTCAAAAATATTAAAATACATACACAAATATTTATAAAGAAATTTAAAAAATAATATATAATAAAAATATATAAAATGAAGAAAAAAAAAAACGAAAATCAACCTTTCGAAAGCACTTATTCTCGTCCCTGTAATACTGTTTTTCTTTTCTTTTCATTTTTTTTTCTCAATTTCTAAAGAGAGTAGTTTCTAAAGATCAGTTTGATGTTTGATTCAGATAAATGCCATCTGAAAAAATTGATTTTCGAAGTTTGAATTTTTAAATTTTGTAAATAAAATAAAGTCAACACTTCTATATATTTAATATAATATACAGACAGGCAAACAAATACATACATACAAATTCATTTATTATTTAACACGATTTTCTTTTGCATAAACGAAGAGCATTAACATATTTCAAACAGCATTTTTGGTGATTTTTCATTAATTAATTAAATTAGTTTTAGCTGATCGACTCAAAATGTTGATATTCTCGCCTCAAATCGACACTCATAATTCAAAATTTTGTCGAAAAAAGAGACGACATAAATTAATCTAACTCTATATGTGTATATCATTTATGTAATATATTATATAATGTGTGTTGTACATTTTTATATATTTTTTTTCCATGTATGTAGGTATCCTTTTCTATATTTATTCGATTTATTTGAAATAATAAACGAGTAATTAAAATATGTACGCATATTGTGTATAATAATCAAGAATAATGATGTCAGAATAAATGCTTTATTTATTATTTATTCATCATTATTATTAATAATAACATTTAAAATAAAATTTTTTTAAAATTCAAAAGAAAATATAAACAAAAAAACGAACACAAACACAAATCGAATTCTCCAAAAAAAAAAAAAAAAAAAATACATAAATATTATCTATTATTAATAAGTAAAATATAATTCGAATGTGTGTATTATGCCGCTTCTACATTCAATACAGCAGTGACTTCAACATCGACTTTGATTTAATGGATATGAGTATTAGAACTTCGATATTCAATGCATTGTAAGACTTGACAGCTACTTTTGCGTCGAATTCGACTTTGAGAAAATTCAATGTTGCAGTCTACTGCATTTAGGACAACGACAACATAAAACAAATGAAATATTTTTTTTTTTTTGACATCACAACAAACAAACTATAACTTTCAAAATTTCAACTGTTAATTTATACGTCAATTCAAAGATCAATTTACTGCCCTGCCCTCAAAATATTTGGCAAATGCGCGTTAAGCATGCAGTGAAGTCGAAAGTCAAAGTTCAAATTGAAGTCACTGCATTGAATATTGAATGTAGAAGCAGCATTATTCTGATATTATTACATATACATATGTATCTACTTTTGTAGTTAAGTTAAATTTAAAAACATTACAAAATTTTTTTGTTATAAAATAATGTCTGAATTTAAAATTTAATGTAAAAAAAAAAACGAAAATTTGTAAAATTTATTTTGAAAACCTAAGAGAAATTAGATGTATTTCTATGTATGTAAAAACAACAAGAGAAAATTATATTTGGCTCTGGTTAAAAATGTCAAATTTTATGCTTTGCAGAAGCATCATGTTCAAAAGCAATCATTTTTATTGATTCTGTTTTTGTATGCTGCTATACTGCATGCACATGCTACAGCACTAATGCTCATGCGATCAAAATTTTGATGTTTTTTTTTTTGACCAGGCCCTCTTTCTAAGTATATTATGTATGTAGTAATATTTTATCAATCTAATTATTATTATATTAATATGTAATGTATTTTTTTTTGGTTTTTTTCTAAAAAAATGTTTTTTTGTTCATTTTTTATTTATTATTTTTTTTTAATTTATCTTTCAAAATGAGTGTGATATTATTTTTTGTTAAGTTCATAAAATTAAATTTAATGTGTTATTATTACTATTCTTATTATTATTATAATAGATATTATGAATAAAAAATTAAATTGCAATTAAATATAGTACTTTTTTTTTAAGAATAATAAAATAAATAACACATAAATAATTGTAAGCAAAATCAAAATAGTAAAATAAAGCGAAACAAAACAAAAAACAAAATGAAATGAAAGTTAAGATGAATCAAGTGTACACTACTATGTTACACTGTACAGTAAAAAACTGCATAAATATGTACATTATGCACATATGTTTATGGACGTATGCATGTATATACAGACATCTTTTATAATAATATATGTAATATTAATTTAGTTGAAATTATTGTTAATTTTTCTTTTTTTTTAAATTATTATTTAGATCATTTTGAAAAGCATGCATGCATGCATATCGAAAAATATGTGAATATATCTGTGTATTACATATGCATGTACAATCTGTGAAAGGAATTCAACAATTCGAATATAGGAATGTACCTACATACTCGTATTGTACATCATAATAAGGGGGTATTCACTGTTTGACGTAAACAGATCTTATAGCCGTAATATGTATTTGCATTGCATAGTATAGTATGCCGTAAGTACATACATACATATTATGTATGTAGTATATTTACAACAACAAACACATGAATTACATCGTACATATATGTAGCATACCATATACCAAACTCTATATAGTTTCAACAAAAAATGCAACTATACATGACAACATCTTATTTTTCTTCTTTTTGGTGTGAAAGTCATTAAACTATTTATTTTTTTTTTCTTCATTTTTATGACATTTTTAGCCAATGAATTCTGTCAAAATGCCACAATAAATTAAAAAATTCAAATGTCATTTTTTTTTTTTTTCATAAATTACCTATATACGAATTTTTAACTTTTATGCAATATTTTCTTGCAAAAGTGCATCTATTTTTTTTTTTTTTTTTACTTTAACATTACGGCTTCGGTAAAGGTATGTGTATTTGCTATGATAACAGCTTTTTACCAGTTTTTTTTCCGCAAATTTGACCGATCAGAATATGTACCAATTTTTCTTTATAGTTAATAGATTTTTTTGAGGCAAGTTGTCAAGTTGTCAAGCAGGAACTGATCATAACACATTTGCATTATTTATTTGTTATTGCATAAAATTGAAGCAAATCAATCTTATGCACAGTGTACATAAATTTTACAGACTTACAATAAAAAATGAATACCCTTACCTTTAGTATGATTAGAGTACCTATTCTTATTTTTCTATTTTCTGAATTTACCATATAAATACTCTTACATGATGTAAACTTCTTCAATTGAGCATTCACAATATTGAGATGTGATTTGATTATTATGTACATTTTTAAATTGTAAAATGATTTTCTTTATAAAAATTTATATAACAACAACAACAACAACAACAACAAAATTTAAAATAAAAAATAATGAAAAATGTAAAAAATTTAATTAATTCAAATAAAATGCATGCTGTTTTTTTGACTTGATCTTATAAAAATTCAATTCATGTGTTCTTCATTTTTGTTTCGTTTTTTTTCCTTTTTTTTTTTTCGTTTTTTTGCAATAATTTTTATATTTATTTATAAGTACATATATACATACTTTAGTTTTAGTTTTAATATTAATACATGTTAGTATGTGTATAATAATAATAATATGCTCTTTAAATATATAAATTTTTAAAAGAGAAAAAATTTCTACAAAATTAACATGCATTTATGCAAATTCAGAATCTGTATCTGAAGCTTAACTGTAATGTTATATTCAAAAAAAAAAAAAAATGATAATAAATAATAAATAAACAAATAAAATAAAAACAAACTAAAAAAAACAAATTATAATGAATAACAAAATGAAACAAAATAAAATTTACAATAAATTATGAATACTTTTTATTAAGTCTTTTTTTTTATTTTGGATTTTCTCTCTCAATTATATATTATATATTTTTTTCGCATGACTTTTTCTATTATTTTTCCTATTTATAAGTATAACTGCCGTCGTTAGGTAGAAAGTCGTATCTACAAAATTTTGAAAAATGAGTTGTTAAATGTAAAATCTTTATCTTAGACCAATTATTAATGCATCAATTTTCTAAATTAGAAACCTGTAAATGAACATTAAGGCACTTTTTTTGCCGCTTCAAATATGGTATCTGATAGAAAATTTTACATTTTTCAAGTTAAAAAGTCGTATCTGGCCAAATCTGATTTATCCTATACTAATGTAAAAGGTCGTATCTGAAATTGTAGTTACGACTGTCTACCTTGATACTACATATACTCTGTCTAAATACAGATATTTAACTTTTACTGATATGATAAAAGGTCGTATGTGTCAAATTACACAAATCACACATTTCTAAAAAAAAAAGCTCAATAACTCAAAATTACCTAAATGTCAGTCAGATCAGTGCTGTCGAAGTCACTCCGATCGGAGTTTTTCACTCCTTTCAAATGTCTGTCACTCCGCCACTCCTCCCCTGACATAAATACTCCTTTGTCGAGTCGAGAGAAAGTAATAATAGTAAAGTAAATAGAAAAGGAAAACGAATATCAAAATAGACGCATCCATGAAATTAAATCATGTAACAAACCAAACTTAACACGTTAACATAAATTTATTCATACTTCTCAACTCAACTTACTTTACTTTGACTCAGCTCGATATTGAAAAAATTAAGAGTAGCTGTAGAAGCTATTATATTGTCCTTTGTACAGAAATAAGACGGAGAATTCACTTTGATGAAAGAGTATTGAAAAGCCTTGAAATTATAGATCATAAAAATAATGGTACAAGTTTAATTCCTTTAATCGAATCTTTTCCGAATTTGGCAGTTGACAGAATTGAGAAACTTGATGAAGAATGGAGATATTTGACAAATCACATTCAAATATCTAATGAAACTTTAAAAAATATGGAATTTGAGGAATTTTGGAGTCATGTATTCCAGTTAAAAAATGGATTAAATGAAAAAATGTTTCCTAATTTAGAACACTTTATTGGAGCTTTGTTAAGTCTACCTCACAGTAGCGCCGCTGCTCAAAGAGTTTTTTCTTCATTAAACTTAATTAAAGATAAAAAACGAAATTCACTGCAAACTGCTACCGTAAATGCAATAATTACAGCTAAAGAGATTTTGTCGAAGACAGCTGCTATTAAATTTGTTCCTTCTTCTAACCTAATCAACAAATATCATAAATATTAAAAAATATGTTTTTTTAAAATGCAAATAAAAGAAATATGTGCATTAATAATTTGTATTTGAGTTTTATTAATGTGTTGGTGTTATACTCCCCTTCGTGGTAAAATACTCCCCTTTGTCTGAAAATTCTACTCCTCTTAAAGAAATCAAAACGACAGCACTGAGTCAGATACGAATTTCTATCTAACGACGGCAGTATACGTATGGTATGTACATACTCGTTTGTACGTATTCATATCTTCTTAAAGTGAATTTAAAAATTTGAAACAAAAAAAAAATATATTGAAAATATGTAATGTTATGTTGTACCTACTTACCTTTTCTTCTTCACTTTGGCTTTTTATTCTTTTTCTTATGATTTTTTTTTTAAATTAATGTTTTCTTCTTCTTTTTTTTCGATTTATAAGGAATAGCCATGTATATAATGTAGCTGATGATGATTAGATTATCATATGATATGAATAATGATCCTGAATGTATTTTTAATTAATTAATCAAATAAAAATTAAAATGTTGATGTTTAGATTCTAATACTTAAGTACACTCTTGTATCACAGATCTAACCAACTACTAAGTATTTGTTGATTAGGTCTGCGCTTGTATCTTGTATGTTGTATTTTGTTATTATAATATTAGTGCTCTTAATCGAAAATGAATAAAGAAAGAAAGATATCTATATCTCTATCTATTCACATATTATTTAAATATAAAAACTTGAAATTCAATTTATAATTTTTAAATTTTTAATTTATTATTAGCTATCTATGACCCTATGACAGAACTGTAAATAAATGATGATTGAAACAGTAAACTAAACATGCATATGTATTATGTACATATATAATTAATTTTTATTATTTGCTTTATTACGTAATTACATTTGTACATATGTAAGTACACCATGTAAGTAAATGAATTTTCTTCTCTACTCTACCAGCAACTCCAGGTGGTTCGCATCCACATTATAATATAGGGAAACGCACGTTAGTAATAAAAGTTACGAAATCTCTTCTGCGAAAGCCCTGGCTTAAATAGAGCTGCGAGCTGTAGTTTTATGAAAGAAGAAGAAGAAGAAGAAGAAGTATATTTGAATCTGATTTTGAAATTTTGTACTTTACTCATTATGAATATTTATTCTTCGTAGCAAAAGTTACACAATAATACATTTTTCCCTGTGAAGAATGAACAACTCTCTCTCTCTCTCTTTCTCTCTCTCTCTCTCTTGAATTTTTTACGTAGTACCTACATACCACTATATTTTTCTGTCAGATTGTCAAAAATTGTATTTTTCAATTTCAATTTAAAAAGGCTTCTTGTAAATGGAGTTGCAGCGCAGCTTGCAGGCAGTATTGCATATTTACAAAATTGTATAGAGCGCTTTTGCTATACGAAGAGTGTAAAAACCAAAAAAAAAAACTCGTATTAATTGATTGTTAAAACATATATATAGAAGAGATATGAAGAGTGCACGGCATACACATTTCTAAGGCAATGTAATCATTAGAGTGGCAGTTGGAATTGTGACGTAAATCAGGTAGTTAAATTGCCTTAGAAATGTGTATACCGTG
Organism: Villa cingulata; assembly: GCA_951394055.1. Classification (NCBI taxonomy): domain Eukaryota; kingdom Metazoa; phylum Arthropoda; class Insecta; order Diptera; family Bombyliidae; genus Villa; species Villa cingulata. The sequence goes on along the minus strand of OX596025.1, from coordinate 24,454,472 downwards.
TGGAGAATGTATGATTTTGAAAATTTTTTTTTCTAAATATTCTATTAAAAGTGCGTGTACATCAAACATACATGATATTTTAATCATAAATTCACTATTTTTTTTAATTTAACTAAAATTTACAATAAGTATGAGTGCACAATAATAATTCCACTTTTATACAATCGATTTTTGCAGCAAATTTTTAAATTTAACAAAAAAAATTATTTTATAAAAATCCAAAATGTTTTTTACAAATAAAACATTTCAATTTTAAATATGTAATATGAAACTACAGCAATAAAATATTCTTATCAATTCATTAGCTTGTTTTTCTTTTCATGATAATATATATTTTTTTTTAATTTTCTAGAGAAACTTATGTGCTTCTTATCGACATTAATATAAACAGTAAAAAAAATCAACTTGATATTTATCATTTTAATTATCGGTTAATCATACTGAACTAAAATTGAATAATTAAATTTTATTTTGCTATTATTTCTAAGTGAATTGAATAAAAAATCACATGTTATAAAATTAAATAAAAAAAAAAAAAGTTTTTTTTTTTTTGTTAAAAAAATACATGTCATTATGATAAAATTTTAATTCAAAAATTAATAAAAAAACAAAAAAAAATGTATAATTATGTGTATATGATTGTAGATATTTATTTATTTATTTATGGATTTAATAATAATAATAATAAAATACAAACATATATGCGTGTACTTGAAGATAATCCTGCATAAATTAAAAATGAATAAATGTATTATAAATATGTACTATTATTAATTCTGATAAGTTTTATGAATCCCAAAACATATACATACATATATGTATGTAAGTTGAAAAATTAAATTTAAAATGTGTAGATATACTATATACATAGTCTATAGTTTCAAAAAATTATGAAAATCCCCAAAAAGTCATGCGCTCGTGCATCTAGCATTTTTTGCTTTTAGAGTGCATATAACAACATAAAAGTGACAGACATAAAATTAATTTGTCGCATTTCATTTTGAGCACAAAAAAAGTAGTACATACGTATACTATGTAATAATTTGTTTGAAATGAATATATGACACTGCGAAATGGTATATACTTTTATAATTTGTCCATACGAGTTTTACCATAGTTTCTACAAGTAATATGAATGAGTGTAAATTTGAAGATCAAGAGTAGGAAATCGAAAATTTTAAATTACTTAGGAAAATAATAAATTAAATGAAAAACAAAGAAAAAGAAAATAGATAAAAAGAGGGAAACACACACATTAAACTACACATTGAAAAAGAAAAAAAAACTGTAAGGAATATTTGTCATTTTCAAAATGTAATCATATTTTATTAAAAATGAAAAATAAAATTTAGTAATGTATGAAAATTTAAATAATATAAAAAATAATGTAATAATAATATATTTGAAAATATGTAATTAAAAAAATAAATAATAGAAAATAATCTCTTTAATATTAAAAAAAAAAAAAACAATTCAAATCTTATACTATATCAAAACTGAAAATGAATGGAAAAACAAAATAAGTGAAAATGTTTTTTTTTTTCTATGTATAAAAAAAAAGAAATGAAATTAAATAAAATGCTTGTAAGTTTAAATGATAAAATAATGTAAATTTTATTTATTTATTTTTTTTTTAATATTTTTTTCAATTATTGTGCTATGATTTTTTTTTTTGTTTTCAGTACTTTTAATCGTTCTCATTATACGCTCTGCAATATTCTTTCATTCGAATCGAATTTATTGCAATAAATCCTGTAGCATCAATTGGATTATAATCACCATGCATATCCATTGATACTAAATTTTGATTATACAATGATTTTAATGATTCTCTGGCTATTGCTCTTACATAACCTGGAAATAATTCAACGATAACTTTTCCTTGTACTTGTTTAGCAGCTAACTGTATACAGTTTCGTGTATATTTTGCTTCTGGACTAAACCAAAATCCATTATAAACATAATCTGACATACGTTCACGTAAATAAGATTTCAATCGATACACTTCACGATCTAAACAATATATTTCCAAATCTTGATGTGCTGCATACAGAATTGTACCACCGGGCGTCTCATATATACCTCGTGATTTTAGTCCAACGAAACGATTTTCAACTATATCGATACGTCCAATACCATAACTACCGCCAATTTTATTCAAAAATTTCAGTATGCTCAGAGGTTCATTGTACATTTCTTTTGTTGTTGTATTTTCAACTTTAATTGGTTGCCCTTCATCGAAATAAATGGCAAGTTTTGTTGATGTCTTATGAACAGAATCACTTGGATTTTTTGTCATTTGATATAGACTGAGTGGTGCGATTGTTGATGGATCTTCGAGTATACCAGATTCGTAACTGATATGCATTATGTTTGCGTCCATACTCCATGGAGATTTCGGTGTTGCACTAACTGGTATACCATTGCGTTGAGCGTAGTTCAACAAATCTGATCGTCCTTGAAATTTTTCACAAAATTCTTTGATACGCCAAGGCGCAATCACCTAAATTTTAAAGAAAATTTCATTTTATATATAATTAGGTATTCTCATATTTTAAGGAATCAAATATCGTATTTATTTTATTAATTATTTTTTTCTACCTTTATTTGTGGATGTAAAGCATATGCACATAATTCAAATCGAACCTGATCATTGCCTTTTCCAGTTGCTCCATGTGAAATATAATTTGCATTTTTCTGTTTGGCAGTTTCTATTAATCCGACTGTAATGCATGGACGAGCTAATGATGTACCCAACAGATAACGTTCTTCATACACTAGACCCATTTTAATTGAGGGCCATATATAATTTTCAACAAAATCTTTTTTCATATCTTTAATTATCACCTACAAAGTATAGTCGTGATAATTTCGTCATTTTCAATTTGATTTCATACTTAATTCTTATTACTTATATATGCACATATATATAAATGTACAAATGTACCTCACTAGCTCCAATCTTTAGTGCTTTCTCTTTTGCTTGCTCAAAATCTTCATCTTGACCAACATCAGCCATAAAACAAATCACTTCATATTCTTTTTCTAGAAGCCATTTAAGTATACAACTAGTATCTAGACCTCCAGAATATGCTAAAATCACTTTTTCAACCATTTTTCTTTTTTCTAATTCACTGTTTTAATCTGTATCACTTGGTATTCACTAACTAAAGCTAACTAAATTATATGATTCCGTGTAGTCGCTAAATGTTATGTATAAATGTGTAAATACTCGCATATATTTATTTATGCACGTATGTAAATGTATTATGTATTGTATGTTCCGGATTGAAGGTTATCAATTTTATCAGAATTTACTTTTTAGTTTGTTTTTATAATCAATTAATAATAATTATAATTCCTCTATCAATATAACAATTAATAACAAAAAATGTTTTGAAAATTTGACTTCTTGTATACGTTCGCGTAAATAGTAAATATGTACTTACATGCTTATACCTCATTCAAATTAAATAACAAAAACGGTAATAGGTTTGTAATTATTTTCAAGTGTCTTAAATCGAAAATGTATAGCCGAAAGTGATAATTTTAATCAAACAAATTTTTACCCGCTAAAAAAACCCAATTAAAAAAAAATTTTAATTTAAAAAAAGTGTTCAAAAATAACGCTGGACTGCATTATCTTTGCATTATCTTTTAAATCTCTGATTATAGGAGGAAATGTTTTTTAAATGAATACATAACACCGCCATCTCACATGCAGCACAAGAAACTTTTGACACTTAAGCTAATCTTTCCACCTTTTCTCTTCAGATATCAGAATCATTCTCACAGTTTTGTTTAAAAATACTTCATATAAAAAAAAAGTGATTTTCGATGTAAAAGTCTAGTACCTCACTGTCCTTGCGATCTTTTACGTTTTAATGTTTAATTTACCAAATTTTACAATTTTCTGATTTCTTGTTTTCTCATATCGCCGCTACAGTTAAAATTGAGAGCAGACAGCAGAGCAAACAGCAAATCAAGTTGGAATAAAAGTAATAATAATTATTAATTAAATAAAAATAAATAAGATAATAATAAAGTGAAAAATCGAAACAAAATAATATAATACAGTGTAAAACACATAAACATACATAAATAAATATTTATAAAAAGTTATAAAGAAAATCAACAAAAATGGCATTAAAAGTGCTTGTAGGACAAAGTGAGTTAAATTTTTAATTGTTTTCTTATTTAATTTGCAAAATGAAAATGAATGTAATGTATGTATAAAAAATGAAATCATAACATGGAGGTCAAGAATAATATTATTGACTGACTAATTTGCTGGTGCTGCATTAATAGATAACAGAACAGATCCTTTTGTTTGTCATAATATACATATGATACATACATATATAATCAACAGCTAATAATTTACAGATTATAAAAACTGTGTCAATGATAATTAATTTGAATTTTACAGTGAAATTATCCTGAATCCTGTCCTCATAGTGTTTAAGAGATGTTATTTTCCTTTTTGAATGAAAAATGATTCAATGTGAAAAAAATAAAAAATGAAAATTCTAAATTTTATTGTGAAATAATTTCGAATGGGTGGAGAAAATTCTAAGTAAAAATAAAATTCGATCGTAAAAGTGGATTTCTTTTTCTTATGTTATTGATTTTTCACAAAAATTTTTTAAATCTTGCGCAAAAATAATTGTAATCTCTTTTTATTTTTGTTGGTTTTGGTGTAATAGCAGACCAGACAGCAGAATAATAGCTAATATTTTAGCCTGCATTTAGTAGCAGTAGTAATACAATGGGATGACGTCACATATTTTGACATTTGAATTGGAAAATGACATTTAAGAGATAATTAATTTATTAGAAAGAAAGAGAATTAGAGAAGAGAGAAGTGTTTTGTTTACATTTTTAGTGGGCGATAGATAATAAAATAATGTTGATATTGCGAATTAAAAATTATTATCATCGTAATTCATTAATAATTATGAAAAAAAAAATATAAATATTTTCATTTTGTAACTGATTATAATATTATACTACAACTATATTATACTATTATTATATATTATATTACAACAATATGTCTGTAACAGTATGAAATAAGATCTGTGACCGGATTTGTCATCATAAGCATACAATAATGAATCATTTACTACAAAACGTTGGAATGATTTCTTTTATTTTGTGTGACGATAATGATGATGTGATTGTGATATCATCGACAATTAATTTTTAATTGTGATGTGTAAATGCTTGGAAAATAATTTCAAAGATGATTTCCATAATTAGTTTGTAATTAGAATTTTTATTTTAATTTTCGAAGCCTATTGAACAAAATAATTAATGCATTTGAATGCATTATATGCATATTCTAAGTATGCCTACATACATGTCAATGATAGATGCCTCGAGTTGAATAAGAATAAGACCTTGTACATTTATGGTAGTTGCGAAATTGATAACATCGCATCGCATTTATCAAATATATCCTTGATACAATTATCTAGCAGATATTTAAAATAAAAATAAATCTTTCTTAGCCATTTCCATTCTATTTTTTGTGTAAATTCTCAAATTCCAGTAATTTCCCTAATTCAGGGTTAAATTTTCTTCAACCACAAAGAATTTTCGATCGACTATCGCTGTAATTTCTCTATAAATTATTCATTTTGATTTTACTATAGAACTCGATATGTCTTTAACATGAATTTTTAATTTATCAATCTACCGAATTACAACTGCATATCTGTATTATAAATATACAAATATGTAATATTATTTCACCATAAAATCATGGTTTACTTGAATAAATCAATACATATTTATTAGAAGATACTCGAAGATACTCATAACAACAATACATCATTTTATTGTAGTTACCCACAGAATATATATGTACATATGTATGCATATCTATAAAATAGTAAAAAAAAAAGGATTGCAATAAAAATGTTTGCAACAGAACAATGAATGTGCACAAACAAAAAAATAAAAAAAATATATTTTATTATTTCGTTACAATTGTTCTTACTATTGTGTTATTTTTTATAATTTACATAGATTATTTTACAATAATTATTCTATAATCTTGATATGCGCTATTATACAAAAAATCTTTATTTTCACTTTTATGTAACAAAACAATACAAATAATAAATGGAAAAAAATAAAATAAATTCTACACCTGAATCACCTGATCTGTTCTGTATATTCTGGAACATGTACCATGTACCTAATAAAAATGAATTAAAACATGAAACATTGGAAAAAAAATATTAAATTCATTGCCAAGTAGGTCATCAAGGTTTAAGAATTTAAGATTATTTTTGTGAATAGCAAAGAATATGTAGTGTACGGATACACAGCATACAAAATGTAAAAATAAAACAATACATAAAAAATTCAATAAAAACCAGATCAAGATTAAAGATAATCAAAATTTACTCAAGTACAGTTATGAACCTTTCGAAATTTAAATTCAATTAGTATGATAATCGCACATAATACATCGAGAAAATGATTATATTAACAATAAATTCTAAGAAGATGAAGTACATACTCGTACATATTTAAAAATCCTTTCCGAAAATACATGTTACTGTTTTCTGTTTCAAAAACATTTTTCATTTATTCATGATGTCCCTAAAATACAGTTCAATCTTAAAAAGAATATTCAATTTGAATAAATTTTCAAAGAAATTTTCATTCAATTTAATTTTCATGCTATTATATTTAGAAATTATGAATGAAGTCATAAAATATAAGCCACAGACAACAGCTAAAAAAGGTGCTGCTGCTGCTGCTGCTGCAGCAAAATCTGGTGGTGTTGAATGGCGGGTACTTGTCGTTGATAAATTGGCAATGCGTATGGTATCAGCATGTTGTAAAATGCATGATATCAGTGCTGAAGGAATTACATGTAAGATTACAATGTTATTATCAAAAATTTGTTTATTTTTTTTTTTTTTTTAAACTATTTTTCTCGGAACATTTTTGTTTTTCTTCTCTAAAAGTGGTCGAAGACATTTTTAAAAAGCGTGAACCCTTACCGACTATGGAAGCTGTATACCTGATAACACCATCTGAAGAATCGGTACGTGGTCTAATGCGTGATTTTGAAAATCCAAGCAGACCAATGTATCGTTATGCACATGTATTCTTTACAGAAGGTAATTTCAAGAATTTTTTTTTATAATCTAGAAAATTTAAAATTTAATTAAAAATTGAAAATGGAAAATTGACATTAATCTTACAGGAAAAAAAATAAATTAAAAAAAAATAAGAAGAGTAAAGAAAAAAGATTTTTACTTTTTTAAATTTCCATGATTAGATATTGAATTTCATTTAGATTTTAATTTGATTTTGGTTTTTTTTTTCGTTATTTTATTTATCAATTTTTTCATTGAAATTTATTTAGCGTGTCCCGATGATGTCTTTGCAATTATGAAATCGAAGCCACAAATTGTGAAACGATTTTTTTTAGCTTGCAAAGAGATCAATATTGCATTTCTTCCAGTTGAAGATCAGGTGATCATAAATTTTTTTTTATTTTTATTTTAATTTTTTTTTTCTTAATTTAATTTTAAGATTTAATTTTGTTTTGTCTTACATTTTTTACATAAATGATAAATTAATTTCACTTTCATTTATTCATTTATGTTTTATTTTTTACCACGAATTTCTTTACTAATGTATCTAACATGATTGTAAAAATGTTTTCAAAAACAGCAAACAACAGAAAAAAAAAAGTAAAAATCTTTTCATACAATACAAATATGTGGGTACCACAAGGATTTTGGTTTTCATTTAATGTGAATGTGAATAATTTTAAAAATATTTACATAGGTTTATGGTCTCTGAGGTGTGATCAACAATACACTATCGACCATAATGTAAACAAGTACATATAAATGTATAATTAAAAAGCAAAAATTAATTAAATAAAAAATAAATTGTGTTTTTCGTGAACTAAGCAACAGCAAATTACAGGAAGAATGAATGCAATTTTATATGTTATTAGTAACTAAAAATTTATTTAAAATTTTTTCAGATGATTAAACAGTTGTTATTATGCTGATCTTTAAAAAGACACATTTGATTGCTTCTAATTTATTTATTTAATTTGTTCAGTCTTATGTTTTGTTTGGTTTTTTTTTTAAAGTAATACATTTGATTTAGAATAAATTTGATTAGCTAATAATTTCGAAAATAAAAATTTTTATTTTTTATTCAAAATTCTAATTAGAATAAATTTTAATGCATATATAATATACAAATTTACTATATTAAATTAAACATTTTAATTTTTATTTAATAGTTTTTTTTTTTTGTTTTTATTAAGAATTTTTCATAATATTTTTGCATTAATAAAATCATTTTAATTAAATAAAATAAATTTAAAGAATAAAAAAAAAAAATAAAAAAAAAGAACAATAAACAAACAAATAATTTGTAGTATGCCCTGAGGAACTATTCAATGATCTATGCAAATCATGCGCTGCAAGAAAGATCAAAACTCTAAAGGAGATCAACATTGCTTTTCTTCCATATGAATGTCAGGTGCGAGATTCTCCTTTATTTGTTTTGTTTTTATTTTTTGTGGTGCTGTTAGTGAATTTGAAAAAATAACAACAAAAAAACAAACAAACAAACACGCTAATTGATTTAAATTTCCAAGTATGCCAAAGTGTTTAGTCAAAAAATCAAAAGTCTAGCCTCAAAATTACATAACACACACCAAAATACATCTAAAAAGTGAAAATGAAAATTCGATGCAAGACTTTTGTTTCAAAATTTAATAAATTATAATTAAATATACATTTAATATTTACATATACATATGTACATACATTATTTTAGTAAAATACATAACACATAAAAATTGTATACTGTTTAAACATTATTCCAATATGTAGATAGATAAATTTATTTTTAGAATTGCATATACTTATCATGCTTAGTACTTATGTACATAAATTACCTACATACATAATTTTTAAGTTTTAGTATTATTCTTTGTTTTATTTTTAATTTATTCTTTAATTTTTTTCAATATGCTAACTCCTACTACTACTACTACTACTACATACTTACTCGCATTATATTATCTCTAATTCATCATTTTATCAATCTATCGCCTTTTTACATAAATAAATAATATTCTATATGCTTCATATCTAACAAATAAAAATCGCTTCAATTTTCTTCTTTTCACCTTTTAAGCTTTTAATTTAATTCTTCTGCTGCTTGCGATCGTTTTCTTTATGTTTTTGGTTTTTTATTTTTCTTATCTTTTCTCTTTGACTACACACTGTTGGCGTACTTCACTCAAGGGCGTATATGTATATAAATTATAAAACTACAAAAAAACAAACAAACAAAGTGCATAAATAACACTATAAAAATGTAAAAAAAAAAAAATAAATATTATATTAAATATGCATGTATAATCATAATTGTGTATAATACATTGGTATTCTAGAATAGAATTTCTTTGTAATTTTTATTTGTTTAATATTGCGCTTGCTTATATGATTGTTATGTACTTATTAGTTTTTCATTTTACTATTAATTGTAGGTACTACAATTTATTATTATTATTATTATTATGTACTACTACTGTATGTATGTACAATACAACCAAACCACATTTTATTGCATGCATATTCATTACGTTATATTATTTTTTTTAAGTTTTTCTTTTACTTTACTTTTATTTTTCTTTCTCATATCACTCAATTATTTTTTGTTTTTTTTTTTTCTTCTAAAAATAAATACGTAAAAATAATAAAAAGAGAGAAATAACCAACAACAAAAAAAATCATCATTATTCTCATAAATAAGTTTTTTCATGTATGCATATACAGTAGAATCTCGATAATTTCAACTATATCTACATTTATATATGTATTTCGATTTTCCAACCCTCAAATTGATTCAGCTTTATGAGAATTAGAATGAGTATCAGCTTGTTGAAGGAAATACGAGCTTTAAAATGCTGATTTAAATCTACTTGTCGACATCCCAAGTAATTCTACTTAAGTTTTATTAGATTATGTATTCTAAAAACATGTTTAGATAGACCAAGGGACAGATGGTGACAGAACTGCAGAATTGAGTTGATGTTTCAAGAAACCAAGACCGTTGGAGGCAAATTCACTTAGAGGCTAAGTACCTATTTAGTACTGTATAGCCGAAGAAGAAGAAGAAGAAAAACACGTTTACATCGACATTAAATTACCCGATTTCCCATACAAATGAAAAATGATTTCCAAAATCACATTAGAGAGCGTTATGTTAAGTTCACCTTCACAATACTAATTACAAAGTGTACGATTCAATCAACTATTCTAGAATTTCTTCAACTGGATTGTATTTGAATTAACATTCAAATTATCAAGCTTGTACTGTACGTGTTATATTTATCGCTCAAATTATCATGTAATGTATACGAGTTTTCTTTTGACAATTATAAAATTGATTATTTTATTATATGTATGAGACTATGAGAGCACTATAAAATATATATATTTTTTTCTTTTTTAATGTTGATAAATGAAGGTCTATGTTGTACATACATACATACACACATGCATGCATACAATTCTGTGCTTATACATACCTATGTCCGTATGGTTACAATATAAAATTTCTATGCAGGAATTATTGATTTTAATAATTTTTTTTTAGCCACTTGTTTTCTTTGTTTATTTTTTGGTTTTGAATACATAATATGAATATTCATAAAATTCTTAGATGTGTATATACGGTATTTTCTACTTTCTTTTTTTATTTTTTTAACTTTTATTATCAAAAAATTTTTCTATGCATTCGAAATGCTTAAGGCCTAAATATAATCGACATAAATGTATGTGACATAGACTATGACATATGTGTGTATCTATGTATGTATGTCGTGCTACAAACACAGCACTAAATCAATGATATTCGATAACATAACCTAGACAAGCAGTACGATACGAGAAGCGTACATAACATTCATACGTAAGATAGACACATAACCTCATTTTTGTATAAAATTTGCTATTTATCGCCGCACATTTATACAAATAATTTTTTTTTATTTTTATAAAATATATTTTTACAAAAAAGGATAAAATGAATACACCTTTAAACACAGACAATAATTATTGGAGATTTTCTGTTGTTTTTTTTTTATATCATATACTAAATTGGAAAGATGTAGAGAAGTTTTGCATGAGTTCCCTGCACAATGATAATACTCAAAATCAAAAATAATACATAAACCTAAAGTGCAATCATTATTAAAAAAAAGTGCATACTGTTCTTCTCAATAATTTTTTTTTTTCGAAAGGATTTTGTCGTTTTAAAATTTTAAAATTCGGTGATTATGTCGTCAGAGATTTTGTGTCATATCATCACTCCCGTTTTAATATTCTCTATTTTTTCTTATGTTTCCTATGCTACGAATGTCGATTATAGTTAGGCCTTTAGATTTTCTAGTACATAAATGTATACACATACATATACAAAATTTATTTATTTTGATTTTTTATAGAAATATAAAAAATAAAAATTAATTAATGGATATTTTACGGAAGGGAAATATTTACAATTCAAATTCGTTTCTTTTTTTTCTATACTTTCCCTACATTTTTTTTTCTAATATTGTATAATTGAATATTCTTTCTACTTGTACACCATACAATAAATTTTAAAAATAAATCTGTAAAACAAATATATTATTCTTTTTAATTTTTGCATAAAATAAGAATTCTAATCAGCTCGTAACCATAAAATTATTTTTAGTCTCTTCCATTGCATGCATGCAAATGTAGTAGCAGTAGTAGTATGGTAGTGGTTCGTAACAATTATGCGTTAATCGATTATGATAATAAATAATCTGAATTTTAATTAAAAAAAAAAAAAAAATACTACATGTACGTGTATGTACGTAGATAACTAAAGTAAAAAAATACTGTCTGTATTCGTAAATCCATGAAAAAATCACAATTATTATTATCCTGATCGATAAACGTAAATCTTTTGTACATGTTGTGCTAACTGTTTTATACATAAAAATGCATAAAAATAAATTATTATTGTAAATTTTAGTCTAGATTTTATTAGAAAAATAATTTTTAATTAAAAGAGTAGTGAAAATAATTTTTAATTTTTGAATTTCGTTTTTTTTTTTTCGCTATTTTTTGTTTGTTTTTTTCCCCCTATGCGTTTTGAAAATATTCATTTTTTACACAAAAAAAAAAATGCAAAAAAAAATGAAATCAAACAAAAAAAAACAATATAGGTATTCTCACTTGATTCACCCGATACATTCCAATGTCTGTATTCACCGAGTTTTGCTCAAGCTCGAGTCAAAAATATGGAACGTATTGCTGAACAGGTAGCAACATTATGTGCGACATTAGGTGAATATCCGGCTGTACGTTATCGTGCCGATTGGGAACGTAATATTGAATTGGCATCAGCTATTCAACAAAAATTAGATGCATATAAAGCTGATGAACCGACAATGGGTGAAGGTCCAGAAAAGGCTCGATCACAATTATTAATATTAGATCGGGGTTTCGATTGTGTATCACCATTATTACATGAGCTTACATTACAGGCAATGGCATATGATCTATTACCAATTGTTAATGATGTTTATAAATATACACCATCACCGAATGCACCCGATAAGGAAGTGTTATTAGATGAAAACGATGAATTATGGGTTGAATTACGTCATCAGCATATTGCTGTTGTATCACAGCAAGTAACACAAAATTTGAAAAAATTCACTGAATCAAAACGAATGTCGGCAAGTAAGTACCTAAACCGATCTACATATACATACATATACTACACGAACGTACACTTAATTGTTATTAGAAGGTTAATGAGAAAAAAAATCAAAAATACCAAAAAAAATTAAGCACACATTACATATCTGAAATTTGAAAAATTTTTTTTTAGTTTATTCGTTTATCCATTTATTTTAAGGTGATAAGCAATCGATGAGAGATTTATCACAGATGATCAAGAAAATGCCACAATATCAAAAAGAATTGTCAAAATATGCAACACATCTACATTTAGCTGAAGACTGTATGAAGTCTTATCAAGTAATAAAGTCAAAGATTAACAAAAATACGAAAATACGAAAAAAAATGAAACGATTTTTTATAAAAACTTTTCATCTAATCTATTTTTTTTTTTTCGTCTTTATGTAGAATTACGTCGATAAATTGTGTCGTGTCGAACAGGATTTAGCAATGGGTACAGATGCAGAAGGTGAAAAAATTAAAGATCATATGCGTAACATTGTACCAATTCTTCTCGATCAAGTAAAAATATAAATTTGAATAATATTGATCAATAGAATAATTGCATTTAATAAAATTAAAATGTAAATAATTTCAGAATGTCTCAAATTATGATAAAGTACGAATTATTGCCCTTTATGTGATGATTAAAAATGGTATTTCTGAAGAGAATCTAACAAAATTATTTACACATGCACAATTAGGTCCAAAAGATCAGGATATGGTTAGAAATCTGAGTTATTTAGGAATAAATGTTATTACTGATGTATGTAATTTTTTAATGCAAAAATACTCATTATGTATTTACCATAATTTATGTTCATTTTTTTTTTTTTTTTTTTTTTTTGTGGTGAGATTAGGGTACCAAAAAGAAATCTTATCAAATACCACGAAAAGAACGTATCACAGAACAAACTTATCAAATGTCACGTTGGACACCAGTTGTTAAAGATATAATGGAAGATTGTATCGAAGATAAATTGGATTCAAGACATTTTGTATTTTTAGCTGGTCGATCACAAAATGCAACATACCATGCACCAACAAGGTAATCAAAACAAAAAATAACAATAAAAATGTATCTAACACTTTTTTTTTTGCTTTTTTTTTGTAAATTAAAATTTTTTTTAGTGCCAGATATGGTCACTGGCATAAGGATAAAACACAAACAGCTGTTAAAAATGTACCACGTTTAATTGTGTTCATTGTTGGTGGAATGAGTTATTCAGAAATGCGTTGTGCATATGAGGTAACGGCAGCTGTTAAAAATTGGGAAGTTATTATCGGTTCATCACATATTATAACACCAGAAATATTTTTAAATGATTTAGGAATATTATCGAAAGAGGATTAAAGCTAAAAATATTTTTCAAACGATAATATAATGTTTTGAAATGTTTTTGAAAATGTGAAAGCAAAAAAAATAATATTAATGTATTATTATTCTAATTATTATCTTTATTATTATTATTATTATTATTATTATTATTAATTGTTGTATGTTATTTTTAAAAATAGGGAAGCAGAGAAAAATTAACCAAAAAAGGAAAGAAAAAAAAAATAAACAAGTAATAAAAATAGAGAGAATATGTATTACCAAATTAATTCAAGACTTGAAAAAAGACAGATATAATAACATTATATAACAATAAATAACAAATAAAAATTAAATAAATAAATAAATACAAGTAAAAAACAAAAACAATATACATATATATATAATAGAAAATGATTTATTGCAATACTATTATTGTACTTAGGTACGCATCATTATTATTACTGTATTACACTATTACCTATTACTCATTACTGATTGAATTGTGTATTTCTAAAATTATTACATAATTATTACAACTAATTGAAATCAATATTTATGTACGAGTGGGTTCAAAAATTCAACACTGCGTTAGTGTTGCAAAATTACGCTTTCGTCAACAATTCAAAAAGTAATCATGACTAAAATCATGTGTTCATTTTTACATTTTATTGGTAACACTGACTTATCACAAAAGTCAACATTTTCATCATGATTTTTAATGTTGCAATCAATAAATATAACCTTAAATTCGTAACGTTTAGTTGATTTTTAAATTATTATCATCAATACTATCATCGATCAAGAAAACAATTAACAGTGAGTTAAATTTTAATTTTTTCAAGTTTGATTTATTTATTTATTTGATTTTTGATTTTTGTGAATTTTTTATCGATATGTCAAAATTTTAAAAGACAACAAAACTTCAAAATTGTCGTAAAATTAATCAGTAGTATGTGGTAGTATGTAGTATCAAAGCATCACAACATAATTATCGATATCTTGCCTAACACTGCGGCAACACTTCTGCTGAAACACTGTAAAATCATGATTAATTTTTGAACCCTATTATCTATAATCAGAATTTGATGACACTATCATCATCATGTTGTCAAATTAACGTAAAAATATTATATCGCATTTAGTTTTCAGTTTAAATTCTTGTGCTTGTATCCTTGTATCCATATTATATACCCAAATGTACATATTATCATTATTTAATTTAAATATAGAACCCAAAAGTAAATAATCATTAAATATAAATAAGAAACAAAAAACAAAAAAAAAAGATAAATTTTCAAATCAGTAGGCAGTATGTGAATGCATAAATTTCTCATCTTTCAGAAATTTTTTTCAAAATATTATAGAGGTACTTGCATCATGAAATTTTGGTTTTATATTATGGACTTTTAGCCAAAAAAATTTCTATATTATATTCTACTTAAAAAATTTTAAATCTTTATGCGTTGTTATGAGAAAAACATTATGTCATTAGCAAAAAATTATTTTTTGCTAATACATAAATGTACTATGTATCTTATATTTGTTAACGGCTTTTAAAAACCTATATTTACATTTATAAAATGTTCCATATGTGCATATAAATTTAAAAATATTGTATGTATTTATATACTATATCATTCTATAACTACTCAACATAATATATTGTGAGCTAATAAAAAGGATCTAAAATAAAAAATATATAAAAAAAAAAGTTGTATGTTAATAAAAATTAAAAAATTTAATTGTAAAAATTATTGATAAAAAATCACAAATATAATGAGTTTCTACACATTCAATACCAGACACAACCATATAAGACAGGACAACCACTGTGCTGTATATGAGCAAGGCACAACAAAATGCATGGCTGAATTTGAAAATTATTCGATTGGCATCGATGCATTTTGAAATTTAGTCTATATGCGTTGTGTGCCCGTAGAGAATATCACGAGAATATCATTATATAACAATAAAAACATTCGGATATACTCTTTTGTAAGTGATTTGTTGTGAGAGGATGGAATAGATATGGTGTAGAGACTAGAGGAAGAAAGTATTTTCAAAGTATTTAAAATAATTTAATGTTTCTTCTTTGTTTTTTAATTGATTTTACAAGGAAAATATGTGTGTAATGTACGCGTAAATAGATAGAATTAGTAGAAATCTATCAATAAAAAAATACTACTACTACTATACATTTTCTATTTTCAAAAAAAAATGTAGAAACATTTTTTGTATTACTGTATATACTAATATTAAAAAATAAATAAGAAGAGAAAAATCATTTATGTATAAATTATAATTTCGAATAAATTTCGAATATAAATAAAAATTTGAAATGAAAAAAAAAAAACTAAATTAAAATTAAAAATTTGCAATTGATTTTCCGTTTTTGAATTATAAATAGTATTTATTAATGGAATTACATATAAGGATATCCTTATCTGTGAATAGAACAAAAGAAATATTTTGTTTTGCTTTTGGTAATAAAATTCACAAAAATGTAATAAATGGAATGAGGAATGGATCTGTCCTTAGGGTCATTGTCGTGTTTTTTAATATTGTAAAATTTTTAAAATGAAAAGATTAAAAAAATATATATATATGTACGAGAGAACAATTAAATTTGCAATTCAAAATGGAATTCGAATCGATGAAAATCGGTGCACGCCTATGTATTAATCGATAAGCAATTTTATTAAAAGATGATCATATTGAGTAGAAAAGAAAAATGTTAGTAAATAGAAATCCACACAAACACACAAGTAGGCACATTATACTATCTGTTTTTTTTTTTTTTTTTTAATGAAAAATGAATGAGCAAAATAAATAATAAGAGAGGAGAAAAATTTAAATGATAACAGAATTAATGCTTCTATGTGATATATTATACAATAAATAAATAAAAAAATAAAATAAAATTAAATTAAAATTTGAAAAAAAAAAAGTTAAAATTATTTATAAAAAAATACTGTATTTATAAAAATATAAAATTTATGAGGCATTTTTCTGAAAATAAAAAAGAAAAAATAAAAAATTTAAATAAAATGAAAGAAAATAAATTAACATTGCTATAATTTAGTACTTTTGTTTAAAAAAAATTTTTATTTAATCAAAATTTAATAAAATTTCAAGAGAGAAATTTAGGTAAAGAAAGTAGCAGTTGAAGTTGAAGTTGGTAATAAAAAAAAAAGAAACGAAAAGAAAAATCATGAGAAAAAACGTTTTACACACCAAATTTATGTGATCACTCTTTGAATAGAATTGAGTAAAAATAAAAAAAAAAGGAAAACAAATAAATAAGTAAAAAAAGAATAAGAAGAAGAATTGTTTATTAAAATGAAGTTAATGGAGAATATTATTACATACATAGTAAGTAAAGTGCTTGCAATACATAAAATAAAATTAATAAAATTACGTGTTACATAAATTCAAAGAGAAAAAAGAAAAAATACAAGAAAATGGAAATTGATAGATACTTACTACATATTTGAAAAATTAATCGCATGTTCAATCAATTAATTTTCTTCTTCAGAAAAATATTGATCAAAAAAAAAAAAAAAAAAAAAAAAAAAACACTTAAGTTATAAAAATTGATTAAAAACAAATTAAAAACAAAAAAAAAAAAGTCAAATTTATATTGTACTATAAACAAAACATTACAATTTAGTATTAAATTAATTAGTTACACACAATATATAGATTTTTGAAAATAAAATTTGAAAGAAATGAAGAAAGAAAAAAAGGTCAATTTAATATAAATTAATAATTATTGTTAGTTAAACATAAAGTTTAAAAATTTAAAAAAAAAATACAATTTATTTGTCCTGACTAATACACATTACATACGTTAAAAGGGAAAAGTTTAGAGATAAAAAAACATAATTAAACAAAAAAAAAACAATTTATTAATAAATAATTATTTAAAAGAAATTAACACTTGTATTTAGCCAATATATTAATCGTATACAATAAAATTTAAATAAACAAACAAAAAAAAAATAAAAATAATTTCGAAAATAAAGGTAAAAAAAAATACTATTTAAAAGAAATTTAAAAAAAAAAAACTGTTTTAATAATTTTCAATATTGCATTAAAACTATATTTATTTTTATTTCATTTAGGGTATCTTCAAAAATGTCAAATTTTTTTGTAATGATGCGGCATCACTACAGTATCATGACTTTTACTACGTACTGATGCGATACGTAACATATGCGATGCTGATGCAACTTTTTGACGTTTTTGAATGATTCATAGAGACGGTATTAAATGTAGTGTGTTGTTTATAAAGTTTGCGATTAAATACTGCTGACCACTGCTTTTCTTTACTAAAGAAAAATATGCACTCACATTTGTTCTGCTATCCTATTTTTTATAAATAAAAGCAAAAAACTGAATTCACTTTACACACAAATTGAAATGTTATTTTGACATTTTCATTTTCTTCACACATCATAGCATCATTGCATCATTCAATTCTGTGATGCCATGTTTGCTTAACTTTGACGCATCAGATAACTTCATGATGCATTATTGAATTTTTGATTTAGTTTGTGATGCAACAAATGATGCATTTTTGAATACTAAACAACAATGATGCTGCATCATTAAAGCATTGATGCATTTTTGAAGATACCTTTACTTCACTTTCATCTTGTAACATAAATTTCATTGTTTTTTCGAAAAAAAAAATAATCTTAACAAACAACATTTTATTATCGAAAAATAATTGGTTTCTGATAATAGTTACATCTTCAATATTGTAAAAGCTGATTACAAATGTAAAAGTTGAAAGAATTACTGCAACGGACCGGCCGCCCAATTAGAGGAGAATGATGATTCTGGAGACGACAAGTCTCGACATAGAATATAACAACGTTCTACGAGCTGTAATGCCATTGAAGAAGAAGAAGAAGCATTGGAATTTATAAATTTTTAAAAACTGACTTTATCATCATCTTTGTCAATGACTACAAACTTACCTTACAGCATTCATATCCCACAGAAGTGACTTATCCCTTTCCTGAATTGATTTTTTACTGCACTGAAATTTTCATAATTTAATTAACTACATACTTATTCCTTGTAGAGCTGTTTTAGAATCTGACAGAATATCAATCACCCCCATTACAACTTTCGACTCGATCGAGAGAGTTGTAATGCGATTTGTCGACATCATTTTCACTGAAATGAGAAATGAAACACGATCGAGACTTGTAATACGAAATTTTTCGATATCGAGAAATTTTCGATTCGATCGAGAGTTGTGATAGGGCTGATATTGTAAATTCAAAGTATCTGATAGGAGCTGATTCAATATATAAAATAAATTGCTTTTAGTCCTATCCTGAATTTCTGAAAAATCTTAAAGTAATGACAGATAATGAAAGAATAAATCTGAATAAATACCATTTCTCGCAGTTATTTTCTTCTAATTGATTGAATTGCACATATTTTTAATGCATTTAATGCGCTACGTACACATCTTTCTAACAGCGACTTTTTTAATATTTTTTAAAAAAAAAAAAGGAAAAAATTCAATCCATATTTAAATTTTTTGTATGTAAGTTATTTGATAAATAATAATTTATGTACAATATAAAAATGTATATATAATATGTATATTATATGTATAATTAATTTTTATATAATTATTACTTATAATATCTATATACAAAATAATTTACAAATAATTTTAAAACTATCTATACGTAAAGTGTATAATACATTTTTTTTTTCATTTCATATTTTCGAAAAAAAAAAATAATAATTGTATAAAAATAAAATAATAATTAATTGGTATAACATCTACTAACTTCTTATATTAAAAAAAAATTATAAACTATAAAGATGTAAATAAAGAATAAAATCAAAAAATTATAATATTAACTTAGCAGATATACTACACATTACATGTACGTTCGAATTTAAATACACATTTATAATTAATCAGAAATTTTACAATTAAATTTGAAAATTTCACGATGAGTATGTGAACTAAATAATGATGCAGTGGTGTCTATTGCGAGTGTCGATTTGTTTAATTTAAGCCTCAATGGACAATGTCTCAAAAACGAAACAAAATATCGAAAAATTTTATTTATTTATTTCGGCTTATTTTGGGCTGTTTTATAAGAAATCGTCGTCAAATTGCGGATCCACGAAAATTGTAGTCGTGCCTCTACAAGTCTACACATAATGTTTTTGACAATCGATGACTTATCTTATATGCGATCGATACCCGACGGAATATAAACCTATAAATGATACTCGCAATACCTACCACATTTAACGATCGACTATCGATTGATAGATTGTCGACAATCGCAATAGACACCAGTGCTTTAGTAATTTTTTTTTTTTTTTGCTTTTTCAAAGTATGTAATCTGGTGCAGAGAGTACTTGGTTTGTACATGATTATCATTACTGCTGACTACAAAATAAAAATACGAAGATAAATTTTCCATTAATGTAAATTGTATAAAAGTAATTATGCAATTAGATGAGAAACAAAATTATAGATTTTCTGCCATCTTGAGCTATAAACAGAACTTTTTAGTTCAGCTGAGATTCAAGTTGACAGAAAATATTCAATTATGTTCTCCTTGCCGTATGTACATTTTTTTTTTAATTTTCTTCTCCATCATTTAATTTGTGCAAATGACGTACGAGCAGTGTGTAAATTTTGATTGACTACGATTTAGATCAAAAACACTTCGATGACAATTACACTATATTATTGATTTTGCAAATAATGTAAATTTTGAAATAATACGTTAATAAATCTCACATAACTGAAATTCAATTCACATATTCATATTTCTACACACATCCATAAATCATATAAATTTCTCTCATACACAAATAAAAAAAATTTAAAAAAATATATTGATTAGGTTTAGGTTGTTGTCTAAATAATTTTGATTTTAAAACTGTCGACCATTTGCATTTCCATAATAAGGTCTTTCTGGTAGTTTTGGTGGTGGTGGTATAGGACGACTAAAAAAAAAAATAAAAAAAAAAAGAAAAACAAAATAAAAATTAAATCAAAGAAAAAATAAAATAAAATAAAGTAAAATTTTTATGTAATTTTAGAACAAAAACAAAGTGGAAAAAAATGTAAATTAAAAAAGTAACATTAATGTACACGGTCTTCTTCGAAAATGCAATCAGATGTGACGATCATCATTTGATTGTATAATTTATTGCAATCGTATATGCAGCAATCTTTATGCATTTTTGAACTTCTGACATTTGCATTTTGTATGCATTTTCGAACATTTGATTTCCGTCACTTCTTGACAATTTGACTGCATTTTCGAAAAATGCTGAACAGAATGTGTAGAATTTTTTCGAATAAGTAAAGACGATAAACACAATCAAAGTAAATATCTGCCAGCTGTAGCAAAAATCTGCTGGTGTAAGCAGAAAATTTGCTGCAGTCAATTTCAGAAACATATTCAAACCAAAGATTCGTAGTTAGATTCATTATACCTAGTCGGAAAATTTCTTCTTTTGATGGTGGCATGCAACAAATTTTGTAGACCAAATTACAAACATTACAAAATTACCGTAATTTTGCAACGAACAACTAAAAATTGTTAAGCAAAATACGAATTAAAGTTAAGACAAAAACGCAAAAAAAAATATTGTTTAAGGAAAACACAATACAGGATGATATTTCTTTTCTTTTTAATTTTTTTAAATTTTTATTCAACTCAAAAAACTTTAATTAATTTTTTGTTTGTTTTATTGGTGGCAATTTTAAAATTAAATATGATTTTCTTTTGTTTAGTTTGTTTGTTTTTTTTTTTTTTGTTGTCTGTATATTTTATATCATTATAATTTTATTATGTATAATTGTTTAAATATATTATATATATATATGTATATGTTTTTTGTATTTATATATATTATTTAATGTTTTTTTTTGTTTTTTTTTGTTTTTTTTTTTTTTATTTTTTGTTTGTTTGTTTATACTAGAGTATATATAATAGTTATTTTTAAATAATTACAAAATAATTTTTCGTTTTTTTTTGCTTTTTTTTGTTTTTTTTTTTACAACTTTTATTTTATTTATTTATAATAACTTTTTTTAATAATTTAATAATATGGTTTGTTTTTTTATTTTCACTTTTTATTTTTATTTATTCATTTTTTGCAAATTTTAACCTTACTAATTAAATTCACACATACATACATAAATTCCTTTTCTTTATCGTGTCTTGTTTAACCATCATCACTCTGTTTAACATTATTTAATTCTGTACAATGAAATTTTGTTTTCTCTTCTTACACAATTATTATTTTATTTTTCTTTTTTTTATATATTTTTAATTTTTATTTATCATTGCTTTAATTTTTTGTTTTGTTTTATTTTAATTTTATTTATTATTTTTTTTTTTTACAGCACTTGTTTTCTTTTTTGTCTAATATTTTTTTTTTGTTTCATGTTTTTTTTTTATATATATACTTTTAACTTGAAATTTTTAACGCGAATAATAATTTGCACATCTACATATAATAATTATTTCTTTATATTGATAGGACTATTTGTATAGTAGTAGTAGTATTAGTAGTAGTAGCTTACGGTAATTTTTGTGTATAATTATGACATTATTATAATTATTATTATTTTTTCAGTATATTATATATATAATAGTAAGTACATATGTATGCATGTATTCTATATTCAATTTTATGTATGGTAAGTATATGTATGGATGCATATTATTCACGATGTACTAAACAATAAATAATTTCCAAACATTTTTGCTTCCTTTTATAATTATTGTGAAATTTGTATTCTATTGTAAATTATTCTTGTAATATACATAATTTTAAAATTTTCATACTCTCTATTTTGTAGTTGCAAATACCAGATTTTAATTAGGTAATTTTTATGTAAGATTTTAATTATTTTATTTTCAATTTTATTTTTATATTTATGTATATTATTTTTATTTTTTTTTTTTTTTTGTAACAACAGCAATAATAATTTTTAATACATATAAGTAATAGAAATTATTGTTTTTATTTTATATTTTATTTTTATGCGTTAATTATTAATGAACATTACATACATATTATATGTAAGTATATAGAAATTGATTATGTAAAGAATTACACATTTTACTATATATAGTATAAGAGTATCATAAGTAATTTACATAATAATAATTTTCTTAAAATATATAAGTGAAGAAGTAGAAGAAGAATAATGATAAATTTTTTTTTATTTTTTCGTAAAATCTTTTATGTATTTTTTATAATTTATTTTTCTAATCATATAATTGAACTTTTGATCTATAGATATAATCTGCACTACATATTTCTTTCTGTATTTTTTTTTTTAATGAAAAATGTGTATTATGTATACTTTTTCTCAGTAGAATCCAACATTGTTCCAATCAAAAATAACATCGTTTCAAACAAAAACAACATTTTTCAAGTCAAAATCAACACGTTTTCATTGAGTTTGATTGGAACAATGTTCAATTTGATTCGAAAAATGTTGTTTTTGATTGGAACAATGTTGGATTCCATTGGGAAAAAGTATAGATATAGTATATGCGGGTATATAATGGCGCGGGATATACAATTATGCATACTTGATAGTCGTGTAATTTTTAAATGTACATATGTATGTATATAAATTATGTTTATATTAATTTTATTATTTATTATGTTGTATATGTGTTGTTGTCATAAATATCAGGTAGATAATTTTATTATAATTTTTTTTTCATTTTTTTTTTTAGTTTTTGTCATAAATGTTTATGTTTAAATTGATTTTTATTTAATTATTCATTCATTTTTTTTTTCTTTGTTTTTTCAATTTATAATTTACATTTAATATTTAACTCATCAATATGTATTGCACACATTATATTATAGAGTTGATGATGTTCATGGTTTGCGATTAATTTTATGGATTTTCATTTATTTTATACATTATCATAATATACAATATATATGTTTTAACACCAAAAGCATTTTTAATTTTATTTTATTTCATATTTTTTTTTTCAACTTATTATTTTTTTATTCTTGCAAATTTTTATTTTTTTTTTTAAACAGAAAATTAAACAAAATTATTTTTTTTTTTCTACTCTCTATTAATAATTTATTTTATTCATCATATTTCCTCTTCACTAAAATATTAAATTACAACACATAAATACAATAATTTGTGTAATATCAATTCAATCAATAAATAATTAATCAACAACAAGAATAAAATATATAATGTAGTTTATAAGGCTCAAAAAATTTTTCATTTTTCACATATACTAATGTATGTACATGTATGTAATAATATCTCTTTTTTCATATATTAATTTTATCTGTATTTATGTTTTATTTTTCATATTTTGATAAAATTTAATTTTTACATTTTTATATATATTTTTGTCTTTTTTATTCGCTTTTTGGTTTTCGTTCATAATATATATGTAATTAGATAAAATTTTAAATTTATTTTCTAAAAACAGGTATGCATTTTTTTTTTTTACTTTATTTTTAAATTTAAACTTTGTCGTGTTTTTTTTTTACGTTGTGTGTGTACATAATGTGTATGTGCAATCACAATATTTGTGTATTATATTATACAACAAACAGTTTTTTTTTTTCATTTTATATTTTACATTGCTGTTATTCTGTTGTCATTTTTCTTTATTCTCCTGATGAATTACCATAATATTATACTACTATAAAATAATATCATTTATTTATTATCTATGTATTTACTTTATAATTTTGTATGGTATATGTACGTAGATTGTAGATTGTTTCATATACAGCCCTATTACAACTCTCTCTCAATCGAATCGAGAAATTTCGTGTTACTACAAGTCTCGATCATGTTTCATTTCTCTTTATTTCAGTGGAATTAATTTCGATAAGTGGTACAACTACACATTGATAAGTGGTACAACTACACAACTCTTGATCGAATCGTAAAATTTTTCTCGATTTAGTTCGATAGGTAGTGGATATTGAGGTTACGAACAGTGTAAAAATTGTAAATTTAATTTTAAAATTAAAAAGTTCTAAAGAAGATTTTTATTAAATTTTGTTTCAAAATTAAAGTAAATGATTTTTTTAAAGGATATATGTATATACAGTATGACCTCTTTAATCCGAACCTCGTTAATCCGAATTACCCAGTAATCCGAACCGATTTTTGTGATATACGTAAGCATTCTGTAATCCGAATTTTTTCTCCCTAGTACTCTAAAATCCGGATTACGTTCATTAGGTATGCGTACAATAAAAGAAAATTACGAATGTGAATAGTTACAGTAAATTAAAAGTACCGTAATTCTGTCTGGCTTTGTTTTGTTATTGTTTTTGCATTGTTTTGTTCTGTATTTTTTCGTGCAAAATTGCATATTAAACACTTCATTCATTCAATTTTTGTTCATAGAGTAACATATTTGTCTATAATTTAAGATTTAAATAAGATTTTTGTGATTTTTGTATGATGGCTAGCAATATAAAAAAAAGGTTACATAAGACTTTAAGTATTGAAGAAAAATGCAAGATATTGGATAAACTTGCACAGGGATATAGTGGGAAGGCTCTGGCCGCTGAATATAAAATAGGCACATCAAGAGTATCCGATTTGCGGAAACATGAGAAGAAAATAAGAAAGTAAGAGTTACATTTTAATTTATAAGTATGAATAATTTTCAAATGATGTTCATTATTTTTTTTTAGTTTTGTATCAAACAGTATATCTGTGCAGTATATCTGTAAAAATCAGAAAATGAAACAATCTGTAATTACAGAATTTTTCACATAATTTAATGTCATATTAATGAAATGTATATAAACATGATATATTGATAAAGAATAAATAGTTTTTAAAAAAATAATGGTGTTTCAGACTATTAAACTTAGGTTCCCAGTAATCCGGATAATCGATAATCCGGATTTGGTCGTGCATTAATTAGTCCGGATTAAAGAGGTTATACTGTATATAAATTATATAAAAATTAAATTAAATTAAATTAACGTTTAAAATAGAATAAAAATTACACAAATACATATGTATATGTACACAAATCATATGGATGACATTTGTTTCGCTTTCAATTTATTCCACAGGAACGTTTGAATTTGAACATGATCTCGATCGAGACTTGTTATAATACCAAATTTCATCTCGATCGAGAACGAGAAGTACTATCGATCGTTCACAACAACTCGATCGATTCTCGAGAGGTGTAATAGGGTTGATAATGTAGAGTAGAGTAGAATATCAAACTTACATACATAGCTATGTAGATTATGTTATTATTTGTTTTTTTTTTATTCATTTATTTGTTTTATTTTTATTTCTGAGAAATTGGAAGATACATACATTATACGAATATACACAGCATATACACATACTAATATGATAAGTACATAATTAATATAGAATTTTTTTTTTTTGTTGAAACATTTTTTTAAATATATAATATGATATGCATTTGTGCGTGAATATTTATAACATTTATTTCATCTTTTTTACTATTACTATTTTTTTTTTTGTAATTAATTTTATGTAAGTGCGATTAGATTTTTTAATTATCATTCAAAATAAGAACAATGAAACATATATATGTAAGTATAATTAACAGAATGTACACATAGTACATTAAATAGGCCAGAAATTCAATTTTCCTTTTTTTGTTTTTCTTTGATTATCTAAAAAGCATGTATATGTAATGTATATTAAACGAAAAAATTGTTTATGATATTCCATTTTGATTCATTCATCTCACAAAATATTATTTCGATTTTAAAACCACACTTAGTTTCATAGTTTCATATATTCCATCATCCACTATGCAATTCACAACAACTCTTGTCAATTGCAATTTTAAATTAAATAAATTTTTGTATTTTACATATTTTTTTACATTTTTATATACATTATGTACCGCATATTATAATAATATCTTCCATTTTCTTAATCACTTTGAATCCATTTATTGATTAAACGTAAATTTTTTTCATAAAATTTAAAATGGCATATAAAGATTATTAATTTTTGAAGTCTGTTTGAAGATTTACATATATGTAAATTCATTTCATTTTATTGGCAAATACGAGGGTTTTTCAAAAAATTCCCGGATAAATGAAATAATCCACAAGTGTTTGATTTTTATTGATTTTATTTTCTATGTACAAAACCAGCAAGTTTCATTACCAGTCACTATATACGGTGCAAAAAGTCTTCAGGATTTGAATTGAATCGTATTTGTTCAAAAACTCAGTGAAAGTTCGGGCACCATCTTTCAATGTGTTCTTCGCTCAACACTTTTGGCAATGTTTTAATAAATACCTAAATTTTTCAAGTATCTGTATCCTTTTAAATAAAAACAAATTCGAATTAGGGACTTTTTTTTTTTACACACAGCAGTTACGCTTTTTAAAACACTCATAGTATAACCAAGTATAACGTACAACTTCTTGACTGTTTGCCTGCTAGTTGCTTATTGACGCGCAGGTATTCCGGGAATTTTTTTTTGAAATACTCTTGTACATATAAAGTTCTAAAATCAAAATGTACTCGAATAATTTTGATAATCGTCACCGTCAGCATCACTGTACTATATATTATGTATATTGTTATACGAAGCCATTGAAAATCAAAAATTCCTTCGCATTTATTTTGATTTATTTTTTTTTATTTTTTTATTTATCATTTCATATGAAACAATCAATCTAGTGATTTTGAAGATTTCTTTTAAATTTCATATTTAATTTTTTTTTGTAACACATATACGAGAGTATGTACGCATTTATATATACTTATATTTTATTTTTTAAATTCTTTACTAAGAATAATAATAATTAAATTATTTTTATGATTTTTATACATTTATTTCAAGTTGATATTATGTATATTTACTATGTATGAATGAATGAATCATACATAACATTTCGTATAGTTCTATTTATGTATATGTATATAATAACACTTTAAATACAATATTTCTTTTCTTTTTTTTTTTACATAAATAATGTTTAATTTATAAGCTACTAGTAGCTACTACATTTTTAACTTTTCTACAATAATTTATGATTTTATTTTTATATTTTTTCTTCTAAATTCATGTTCTTTTATTTTTTATTTTTATTCTTTCTTAATTCTTTATTTCGTATCTAATACAGATTTTGAATACACTTTAAATTAAAATCAAAATAATCAACTCACAATTATTCAATTCAAATGTTTTTATTGTTGTTCTCAATAAAAATTGCCAAAAAAAAAAAAAAAAATATGTAATTTATTTCATTTTCAGTTTTGTTTGTATTGCGTTTTTTTTTTATTGAATGGTATTATTTTGGTACAATGTTCGTTGCATTATTTGTTTATTTCTTAACGTGTAATACTATATAAAAATTAGGATCGATAAAATAATAAAATGTAAAAAAAAAAATAGCAATATTTTCATTTATGAATAGAAACAGTCAACGGTAAGGTAAGTAAACACAGAAACAACAAACAATATAAAGGAATTGTATCAGAAACAGGAACAAATATTGTCCTGTCATGCATGATAAATTAAAGTTTATCCTGGCGACTCCTTTCTCATGAAGATATTTTTAAAATATTTTAATGAAATTTAAATAATTTTAGTTTTTTAATCATTTATTTATGTCATGCCTAAATAATGAAAATAATTTTTATTTTTAATTAATTTTATAACTTAATAAATATTTTTTTGTTATTCATTTTGTCATCATAGTAAAGATTTAATAACGTTGACATATTTACTGTCATCTTAATGAATGGAAAAACCATCATAATAACGACAGCTAAAAATGACTACAAATTTTCATAATTTTATTCATAATGCGACGTTAAACCGCCCAATCATCTAGAATTTTATGTAAAAATTGTATTTTATTTTAATTAAATACTCATTTCTCATGTCTGTCTGAACGTATGTGAAATAAAGGTCCTTAGACGCATTTTAGGTTCGATTCGAGGGGAGAACCAATGGCGTTTAAGGTACAATAATGAATTGTACAACATACATATATACAAAGATGTCAATGTAGCAACGATAGCCAGACTACACAGGCTACGCTGCTAAACGGGTCATATGTAGCCAGAATGAGCGTTTTCCGAATTCGGAACAAAGTATTTAGGAGAGAGATACCACCAGCAGGAAAGAGACTGCAAGGACGGCCTAGGAAAAGAATGGGAATGTGGACTTGACGAAGATGCACGATTGCTGCTAGAGACGGGTAATTGGAGGACAGTAGCGCTGAACCCGATACTGGACTGGAGGAGGAAACTTGAGTCGGTCAGGTTACGATTTTGGACTGTAGTGCCAGTTATTATTATTATTTTCTCATATAAGATTCTCATTCGAGAATATTTTTAAATTCCCATAACTAACAATTCATATTGCATATAAAAACTAGAAATTTATCAAATCATATTGGATCAATGAATATTGGATATTAGATTAAAATGTCTCAAATCATTCATCCCTACAATTTACTTTCATAATGATGTCTTCCAACATTAAATAATTGTTATCGTACAGTGTGTAAATGATGGTTTTAATAATCTTATTGCAATAATTAAATAATAAACAAAACAAAAACAAAAAAAAAGTAAATAAAAAAAAATTTCATATGGAATGTTTTTAAATATGTCTTCTGTGATATTGTACTTACTGTGGAATTATTATTTGTTATTATTATTATTATTGGAATAGAGAGAGAGAGAGAGAGAGCAAAACAAAATTAGAAAAACAATTAATAAAAAGATAAATTAAAAAATGCTTACAACAGATGCAAAAAAAAAAAAAAACAAAAAATACAACATAAAACTAAACTAACAACAAATTATAAATTATAAAAAAAAGAAATATTTTTATAAGGCTTACAAGAGTTTACAACCCATCACCATGCACATTTTTATACATATATATAAAATATTTTTGTTTATTTGTAGTTTGATTTCACTATATTTCGAAAGAATGAACAGAAAATAAACAGAAAAATATTTGTTTCTCCTTCTCGATTAATTAAATATGTTCTATATATTTTCAATGATTTCATATACTTTTTTTTTGTGTTTTTGAAATATGTAATAATTTCTCATTTTATTTTTGCGTCTATGCCAGAATTTTTTTTTTGTTTTTTGCTTCTCTAATATCTTGCATATTCATCATCATACATTTTTTTTTAATTCATTCCTTTTACAAATTAATTAAATATTCATTTTGAACATTAATACATTTAAGCGTTTATTCATTTTTTGTTGTTTTGTTTTGTTTGTTTTTTTTTTAACATTATTATTATTATGTATATTAATGATAAAAATTAATATTAATAAGATAGGTACATGATAATTAAATATTCAAGTTAATTTTTAAATGAATTTTTACACTATTTTTTTTTATTAACAATTATGTATACAATAATTATGAGTGTAACTTTAATTTTGTCATTTTTTTTATTCATTGCATCGCGCTTCTTCTTTTTACATTTTTTTTTTTTTGTTTTCTTGCCATGCTGGCTATTTTTTTAAATATATATTTTCTTTTCTGTCCTTTCTTTATTTATTTTTTTGTTTTTACTATCATTTAGTTTTATATTCTCAAAATTAATTTTTAGTTTTTAAACATTTTTTTTTTAATATTAAAATAAAAGTTAATAAATGCAACATTAAGAATGATTATTATTATATGTATGTATGTATGTTAAATTTGATTTTATGTCTTAAAGATGTATTACTTTTATTTTTTATTTAATTCTTTTTTTTAATTTATATTATTTGTTTCTAAACATTTTTTTATCATTGACTTGTCTTAAAAGCTATGCTTTATTAATTTTTGTTTTTTGTTTTTTTAATTTTCTTTTTATACATTTTTTTTTTATGTAAGTTAATGTTTTATTTGTTTTATAATTTGATTAATTTTTTAAAGCTTATTTTCAAAAATTAAATACATACATAGTAAATACTATAAATTGAACATCAGAACAAAGCGGATTCAAAAATTTAAATAATAATGAAGACAAAAAAAAAACAAAAATAGGAAAAAACAAAAGGATAGACAGAAGAGAAAACTAAAAAAAAAAAATTTTTTTTTTTTGTAGTTTTGTTTGTTTACTTGAATTTACTGGCGAATACATTCGATAATTCATTCATAGCTGCATTTGTGACTGCCTGTCCGACAGCTTGATTTATTTGTTGACGCATATGAGGTGGAATCATTTGTGCAGCAGATTGTTGTCCACCAGCAGCTCGACTAAAGAAATTCGTTTTTGTTTTATATATATATATATATGTATTTTATTTTTATTTTATTTTATTTTTAATTTTGATTTTTGATTATACTTATAAAATAAAAAAAAAATTAATTATAAATGTACTACCGTATTCTTGAATTAAAATTAAGAATTTTTAATTCATTTAAGGAAAAACAAAAATAATAAAATTAAACGTAAAATTAAAATAAAAATAAATAAATTTATATAATGTAATGTAATGTACATAAAATATGAATTTAAAAAAAGAAAGAAACAAAAACAAATTTAGATTTTTTATTTATTCATTCATTTTATTAAAATGAGGATAAACGTAAAATGTCTTTCGTTTGCTTGCACCATGACCAGTCGTTAGGGCGAGCAACAAATTTAGATAATATTCTAAATAACAATAGATTTTATAATTTTTTTATAATTTTTAAATGAAAGGAAATATTTTGTTTTATTTTTTGAATTCCATTTCAATTTTCATTTGAAAATTGAATAAAAAGTCTAAAATTGTTTTTTGTTTGGTTTTTAGTTAGTTAATTAGTTGTACAATTAAGTTTAAGGAATCATAATGATATTTTACATTTATTTTTGATTTGACAGTGATAATATTTAACCTTAATTTTTCATGACATAAGACAATTTCACACAAATAAAATAGTTTTTTTTTTCTTTCTGTTAATTAAATAATAAACGAATATACACAAAAAACAATAAATGAATATTCATAATTGAACAATAAATATGAATTTGAATTTTAAAAATTTTCTGATTTGTTTTTTCATTACTCTCATTTCTTTTTTCGTTTTTATTTTCTTCAAATAATTTTAGGCAATAATTTATAATTATAGAATTGAAAATTATTTACATAAATGTATTAATATTTATTCGAAAATTGAATATTTTAAATATCAATTTGGTAACGGTATCACGGTTTTTTATGAATAACAAATAAGAAAGTATGGAATTATTTTTTTTTTTTTTGCATTTTTACTTGAATTATTCAAGAGAGAACTTATGCCCGATTTCTTCACTTCCAACTACATATCTTCTTGTTAACTTTAGCGGAAATATAGCATATAGAGATTTACATTTTTTCATCTCTGATTAGTAGTTAGCTGCCAGCTAACTTTAGTTGGCAGATTAAGCTTTGATTATTTTTGTTTAGGTGTAACCTAATTCGATACTACTGTCAGCTAGCTGTCTAACTGGAAAACATTCAAATAACTAAAATTAAAAATTTCGATACTCGATTCAAAACTTTCGATTTTAGCTTTACAATTAGTTAGCAAGAAGTTTGTGTGGAGAAAATCAAACTCGTTGCTGCCTGTCAACAGCTAAACTTTAGGTGACCACCCAGCTAGCAGAGTATGAAGAAATCGGTCATTAATCTGTATTTTATCGTTCGTAATACCACTTTATTATTAATTAATTAGCGCATGATATTAGTAAGTATTTTTAATCGATCTCAATTTTTCATCACTGGTCGCGCGGCGCGGCTCAAAATTACGTAAATTAAAAATGAATTAAAGAAAGAAAAAAAAAACAATAAATAAAATTTGAATTACTCCATTTTAGGGACCAATTGTCTGCATCATTTCGGCAAGAAGTATCAATTTAAATTCATATTTAATTCAACAGCAATAATTCATTTTTTTTTTTTCAAACTTTTATACGTTTATATACTTTTAGCATCTTTTACTTAAAAATGTATGTATATGTACGTTGTTAATGTATCAATAATAATTTTTTAAATATATGTACTTATATGTTTCTTTCTATATTTTACAATTATGAAAATAAATTGCTTTTTAAACAATATCAATTTTTATTTTAAATATATATTTTATGTATATTTAGTGTATTTTTTTATTTTTTTCATTTTTCTTAATCTTCTTAATAATTTTATGTTAAAATACATTTTTTTTCTTCTCTCATATACATTATATTTACTCATGCATGACTTAGTAATTTAATATTTAGATACCAAAAATAAAGATATATATTATTAGTAATAATATTTAGGTATTAGTAATGCATACATACAACTTAGTACATAACCATGTTTTTTTGTTTTTTTTTAAGTAAATAACATTCAAAATATGAAAACAAAAAAAAAACAAAAAGTTAAATGTTAGTAACAGATTTTTATCATTTATTTTCATTTTTAAATTATTCATCAATTCATTATCATATTATCCTTAATGTCATCAATAATATCATTAATATCAGGATGTAAGTATGTATTTGCATTCTTTTCTTTTTTTTTAATAATTTGTAATACATATGTATATATGTATTTTTTTTTTTTTTCATTTTCTTGCTTCTCTTTTTTATGTTAATCTTCTTGAATTTTATTTTTCAAAAATTTTTTTTTTTTTTAAATTCTAATTAAAATAACTAATAATAAAATTCAATTTAATTTATAATTTTGATACTTCTTTTTTTCGTCTTCTTCTTCTTCTATTTATTTTCTATGACTATATAGAGTTATTATACTCATGTAAAGTTCATGTATATACATATTTCCTTTATAAATATGTAGTATATTTATTGGTATTTTTATTTTATTTTCAAGATATAATAAATAACATATTTATAATAAATTTTAAACATTACTTTTTTTTTATTTGTTTATGTATCATAATAAATTTAGCGCCGCCTGTAAAATTACATTAAAAACAAAAAAAAAGAACAAGAAATGAAAAAAAAAAGGATAAAGATGCTTGTTATTATGTCATATTATTTAACCATTACCATATTTTAATTAAAAATGAAATGATAAATTAGTAATTTTATTAATTTAAATGAAAAAATAAATAAACAGTCAACCAAAACCTTACTGCAAATAAGAGTATTTTACACAAAAAGCATTTTTCAATTTCCATCCAAAAATGGTGAAAGGCAACCTTCTTTACTGATACGACAAAAATTCAAAAATTAAAAAAAAAAATTCAATTCACATTTCATAAAGATTTTTTTTTTTCGAAAATTGATAAAGAAATTTTAGTTTTTCAAGTAACAAATTCATCTGTGTTCTTTGAATACATTTTTTTTTTTTTTTTTGATAATTATTTTTAGAGAACTTTCAAATTTTTATAATACCTACTTTCGATTGAGCAATTTCAAGTGCCTGCGATTACAAAAATGTGTCCAAAATTATTCGTAACTATTTGCAGCTACTTGAAGAATTTTTCATGAGTTAGCTGCGATTAGATGGTTTGGCACAGACATTTACCTTATCTACTCGCAAGTACTTGAAATTGTTAAATCGAAAGCAACTAACAAGAACCACTAAGAACATAAAAGGCGTACAATAGTCTAAGGCTACTGTCAAATGGATCTGAATCTGAAACATCTGAATATCTAGTTTTTCAAATTTTTTTTCTTTAAATTTATTGTTGTTATAGAACTGGTTTTTGCCTGTTAGAGTTCAGTGATTCAGCTATAAATCCAGATTCAGCTATAAATCCAGATTCAGATTTCAGATACATGTGACATGTTACATTTACTATCAGCATGTTTCATTTTTTATTCTGAAAATACATAATCAGATTACAAAACGGAAACACAGACCGACGAAATTTTTTCAGTGCCCACATGTAACAGGTCACACTTACAACAATTTATTTGAAATTGAATTTGAATTTTTCAGATTCAGATTCACGTAACAGTAGCCTAATTATCTTTTACATTATTCTGAAAATCCAAACCAATAAACTTGTTACTGGACTATTATACAAAAGTGTACGATATACCAAATCAATAATAATTCATATTACATACATATTTGGTATTAAAAATTATTCATTTTTACTTTTAAAATACAAATAAACTATAAAAATAATGAGGAAATAAACAAACAAACAAAAATAATAAAAATTAATTTATAAAAAATGATTATAATAATAAAATTTAAAAATATTTTGGACGGCTCTAAAGTAATTATGATAATAAACAGATCTATATACATAATAGTATACACAGTCGACGACAAAAAAATATATCCAGGTAGATTTTTTCATTTACTGTTCCTTTTTGAAATTTTTATTTATGCAAATGCCAAAAAACAAAGTTAATCAATAGTAAATTTTACCTCTTAGATGTTTCTAAATTTAAGAAAATCTCAAAATTATTTATAAAAGTAAATATGTACAAAATATCTGATCTTCTATAATTTTTTTTGTTTACAAATATATGTCTGCTATTCCCTTGTTCACCTAGCAACTCATAAATTCTATTTGACATAGTATTTTACGTGCTTTTTTTTAATAAAATGTTGGGACGGGACAAAGACTATTCCATTAAACCTAAATTTCTACATAGTTTTATGTCATGTACGTTTTCTGTAAAAATTTTAGTAATTAACGACAAATAGAAGGAACAGTAAATGAAAAAATCTACTTGGGTCTATGATTTTGTCATCAGCTGTATTCCAAATTAAAAATAAACTCTTTATGTAATTTTGCTGTGAAATTGTCTTATATGTTGTTTAAAAAAGGCTACCTTTCATCATTATATTATTATGGTTACAAATTTATATTTAAATTAAAAGTTATTAACAAATAATTGACACAAACAAAAAACAATAGAAAAATAGAAAATAAAAAAAATTAAAACATAAAGACAAAATTAAAAAAAAGAAAACATTCAACAATGAAAATAAATAAATCAAATTGATTTAAAAGTAATTCCATTATGTAATTTCGAATAATATAAAAAATAATTTGAGAAAAATTAAATCTACTTACGATGGGATTAATGGAGCTGGAAGTGCTTGTCCTGATGGTCTGCCACCAGGTAATGGTGGAGCACCACCCGGTCTATTTGGGATAGCTGGAGCTGGACGCCCAGTGGCTGGAGGTGGTGGCGGTGCACGACCTCCTGCGCCTCCCAAAGAACCCTAATAGAATGTATTAGAAAAAAAAAAGGAAAAATGAAATTAATTAAATATAACAATTTGCTAACAACAAACAATAACAAAAAAATTTTATTTTATTTCAAGAGAATAAAAGAAAATTACTTGTTGTATTGGTGCTGGTTTCCTTGGACCACCAGGACTTGGTGGCGATAATCTTGGATTATCTAAACCACTTGGTAACCAATCATTTTTGACTGGTGGTGGAACTGGTGTTGATACAGTTGCCATTGAAACATCACCTAAAACAAAAATATACATATTTTTATACACACAATATATTTATTGGAAAAAAAAAAATAAATTCTACAATTAAATATTTAATTACCAATTATTCTAAGAGCTTCTTTGCACGCATGATACATTCTTAACATTTCTTCTCTCTTGGTTGCTTCTTCAGGACTTTCTTCCATCATTTGTGCCTATATAAAAAATTAATTCCATATTTTATATTTATTTTTCTCAACCATCAAAGAAAATTATAATCAAAATTTACCTGATCACCAGTTGCGTATAAATGTGCCAATAGCTCACCATTTATAAAATCTTTTGCATTATTTATGATGAGCATCATAATTGCTTTTGGTACCATATCTCTAGTTGTTTTTGTAACAATTTTCATATAGGAATCGACTAAATTACGAATTGTTTCAACTTGTCTTTCAAGCTGTGGATCCAATGAACTTGTCTCTGCCTCTCCAGAATCCTGTAATTATAAATAATTATCAAACCGAAAAAAAAAAAAAAATAATAAATCTTTAAATAATTTGAAATTATAATTTTTGTTTCTTTTTTAGTTTTAGTTTTTTTGTAAATAATTATTTCAAACTTAAAAGCTTTTTATGGTTTTAGTTTTTTATTTTTATTTTTAACTTCTACACAACATATTATTGAATACACATTAGTTTTGTGTGTTAATTAAATTAACTATAATCATCAATATAAGCCAAAAACCACAATATTATTACTTAATCTTTGGATAAAAAATCAAAAAAAATGTTCAAATTAATTTTTCATAATTTTTTTTTTTTTTTAAATGTGAACATAATTATACAACTGTATTAGTGTAAATACTACTGATACTGTTTTTCTAGTCTTTTTTTGTTGTTTATTGTTTAAAAAAAAAAAAGTGTTCTATAAAATTAAAGAAGCTTTTAGGATTGAATAAAATTGATTATAATTTTTTGTTTGTTTTGTTTTATTTTGTTCATTTGTTTTTCAATTATTTTATGTTTAAAATTTGTATAATAATAAAATAAATTAGTATATAATGTAATAGATAATAAGCTGAGATAAAAGAAGAAAAATATAAAAATAATTTCGTTTATTCACTAACCTATCAAAAGAACAATTAGATAAGAAATAAAGAGAGAAAATATATTAAAACCATTTCACAAATTTTGAAATAAGATTTTTTTTTTTTTTAATTTTATTATATTATCTAAAATAAATATTACCAATAAATCAGATTATAAGAAGAGAACGATTCGAATTCTATGACTGTTGTTCATTCAGCTTTCATTCTCTTATGGATTTGTACACGGAACGGAATGTCATGTATGTACATACATGTGCCTATTGTTAAATGTGAATTACAAATCGCTGATTTGTTGGTAGAGGAACAAACTCAATTATCTGACAGGCTGACAGGGATCAGACTGTCATATTAGAATAACCAAATAACACTTGACTTGAATTACTTGTCAGTCAAGTAATCAGTCAGTCAGCAGGTAGATTTGAATCAACATTTCTAAGCTCTTTTTCTAGCAATGGCAAGTTGCAACTCATTAAAAACTGTGAGAATTCTCCTATAATTTCTCTTTCCACTCACAACTATGTTTCTAAATATGTATAGCTTTGTTCTTAGCTACATGTTTCTACAAATTACATGTATAATACATGAACATATTCAAATTCATATTTTCCATATCATAATTTCAATAAAAAATAGAAAAAATATACATTTCCCCCAAATACTTAGAAAAAAAAAACAGACAATAAAAATTAATTAAATTCAAAAATACATCGAAAATTTAAAAAAAAAAAACCATGGATCCAATATTGTACCGACAACAAAAACGACAAAACGAAAGACTGTTTAGATTCAATTGAACAGAAATACGTATGGTATGGTACATAATTTATGTCGACAACTTATCATTCAATTAAAATCAATTTATAATTCTTTATCATGTATCCATTCATTCATTATCGCTTTGGTTTTCGTTATTGATATCATATTGGAAGCGTTTTGATTTATTAATTCAATACTTTAAATATATGAAAATAAAAAAATTCAATGCAATAACAGACAAAAACAAAAATGTTTAGAAGAAAATTTAGAGAAAAGTATTTTTTTTTTATTGGTTTAATTTTCGAAAAATGAAATAAGTATGAAATGTTAACAAAATTATTGGAATATTTTTCGTTAACAGAAGATTAATTTATTAAAAAAAAATATATATTAATAAGAAAAATTGAAAATTTATAAAAGTAACATTTTTGTTAATTTTGTTTTAACCAATTATTTGGTTTTATGAAGAACAAGAGGAAGAAGAAGAACACGAAGAAGATTTATTGATATTAAAAGTTCACGCTGATAAAATGCATAGAGAAATACTTAATATGAAAAATGTAAATAATGATAAAAATGTTTTTTTTTTCTGTCGTTAGAAAAAAAATGAAAATTTATAATATAAATTAAAATAAAAAAAAAAAAAAAATAGATTTCAAAAAGTAAACAAAATGAAAGAATTTTGAATTTTGAAAATTGCAGATTTATTTATTTTTTTTAAGTAAATGAGCTGTCATTTTTGAAAGTGGTATTAGTCCGCTAAAAAAAAATGAGTTAACGGTAATTTTAGGAAGATAAAATATACTTACATATATATTTCTCAAATTACCGTTTTAAATTGTTTTTCTTTTTTTTAAATGGACTTATTCCACTTTCAAATATAACAGCTCAAATTTTGATTTGCTAGTATGTAAGTATATATTTCGTATCTTCTCATGTTAATATATATGAGTACATAAATGTACGTATGTATTTTGTCTGTTCAAAAATTTGTGTATACATAATATGAAAAATTTTGTTGTTTTTGTATGCGTGCATATTTTTTTATAACACAAAGATACATTTTTTTTTTTTATTTTCTTCTAACTTTTATAATTTTAAGAATTTTTTCTCAATAATAAATTTTTTTACGAAAATATTAAAATACATTTACATTACATATATTTATATGTAAAAGAATAAATAATATTATTGTTGTGTAAGAAATGAGAACATAATAATATCATAATTAGATCATACTAGCAAAATTACAACCATTAACCAATTGAAGCGATACAAAACACTATCAATTATTATTAATAAAAACGAAGAAAAAATAAAATAAAGATTTTATTTTGTATTTCTTTCCAAATTTTGTATAAATTAAAAAATAAATTGAGTGAAAATGTGTGATGCAACATTGTGAATATTAGCTGCTTTCGATTTAACAATTTGAAGTATTAGCGGGTAGATAAGGTAAATGTCTGTGCTAAACTATCTACTCGCAGCTAACTCATGAAAAATTTTTCACTTATGTAAATGCAAGTAGTTACGAATAATAATTATTATTTTTGTGTCGTTCGTTATAACAATTTATCCTAGACACCTTTAGTCAGTACTCGCAAGTACATACTTGAAATTGTTAAATCGAAAGCAGCTATTATATGAAAAAAAAAAAAGAAAAGAAAAATAAATAAAATAAAGAATTTAAAAATTTATTATTAGTCCATTCTTTACTTAGTCCATACTTTAGAAATGTCGACTAATAATAATTATGAATTTTTTTTTTTTTGTGATTTTTGAATTTTTTTCCATTTTTGCAATTGAAATAATTTTCAAATATGGCAGAATGCAATCGATGTTCTAAAGGAATAATAAAAATTAAAAAATAAAAAGAAACAAAAATAAAAAAAAAAAAACAACTAAAATCCAAACCAAAAATAAATAATAAAAAAAAAACTAGAAAAATCATAAATCTAGCATTCAAAATGTACACATACTCATATCCAGTATATATAGTGGTAAAAAGTGATATAAAACAAAAACAAAAAAAACAAAAAATCTATGACCGTAAAACCAAATTTAAAAAATAATAATAATAATAATAATAAAATAAAAATGAAGGAATCACAAAAAACAAAAAAGGATTTGATGTATTTTTCTTATTTTTATTTAATTTTCATAAAGATTATTATTTTGTTGCAATTAAACTGAACAGAAAGAAAAAAGAAAAAAAAAACAATATAGGAGACAAACCTCATGTCCTTCGCCCTGTTGTTGTTGGAAGAAAGATAATTAATAAATAATTGAACATAAAAAATGATATTTATTTTAATTATTTGAAAAAAAAAATATATTTTCGTTTTATTTTTTTTTTTTTGTTTTTGGTAATTTTTGTAAAATGAAAAATGAATTTTAAAGAAATAGAAAAAAAGAAAATTTAGAAAAATATAGTAGAAAAAGAAGAAGAAGAACAAAAATGAATTTCATTAGAATGAATTTTTGTTTATAGTAAATCCAATCATATTTAGAAAAGAAAAAAATAATAATTTTGTTTTTATTACAAAAAATTACAAAAAAAAAAAAAATGTATGAAAATTTGCCAAAATATAATATAAAAATTAAAAATAATTCATTTACGAAAATAATTGAAATAATATGTATGTAATATATATATAAATGTTTACCTCTTCACCATTTTCTTGACTAGTATCCTTTTCTGGATAAACTCCAGCTCTTAAGAATGATGCTTTCCATGAATCAACTTCATCTACACTTTCACATGATAATTCCAATTGTTTGTAGTCCTAATAAAATTATTTAAAAATAAATTAATATAGGTACGATAATTTTGTTTATATGTATGTAATTTTAATTTATTTTATTTTTACAGTTTATATTAGCTGCTTTCGATTTAGCAATTCGGTGTACTTGCGAGTAGTGACTAAAGGTGTCTAGGATAAATTGTTATAACGAACGACACAAAAATAATAATTATTATTCGTAACTACTTGCCATCTACATACTTGAAAAATTTTTCATGAGTTAGCTGCGAGTAGATAATTTAGCAGAGACATTTACCTTTTCTACTCGCAAATACAGTCAAATTCCTCTAAGTCGAAATTCCTGTAAGTCGAATTTTCCTCTATCTCGAATTTTACAGACATTTTTTTGCGTTCCCTTGAAATTTTCATAGTTAAATCATCCTCTAAGTCGAAATTCCTCTAAGTCAAATATTCCTCTAACTCAACATTTTTGTCAAGTTTTTGTCGATCTTTAAATTCCCTTAACTCGAATTTAAACATGAAACAGTGCTTTAAATTTCTATACACACATACATATTTGGATACATTTATTTCTAGTTAGCTTAACACTTGTTCTATGATGCAAAACATGATTATTCATGTTCACTTTTGTTTGGCTTGTGTATATACAATATGCAAAAATTACAATGAAGAATCAATGAAGAATCTGTTTGTTTGCGAATTCTGTAATGCAAAACATGATCATTCATGTTTACTTTTATTTTACTTGTGTATAGTATGCGTAAACTACAATAAAGAATCAATTTCAGTTTATTTTTTAAATGAATCTGTTGTGAAACAACTTCCTCTAACTCAAAATTCTTCTAAAATCCCTTTAACTCGAAGTAATTTTGATGGCAGTTGACGATTCGAGTTAGAGGAATTTGACTGTACTTGAAATTGTTAAATCGAAAGCAACACTATTATGATCATCATCAAAATGTTTGATACCTTGTATACGTTTCTACCATCTGGACTGAATAATGCAAATGTATGTCGTCTTGACATGAATCCTTGTTCAATATCACGTAATTTAAGACCATCCAATGGAAGCATAAATTTCTTTTCTTTTTCATCTTCATCTTTGTACCATGAAATACTTTCACTTGTTAAAACGAACCAATATGGACGTGATCCACCTTTAAAATAAAAAAAAAAAATATTTCAATTTTATTTCATTTTTAAATAAGAAAGTATAAATACAATTAAAATTTTTTCATTTTAAAATTCTCATTATTTATTATTATTCTAGAAGTAGTAAAATAGTCTGTGATAAAAATTATCACTACTATCTACTACTACTAACTAGAATTACTACTTATGATCATCACAGTAACAATAATAATAAGTACAAAATAAGTATATGTATTATATTTATTATAATTATCAGCATGCTATCATTGTATTAATTAATTTATATATTATGTGAATTGTGATTGTGCAATGTTTTAAATTACCTTATTTTTCGAAATTGAGAAAAAGAAAAAAAATGTAAAATATAATTTATATGTATTTTAAAAATACAAGAATTACATTATTTTTATCATACATGTTGATTTTGTGACTAGAGACAAAATGAATTGAAAAAATGAATTGAAAATTTGAAATGAAATGAAAATTTAAAGCATCGTGTCTTGATTGCATTTTGTCTAAAAATATTTTTCAGTTTTAAATCTTTAGTACAAAATCATGTGTGTATGTTTTAACAATAAAGCCATCATCACATTATTTACCAGCATCATAATATTATTTAAGGAATATAAAAATTCAATATTACCAAGTAACGTACATTACAAACACAATATCAAAAATGTAAAATAATGGAATGTGGAATAGACAGAGAGAAATGAACCCATAATATTTTCGAATTTTATGTTTCTTTATAGAATGATGCATTGCCAATATATTTGTTTTCTATATATCCAAACATTAAGATTCATTCATTATTTTTTTTTTTAAAGGACAAATAAATAATTCAATTAACTATTTCGGTTTATTGCAAAAAGATATATATGTATATAGAAAATAATTCAGAAAATTATTAAAGAAAAAAAAAAAAAAAACAGTTCTAAAAATACCAAAAATAAT
Organism: Villa cingulata; assembly: GCA_951394055.1. NCBI lineage: Eukaryota > Metazoa > Arthropoda > Insecta > Diptera > Bombyliidae > Villa > Villa cingulata. The sequence continues at coordinate 24,411,229 of OX596025.1, read as the reverse complement.
GATTATCCTTTTTCAATATATAGTATACTGAAAATAACTAAAAAACAAGAAGAAAATAAAAAGCGAAAGCATATTAAGTAACGAATATGAATGATAAAAATATTAAACAATACATGAGTCGAACAAAAGAATAAAGAAACTGAACGTACAAAAACAAAATGTGTTTTCTTTTTATTTTTCTTAAAAACTGAACAAAAAAAAAACAACAAAAATTGTAAAAAATACAAACCAATAACTCGGCTTAAAAAACTCACCAATGCTACAATAAAAAAAAAAAGAGTGGAAAAAAAAAATTTGATGTGAACAAAAAAAAATGACAAAATGGAAGAAAAAATAACGATTCTTTTCTTTTCAAATTGAATTTAACAGAAAATTAAGAAAAGAAAAAAATAATAATAATAATACAAACGATAATTCTAATTCTAAAAAACATATGCTGATCATTAAAAAAAAATTTTTTGATTTTTTTTTTTAGAAAATCTACAAGATGGAAACTACATGTAGTGTGTTAACTCTGTTCAAAATCATCAGGCCGCCGTTTTCACTTTTGTATGGTTTTATGCGTTTGGTTGCGTGCAAGTAAGCTACCATGCATGCAAACGTCAAAAAAGCAAACAATTAATTTACGACAAAAATCCACTTGCGCATGTGGAAATACTTGCATATTTGAACATAATCCGACATCAAACAAAGAAAAAAACAATTCAATTTAAGTAAACACAAAATGACAGCTGATGACAATGGCAACACAAAGAGTGTATCTTCTTCTTATTCAGAAAAGCAATCAACTTGAAATGCTTGCATAGGTTGCGTTAATTTTAAAACAAGTTTTATTAAATGAACACATGACGTTTGCATGGTTGGAGAAATGAACACACTACACTGTAAATGCAAGTTTTTATGAAACCATGCAAAAGTGAAAACGGCCTCAATTTTTTTTTTTTTTCTAAGTAAATAACAGTACATTTAAATCGTATGAAGAACTTAATGCAAAATCTTTTGTTTTTACTTATAAAATATGATAAATAATAATTACCTTTCATAATACCCAAATTTTGAATGCACATATGACCTTTACGAATGACTTGATTACCCAATGCTCGTGTACCAGTTTTTGTAGCATTCTCTGATTTACTTTGAGCACTAATAAACAAAACACATAGATAAATCAAAAAATGAAAGGTAAAAATTTTTTTTTTTTCAAATCAGCAAAAATTCATTTATTTTATTTTATTTATGTTTGTTTTTGATTCACGTTTACAGTTTATTTTTTTTTTATTTTTTTTTTTTACTTACTTTGCAAAACCGATAAAATCTTCATGATTTGTATTCATATATGCTAATTCGAAATCAATTAATAACAGTAATTGCTCTTTACATTGCTGTTCTCGTTGTCGTATATGCGTTGTTATTATACGTTCAGTTTCATCACGTAAACGTGGATATCGAGCCATCTTGAACAGTGATTATTATTAATTTGATTAATTTTTACACATATTTTTATTTTTATATTTGAAAATTTAATTTTACATTTATTTTTTTTTTTTTTTAATATTTATTTACAAATTACAAAGTTATAGAGGAGAATAAAAAATAAAATATTTATTTAGATACCAAAACATAAAAATATAAATTAAGTATCATACTTATTAATAAATAGATTCGAGATAAAAATGAAAATTATAAATAATATAAAAATTTTCGATTAGCGATAAATCAAAGTTTATATTATGAGTTAAATACATATTGATCATTGATTGTTATTGTAGTGAATAATAAAATAAATCGATTAAATATCAATCAACGAGATGAATAATAAATAATAATAAATTATTCTATTCTATTCTTGATTCATAATAACCTCCCCATTCATCTAATTTTTTTTTTTTTTTTTTTGTAATTATATTCTTACCTTATCTGTACATAAACGAACTACAGCTGATAATTCTTGTACACATAGATCAACACATTTTAATACTGGTTCTTTAAGCTGAGCAATTTGCTTTTTAACGATCGCTTCAAATGCCATATCTGGTGTAAATAGACCAACACGAATACCATGGATATTACGGATGGCAAATGAAATTTCTCTTCGAAGTTCCTTTTCATCACATGACATTTTAACAATTTCAAATCGTAGTCTATAATATAATGATCAGATATTTGTTTTTGTTGTTTTTTTTTCATTTTTTTATTGAAAATTTTTTAATTTGCCAATTTATAAATAAGACAAAATACAAAATACAAAAAACACAGTAAAATAAAAATGATTTGTTTCAAATAAAATATTTTTCTTTCTTCTCAATAAAAATGGCATAACTTCAAAATGAAAAATTTTAAAAATGAAAATATTTCTTTTTTTTAAAAATTTTGTTTTAGTGTTTCAAACATAAAAACAAACAAAAAACTATGAAAGATTAAAAGAAGAAATTGTTTAAAGAGTAAAGACTGAATCCAAATTAATATCTTGTATATTTCTTCATACCTTATTATGCTTCAATACTCACGAATTTAATTAAAATCGAATGTTTGCTGCTTCAATTTCGCATTTATACTTTTTTATTTTAATCGCAAAAATATTAATGAATGAAAAATAATATCAACTGTTATCTTAGACTCAAGATTGAAAATTTTCAGAATTTCCGGCAAAGGGAAAACATATACATACATATAAATACGTTGCGTATATAAACGCGTTTTAAGATTGAAATTTAATATTTCAAAATTTTTTTTATTACACAAAAACTCGTTTATTTTATGCAAAAAATTTAAAATAAAATCAAATTTGTATTTAATTTAAAACATAAATAGCCGAAAATAATTTAGGTTGTTATGGTGAATGCATGAATGCGAAAAAGTTGAAAGTTTGTCTACTGTTTCATAGCATTCGTCCGCTGTATGCATTCGTATTATTTGTTAGATGGTATGTTATTCTATCTATTTTAATTGATCTGTCAACGTTCCCACGCAATCTTATGTCACCACGGGCTTACACACACATCCTACTTTCTTATGACAGAATCGATTTTTACATTTAAATTTTGAAGTTTGAGGCATGAGTCTACCATTTGGATTCAGTCATTTATGTATTTTAAAGTTATTTTAAATTGAATACAAAATGCAAATAGAAAAAATTTTTTTTGTTTTTCCACTTTGAATTTAATCAAATTAATTTCCTTAAGTTGCATAAAATCCATTAAATACTTATTATCATCCTTGATTTTTGACTTCAAACAATCTCTTTTTTTTTTTTTCGTTTTGTTTTTAAATATACGATTACATATGATTTTGTTGTACAATTTATAAATTTTTTGCCTGCCAATAATAATAATAATATCCGATGATATTGTATTAATTGTAAAATAATTCATAACAAAATATAATATTCTTCAGCATTACAATGAATTTAATCATTACCAAGTGTAATGCTCAGAACATGATAACTTTGACATACTTTTCTTTTATGCTTTTTATTATTACATATATTATTATTATGAAAAGTATGTTAAAAGCCACTTGTCTGAGAAATTTCAATGACAAACCGCCAAAAAAATATTTAATATATTTTCCTTTGAAGAAAAGGATGTAATATATTTAAATGTATTCCACGGTATTTTATTTTATGGCTTTACTTTTTTTTTTTTTTAAAAAAAATTATTATTCAATTAAAACAGAAATTAACACTTAAAAGAATATTAGTAATAAAAAAAAAAAAAAGAAAAACAATCAAAATTATTTCTAGCAAATAAAAAATAGCAATAATATTGATTCATGTAAATATTATTATGAGCGATAAAATTTCATTTCGATTAGACAAAAAAAATATATATAATATTTTTCTTTTATTTGAATTTAAACTAACAATATTATTTAAATTTGTATATCTATTCAAATTATGTACATAATTTAATTTCAAGCAGTTTTATTCATTAATCAAGCAATACGAATAAATGGGTAGTAATCAGTATAATGTGTAAAAATATTTTACGATACGGTATTTCTAAAGCATTGTAAATAAAATATATATAGATATTATATATATTCATATAATTTAATTTCATTTTAAATTTTAGTTAATTAAATTGAAAGTTATTTAAAAAAATTAATTGATTAGAAAATAATAAAAAAAAATAAAAATAAAACATTTGTTCTGATTTTTCTGGTTTATGTGTATAATTCACAATTCTTCATAATGTATAATCGTCAGCATCATCACTGTGTGTTATTTGCATCGAAGTTATGCCAATGTAGTTTTTAAATCGATTAAGTTTAAAATATAAAATCAAAACGGAAAAAAAAAACGAAACCACAAATTTATACAACCTTTCATGGAAAATACGATTTATTTTAGCACCACCAGATAATTCATTTGTATTGACAAGAGCTGATCCAGAACCTTCAATTGTACGTTCAAAATCTGATTGTAACTGTTGAATCATTCTGTATTAAAATGTTTTTTTTTTTTTTTAAGAAAAGAAGAAAAAAAATCGTGAAAGTACACAAATTAAAAAGAAAGAAGAAGAATGATATTTGCATATGTATACTTTAAAAAAAAAAGAAAAAAATCAAACATACTGTAACATAGCCTTTGTTTTAATACTCGGATCATCTGGTCTGAAATGTTTGAATTGTTCAACATCTTTTTCTAACATTAACAATTGCTTCTGTAAGCGATCTCTTAAACCGGGCAATGTATCACGTATATGATTTGTTAATTGTTGATTTAAGACACGCTGTAAATATGGTGTTCCTAGTCTATCGGCCATATGCCGATATGATGGATGACTCAAAAAGAATTTTCTTTCAGCCTGTAATGCTGCATTTATATCTTTTCTACCTTCAATATCTTTTTGAGATCGATTAACGACACCAATATAACCTCGTCTTAATGGTAATAATTTATTTTCAAGTATATCACGTGCATCGGTACCCTCATCCATTAAATCTAATTTTGTTATAACACCGATTGTTCGAATACCTTGTGGATCAACTTCTTTGGCTAATTTTAAAGCATCTGAATTAGCTAAATCTGTGTTAGCCGGTGTTACGGCCAATATAAGACATGTTTCCTTTCTTATAAATTGGAAGATCATCTGTTTTATTTGATTTTCAATATCCAATGGCTGATCACCAATTGGAACTTTTGTTAAACCCGGAAGATCGATTAATGTTAAATTTAATACATGTGGTGAATATACACGTAAATTTATCGGTATATTTGATATACCCTTATTACTTCCAGTAACACGATCCGTTTCAGCTTCGATCTCTTGACGTATTTCATCGAAATTTGTGAATTTCTTTCCTTTACAATGTAAAAATTCTCCATGTTCTAAAAGGAGTTTTTTATTTATTTTTTTTTTTTTAATTATTTGAAATAAGAGAAGAAAAATAAAAATACAAACAATCATTATGTAATAATATAATAACAAAATAAATGTAAATGAATTTTGAAAATAGAATAACTAAGTATTATTGCCATCTGATAACGACATTTCACTACTCAGGGTGTATAGTTTAAATGATTTGAATGGTTTTTATTGTTAATTACCTGTATTGCCATTGATTAATTGCAAAATTAATGGTCGACGGGTTACGATACCTGAACCTCGGGGAAGAAAATCTCTGCAAAAAACAAATTTTAAATAAAGATAAATGTTGAGAATAATGAAAATTTTTTGAAATTTATTTTTAAAAATTTTATTTTAGAATTCATATTGATTTTTATAGACAACAACATACATATATACATACATATCTAGATATTTATGTATGAATATAAATGAATTTATTTGCAGTACGTAAATAATTAAATATATAACTAGGTACATAAAAGAAAACCATATCCTTGTAAATAATGTTCATTATTTTTATGACAATAAATATTGACAAGTAAATGATGATAGTTTAACGTCATAGCAGTATAAAAATATTTTTTTTTATCATCATTACAAATTTATTTTAATTGACATTAACCAACCATCATCACCATCATCATCATCATCATCATTATTATCCCATCATCATTCCCACTATCTATTGTAAGTATCGATAATAATAATTTTCATTCATCACATCATTCAACACGTGTATTACAATGAAAATAAATCAACGTATATGTAAATGTACTAGAAAAAAGATAATAAATAATTTGTACTAGATACACTTTTTTTTAATAACAATGGCAAGTATACAAATGATTTACAATATTTTATGTGTGTGTGTGTGTTGAAATAAAATTGACTCAATATTTTATTTATGTATGTACTACATATACAACTCGTACATATTGGGGTGGAAATTAGAGAAATATGTATGTACACATATTGACCGTTTTTAATCGCCTACACACCATGATAGTAGTAGTAGTATGCAGATAAATATAAGTAATGCTTTATAATTGAAGAAGACGAATATTTATGTACTTACGTACATATGGGTGTATAAGGAAAATAATGTACAACTATAACATTGTTCCTTCAGAATAAAATCAATATTGAAGTTTTTTTTTTCTCTCTCAAAATTTGTGCTATATTTGCAATGTATACCACCACCACCACCATATGAAAGATGTCATGTACATACATACATATAGTACCCACGACATATTATCATCAGTCTATTATATTACATGATGAACATGATATAGTAAAAATTCCATTATTTTTATTTTTTTTTTCTAATTGATTTGATTTTTTTTTTTATTCTCTTCATTTTCTTTTTTTTTCTTTTTTAATTTTTCATTTTTGTTACATATTTTACTTTCCCCATATTTTTTATTTTTAGTCTTTTATTGAAAAATAAACGAAACTAAAAGAACAAAATAATTCTTGTACATATACAAATGTTTTTATTCTAATTTACAACACTATTATCCCCATACAAAAATATAAAATTAATGTTAAGTTTTTCTCATAAGGGAGTCGATACGATAATCGACACACATTACATTATGTTCTGCTGCTGTACACAACATATTATTGTTAGATATACATACAGAGAAAATTTTCTAAATTTATTTTTTAGGTCAGTTCACATATAAATATATATGTACATATTATATCAGTTTTCACTTTTTCTTTCGTTTTGTTTTCTATTAGGTATTCGATTCGTTATATATATATGTACATCACGATAAAATTAATCTACAGATAATCGTTTGAATTAGTGAAATTAATTGTTTTTTATTTATTTTGATTTGTTTGTTTTCTTTTTCTATATTGAAAAACAGACAATAAATTATTATAACATACATAAATGTAGGTATGTAAATTTTTAATGAAAAATTTAAAATGTGAAATCTAAAAATAAATTTTATAATTAATATGCATGTAAATGTAAATATTATAGGCAAAAATATATCAAGAAATAGGTATTCAATTTTTTCTTCTAGATATATATACCTAATATACTAATAATTATTTTATTCATATCAAATGACAAAAGATTGCTAGTCGATTCTGAGAATAAGGAATTGTAGAAACGTTGCCAACGACCGTACTGTATGGAGATCTTTGTTGCAGGAGGCGGCTCAGGTTCGATTTCGATCGTGAAGAACATTAGTTTAGTTTTTCGGCCGTTGATGATGATGTATTTTAGTATTTATTCATATCAGATTTTTAAATAAATTTTAATAATAATTAAGAAAAATTTTATCTATGAGTATAATGTAAAATGTTATAATATGTTTATGTGGTATGTGGTGTGTTATATATTGATTTAATTTTATTTTTGCAGAATTTTTATTTTCTTTCGTATTATACTACCTATACATATAATTCTCTTATTGGATTAATTTCTGTTCTAATGCTACAAAAGATAAATCGAATCGAATGAAAGAGAATCATTGTATTAATGAAAGATTTAAACAAAATATGATTACTATGATGATGATGATGATTATGATAGCAATTGAATATTTTATATCTATGAAAAAAAAAGTAAATAAATAAATAATAATAATAAAATAAAATCATTGTATAATGAATAAATGAATTTATTGTTACAGTACAGTTTTTACATAAAAATTATTTAGACAACAACAGAAAGTTATCTTAAATATAGAGAAACAAAAAATGGGAGGTTTATATATAAAACAAAATAAAACAAAACAAAAAAAAATAAAATAAAATACAGAAATTTTTTTTTAAATTATCTGTTATCTACAATTTTTTAATGGACCCAGATAAAAAAAAATATATAAATATCCGAAGTGAAGTATAATATTCATCATAAATTTATGTACATTAATACCGGTTACTACCAGTTACATTGTTGTTGATCGTTAATCAGAAATCAGAACATAGAACATATACATATGTACATAATACTAGTAATGTACAATTATATACTGAATACTTACATAAATATATGTATATAAAATGTAAGCAATAAAATATTATTTAGTACATAATATGTGTATATGTCTACTTATACATTTCATCCCATCATCAAATTTATGAAATTAATTCCATAAAGAGGTCATAATAAATGAAAATTAAACAAACAATCTATTCTCTCACTACTTTAAATTTATTTGTTATAAAAATTAAAAAAAAAATTATGTATAATAAAATAAAATGGAAACAAAATTATTTTTGAACTTGGGTATACGAGTATAATATTATAATATTATGGTCAAAATGCAATATTAAGACAATTATTTATATTATATGCCTACAAATTTCACTATGATAATACATAAATATTATATTGTGTGCTGTATCTACTACTACATATGCATAAAAATCACATTCATCTACGAGGTCTATAATATTTAAATTGTTAGCTAAAGTGATATGAAATTTATAAAGTTAATAATAAAAATAATGCTTTGAGCAAAAAATTTTTAACTTTTTTTTTTTTTCTTAAATATCGCAATGTAGTGCATTGACTTTAAAACGTTAGAGTAGAGCGATATATAACGATATCTTATTAAATTATTTTCGTTATCGTCAATTAATTCTTTCAGTTAAAATAAAATACTTATAAATGATTCTTTTATAAAAGAAAGAAAGAAAAGATATACTAGATTAATGTGCAATGCACATAAAGAAAATACGAGTATATACATAAATAATGTATATAAATTTTTATATGTGTAACGTGGTTCAAAAGTAATGTCACAATATGAAATTGATTGTCTTCACAAAATATTATTCAAATATTGTAAAATTGATGACATTTAAGTTGAATTAAAAAATGTTATCGATCAAAGAATCGTCTTCTGAATTAATGCAAATTTATATTCATTTTATATCATTCGGAATTGATTTTTGAATTTGCCGAGATCCAGATCGCTAGATCTGACAGTCGCATACTTCTTTCTTTGGGTTATTTTAAAATATTTCGTTTTTATCATAATAAATCACAAACCTTGAAAGTTTTAAAAAAACAAATATTGCAGAAAATAATCATCAATTTTGAGCTATGAAGACGTTTTGTGAGCAAAAATTCAAAACGACATTTACACAACACTCAACTTCATCTCTTCTTGATCATTTGATCGATATTTTTTCAACTTAATGTCATCAATTTTACATCTTTCTTGTGAAAACAGAATCAAATTTTGACATTACTTATCCACCCTATAATGTGCGTAATACTGGTAATTGGTAATACATGAGTGAAAAAAAATAAATCATTTTAATATATGAAAATAATATAGTGTTATATATAATTTTAATTGAAATTTTTTTTTTTTTTTTTAATTTTCATTATTATTTGATTACAATTTCTAGTAGAAAAATATGAATTGATATTGATAAATCATGAGAATATTATGGATATGGATTATATTATATTAATTCACTTGAGATTTTAAATTGAAAAAAAATAATATAAATAATCTCTCTTTCTCTCTCTCTTTCAAAATATATGTACATATACGAATGAAAAGTTTTATCACTTTCATATCATATTAACAAAACAAAATTATTATCTAACTGATATAAATTTTATTATGAAAAATTCAAAAGTTATACGAGATTAAAAAAAGCCGGAAGAGTAAAGATAAAAACAAATATGAACTAAATTAAATATTAATATGAAAATTTTTATGAAATTTACATTTTAATATATAATATATGTATGAACATAATTTCGATTTGTAATTGTACAGATATTTAAAATTTACTGGTCAATAATAAATTAATACAAAACTATACTACTACTACTGACTGCTACAACATAATAATAGTATACATACTTAGTTTTACAATTTATTTTAATCACTTGATGAATCTATAAAAATAAAGTTATTCACTATAAACTTACATATGTACATTATATTCTTTTTTCTATATTATGTATGTGTATTAAATTACCTTTGATTTTATAATTTCATTTACGCTGACTATCATAACCTATAAGTCAGTCAATCAATCAGTTAGTTAATCAATTCAAGCAGAGACTTAATGGAGACAGACATTTGATAAGTATAAGTAGTGAATCTTTCAATTGAAAGATCTACATTTATGTGTATATAGACGTACATCTACATATATATCTTTCCAACTATTTAAAAATATCTTTTAAATTACCATAATTAAATTGATTTTTTTTTCTTGATCTACTATAAGTATACTTTTCAATTTATTTGTATGCTACTACTTAACAATAAATTATTTAAAATCAAGGTAATCCAGAAGGGGTAGAAGTAAGAAGACAAAAATTCTTAAAAGATTAGATTGAGTTAAACACTTGAGTTATATAATATGTATATAATATATAATATGTACATATGTTACATGAAAAATGAATAAATGATACATATGAATATAACTAATAATACCTATATAGCATACATATACTGTACATATGTATAAATTAAATTCAAAATGAAAAATTAACTTAATAAATTAAGAAAAAATATTAAATTATTTTTGTATACATAATTTAGGTATTTAATATGAAATTTATCTGTTGGCAAGCACACATATATAAGATTTAAATAAGTTTAAATTTACATAAATATTTGTGATGATTTCAATAATAATTTTTTACAATCTGGATCAATATACATATATTTAATTAAAATTATACTACATTGTACCTACATTTGTATGTACGTATGTAAGTATATGAGTATATATTTATATACTCAAGTATGTTAAATACTAAACTTTATACATTATATAAAATTGAAAAAATTGATCAAATTTGTTTTCAATGAATATTCAATTTTACATTTTACATATTTTCTATTCATTACAAAGTACTAGATACCAAATTTACCAAATGTTATCGAATTTATTGCTAACAATCGTAAGCGTAACTAAATATGTAATTCATTTTTACTTATAAATTTCTTTGTTTTTTTTTTTTTTTATAAAATATCAAGCGAAAACTAATGAATGAACTAAGAACATTAAAATGAAGTCATCGTCTCCATGTAAAATAACACCATTAAAAAAAATTCATCAAATTTTTTGTTTTTCTGTTTTATTATTAAAACATTTTAAAATTTTTAATTTCTCTTTCTTGAATATACATGTATTATAAGACATATGTACGTACAACACTCTACAATACAAAAATATTTATCAGATTCAGAAATAATTGCGATGATGATGATGATGACGATGATAATAACAATTATGATTTTAATAATAGTAATATAATCGTGAAGGTAATGATAGTTCATTTTATAGTATAGTAAACATGAAGAAACTGATGTCCATCTATCCATAAAATTAAATTATTATTATTATTATTATTATTACACTTCTTCATTCTCTTGTATTTATAAAATCATAAAAAAATATTCATACTTATGTATCATTTTTATGTATATGTGTATTATGTATCTATAGAATATTTTTTATATTCTTATTTAATATTACATGATCTACATTTATTTTTTTTTTTAGAGTAAAGTGTTTATTTTGAACACAAAAAATATATTATAGGAATAAATTTATATACATAACATTTTACATTATAATGTACATAATGGTATATATATACTTATGTAGGTACATATATTATATTTGAATGTAAATTTTTTTTTTTTCAAGTAAATAGCTATGTTATCTTATCTTGTTATACTACCTAAATTTAATTTATATTTAAGTTATTGTTCGTTCAATAAATTTATTTAAATTTTTGATATAAAAGTTCAGGTTTTTTTCTTCTTTTCTCTTATTTATACGGTATTTGAACATTTTTTGAGAGAAAAAAAATTATTTAATCACAATTTCAATTAGAATACAGTAAAAGCAGCAGTAATAGTGAATTGAATGTCTAGATATGTAATCAGCTGATATTATAATTTATTTTTATAATAATTGATAATAAAAATAATATAGATATACATATATAAAATGTGTACCTATACACATGTGTTTAGATAATATATCTACACTTATACGATGACGATTATATATAGGTAAGGTATATGTATGTTTGATAATTGATAACAAAAAGACATTAATACACAGGATTACAGCGAAAAAATAATGAATCATTTTTTTTTCATTTCCAGTGCTAAAAACAAAAATGCTAATGAGTTTACATTGTACGATAAGCATATTTTCTAATATTTTTAATAAATTATCATAAAGATATATTCTATATGTATCATATATATAGATATATTCTGATGATCTCAGAAAAATTTTTTACATCTATTATGAGCAGTTTTGTGATATAATTGTAGTTTTATTATTATTATTTTTTTTTTTAAGAAAGACAAAATAGTAATTTTTTAAAATGTAATTTTGTAAATTTTTAAAATGTATGTACATAATTAAATTCATTTCTCCCCCTGTATTTGTAAACAGGAAATGTGTTAATTATTCATTACAACGATCGTGCTCAAATTAAAACAATTAGGTACACATTAAGTGTTCATTATATACATAGGTACAATAGGTAGTACCAATTAAATTTTATGTTATATAAGTACGTATGTACATACTTCATCATAAAAAACTAACGACAAAATCTAATTACATACTCATTAATTATTGCATCTCCTTTCTGTTGTAACTAGTATGTAAAAATCATTTCTAATTTACTAATAGGTATCAATACATATTTTATTATGAATTTTAAATTATGAATAACTTCTAATAAATGCCTTACCCCCCTATTCTAGGTAATAGATTAATAGCTATTAGTCTATTAACTTTTAGTTAATAGAAAATTTCCTATTCTACTTAATAGTTAATAGATTGACAATCAGCTGGTCTATTAATTTTGTGGAGACTATTATTTAATAGATTTTCGTATTCTAGCGAATAGGTTAATAGATTTTTGTGGTTAGAAAATTCTATTAGCTAATAGCTCCTCTCGATGAGCTATTAGACCTATTAACTATTACGTTTGATGGTTTGATTTGTGAAATGTTGTTTTTTTGGTTAATGATAAATAAAAATAATTAAAAATATATAAAAATAATTAAAAATAATAAAAATAATTAAAAATTATTATTATTATTAAATATTATTATTATTATTATTAAATATACATTTACCGGATTTTAAAAATATTAAATATTTTTTAAATTTTCAAATATTAATAATAAATGACAGCTCAACTGTTTTTTACGAGTCTACAAATCTATTAACTTTTCAACATTTTAATGTCTACAAAACCTATAAAGTAGAATACCACTTTCTATTAACTTCTTAGTTAATAGGTTAATAGATCTATTAGACATCTATTACCTATAATAGAGGGGTTAATTTCATATTTTAGGTACCTACATAATTTAAATTCTCAATGCTAATTTTAATTGAGAGAAACGATGAAAGTTTCGGTTTATTTTTTTAAGTAAGCAGAACGTATAAACTAAAAAAAAATGATTTTTGTTGTTTGCCATTTATTGTGGTATAATGGTAACTACCTATGTATGTATGTATATCTCAAATTATTTTTTAACACTACGTTTTGTTTAAGTTCTTTTAGACACTTTACAATAAATTATCATTCAATGTGCATCTCTAATTTGATATTATAAAAATTGTATTGTAGATTATACTTATTATGTATAAATTTTATATCGGACATATTATTATAAAATAATCTTTTTCTTTATTTTATCCTGATGATAATGACAATGTGATTTTTTTTTATTCAATTATTTGAATGAATAAATAGATATTACACACAAAGTGAATAAAAGTATTTATAGTAGAAAGTAGGAAAATAGTATTACATATTACTACCTATATATTATTATTATTATATATAGGTATTATTATACATAGCCAGAGCACCAGCATTAGCAGAGCATATTCATATGCATGTAGGTGTACAGTGTGTTAGATGATTTTATAATTATAATTCCATATTTACATATATACATAAATATTGCATAAATGTATTTACTTCATATACATACATATATGTATTTTTTATAAATGCGGAAGGACATAATACATAAACATACTATATATACTTCAAAATAACATTGATTTTTCACCAAGAATCAAAATATACATCCGTATACATATATGTACATACATGTGTACATGAACACAGTTTATTTTATTATTAAATGGGTTATATAGTGGTTATAAATAAAATAATGAAATAAAAAAATTCATATCATTTTTCTCATACAATTTTTTTTTAATTTTAAGTTTTTTTCTTGCTATATTTTAAATTTTTCTTTTTTTACATTTTCACATTTGAAATCTAAAAATTTGCTTGTAAATTTTTTTTTCCAAAATTATTTAATCATACATATATAATGAGATACACGAAGTTTTATTGATTTGAGAATTTATCATATATACAAACATACATATATATTCACGAAAAAATACTACATAAACTTTTCTCAAATCTACTACTAATTTTTTTTTTTTCATTTCATTACTCAATAACGAATTTTTCATTATCAAGCAAGAAAGAAAACTCTTTCGACGATTCTGTCCTGTCTGAAAATTTTTCAAGAGAGAATTTAATAATTAAAAATGAGACAAAATATATGAAACATCAATTAATCTGATAGGGACAAATTGATGTGATTCATAACTTTTTTTACTTCTAGTTACATGCATATATATATAACATATGTGAGCGTGTATGTGTGTGTGTACGTATGACTTATGACATGATTTTGGATGTATGACATGTATATGGATGGAATAGTGTAATAATAATGTATATAAATGTATGTTTATCATTTTATACAAGTCATATTAATGTATGTATAATTGACATTTCATTTAAAATTAAAATTTAAATTTTATTTTAAAATATCAAAATCAATCTTTACTTCCTTATTAAAAGAGAAAATGGTAAATCATACTTTTTAGCTTATTAAATTATAACACATCACTATTTACGCAATATTTTTTCTTTTTATACCTACATGTAGATATAAAACAAAATAATGATTATGATTACATGTTTTACATTTTTCTTCCTTAACTTTATGCGCATATATAATATATAAATATAATATATTTTATCTAGTATTTTATTTATATTATACAATATATATTCTCAATTTCGATATCCATACACCACTACCATATATCTCTGTGTTAGTGGTACATTGATTTTTCTAAAAAAAAAAAAAAAAAAAAAAATTTCTTCTTTTTTCTATCAACTTTGAGATTTTTTTTTAATTACGTCCATTTTTTAACAAGAAGATATCAATTCAAAATTCATAATTATTATAAATGAAATTTAATAATTCAACTTACTTTCCAACGAAATTTTCTAATACAGAACTTTTTCCTGCTGATTGGCCACCAACAACAGCTATTTGAGGTAAATCCAATTGCATATGAACCCCCAATTGGGTGAAAGCATCTTGTAATTTGTTAACAATCGGAATTAATTGCTCCATGATAATGATATTATAATGAATCTGAATGATATAATGATAATGATTTTTTCCAAATACAATTAGTTTTTTTTTTCTTCTACTTTATTATATTGAAAACACTACTACCACAATTTTATTTTCTTTTCTAATTAAATAACATTAAAATATATTATGACGGGCACAGAAGAAAAACTTTTACAATTTTTCTAAATGCCCGTCCGTCCACCCAAAATATATATTTAATTTTCAATTTTTTCTTATTATTTTCCTTGTTATATATTAATTTTCTTTTTCTTTTTTATTCAACGACCATCATATACACTATACACACTGTGAAGGTGAACTGTGAACTTGTTCAATTTTTGATTTTTCTCACTGACTGCCAGTGCCACAAGAAAAAACGGATAAAAAACGAACAGGCGTTTTTCAATTTTTTCTCCTTTTTTCTCTTTTCTATTGTATTTTATTTTTCACTGAATATTTGTATAATTAGAAACTTTATATTCACCTCTCATTAATTTACCACTTTACCAGTTAATGTACCAGTTAATTTGACATAAATTGACTTTGACTTAAAGAAGAAGACTAATGACACTATTTATTTACCATACCAACACCTGACTAAAGATCAATCTTTTCTATCTACTTCTACATCTACTCAGTACTCGTTCTTATTTCATTTTTGTTTTTTTTCGTCTTTGCCTTTAGTTTCTGTTTCTGAATGGTTTCTAAGTTTTTGAAAAACAAATATTTCAGATTTTTTTTCCAATTATTGAATGAACTTAATCTTGTAGAATTGCAGAAAAATATTTCTTAAAACGATTCCTATTTTCATTTCAACAAATTCACTGTTTCATTAATTATTTTGGAAGGAATTTGCTCAAACTATAAATCAGCTAAACTATCTTGGCATTTATTTTATGCACATAATATGTAATATGTAAACCGTTCACGTTTACGCTGTACAAATTCAAATGCACTTTATTATTTAAATGCACATTCTATTATTACCTCTGAAATGCAAGCAAAATATAAAAGTGAAATAAAAACATATAGTAAAAGTAAAAAAATACAAATTCTTCGTAAACCGCAATTCGCAATACAAACTGCAATCAAAATCAAACAGTTTATTTATACATGTAGTAGATTGACATTTTAGAGTAGAGATTGACATTGGAGAGTTGGAGTTGGAGAGTATTAACATTTATGGTATTGGTTTTGTTAGGATACAGGGCTACTCGGGTAGCAGTGCAATTGTAACTAAAATTATAGTCTTGAGTCTTGACTCCTGATCCTGAACGAATATTGAATAAAAAATGAAATAGATATTCAGTTCTCAGTTTTTTTTACCCATATTTTCGAAATTGAAGTGAAATATGATGTAAATAATGATGATAATCTATGATGTATTGAATATATGTACTTATTTGTTTTTTCGAAAATATTGAAAATACAATAGCAAAATTAAAATTATTTTATTACTATTTCGTTCTCTAGTACTAGTATTTTATTTCATTTTCCCATGATAATAAATAATAATCTGGTTCTGTTTTCTAATTAATCATTCATAAATCATAACTGGTAAGTGGTAACACGTGAACAATAAACATGAAAATTACGATAAGTTTGTTATGTTGCTATTACTGATCATCATCGCACGTCACGTCAGACCGTCAGACGTCACTGTCAAAGTGTCAAGTCAAATCACACCGAAATCGAAGATTGAAATTCTTTCTGTGGAAACTCTTCAACTTATAAACATACTTTATTTTGTGCTGTACACGTTTCGTGTCGAAAATAAGGACTTAAAAGTAAGTAAAGCTAATAATAATTCTAAAATTTTATAAAGTACATTTAAATATTTACATTCATAAAAATATTTTGTTTAAATTTAAAAAGATTCCATAGATTTTTAAAGATTTGTTTTTGATTAAAAACAAGCTATGTATACATATATACATATATGTACAAGTACCGATTGCCGTGCATGTGTTATCAATATTTTTACATTGATAATTTTCTTTATTTTAAATATTATTCTTTTTCAAATATCAATTAATTGAATCTTTTCAGAATGCGTTACGTGGCTGCATACTTATTAGCTGTTCTTGGTGGCAAGGAATCACCATCAAGCCAAGATATTGAAAAAATTTTAAGTTCAGTTGGTATTGAAACTGACAGTGAACGTGTTCAAAAAGTATGCAATGAATTGAAAGGCAAAAGTGTCGATGAATTAATTGCACAAGGTAAGGAAAAACTATCATCAATGCCAGTTGGTGGTGGAGCAGTTGCTGCTGTTGCTGCAACAGGCGCTGCACCAGCCGCAGCTGAAGAAAAGAAGGAAGAGAAAAAAGAGGAAAAGAAGAAGGAAGAATCAGAATCTGAAGATGATGATATGGGCTTCGGTCTTTTCGAATAAAATCATAAATTACATTGCAGGTAAATGAGCATTTTTTTTAAAAAAATCGAAAATTAGTTAAAATGATGAGTACTTTTTATCACCATCTTTCGCCTGAAAGACTTTGATGAGACATTTTTACATATCTGATAATTTCTTCATTTTAACAAAACTGCTAATTTCAATTTCATTACATAGAAATTAACAATTATTTTCTTTTTATTTACAGATTATCTAAAATTTGGACAGTGTCAGCGTCAGTGCAAGTACTCTTTTTTATCATACAATGACGTTCAAAGTTTATACTGTACAATTTTATTTCCGTGAAATAAAACCAAGATTTTAAAAAAAGATTTTAAATTTTTTACTTTATATTAAAGTATACCGATTTTCATCATCTGTAATTACTTGAATTAACTAACTCTGGAACCGATATAAAATTCATTTTAAAAAAAAAATTTCAAATTTTAAAGGGTAATTTTTTATTAACAATATCAATTTCACTACATAATTATTTACTTTCAATTTCTTCAATAAAATCCTCATCTTCAGATCTTTTAACTTTTATATCATCATCGTATTGTTGTCGTTCAAACAACAGGTTATATTCGTCCTTGGAATATTTTTTACGATCTGGTGTATTCCTTTCATATTTTTTACGAGTTAAAAATTTTTCAAATTCTTTTTCTTTTAATTTACTAGTTTCTAACTTCTGTTTTAATTTTTCCAATTCTCTGCCTGATCCTTTTATTGGTTCTTGATCATTACAGGTTTCTTGATCGTACAATTGCCAAGCTTCTTTAGATTTCTTCATTTTTGTTAAGATTTTATCCATTATATCTTTATGATTTAAACCCAAAACATCATGACGCATTATTGGCAACGGTTCATCAAATTCATTTTCTTCTTTACTTTCGTTTTCATTCTCGGATGTACTTTTTATTAGTTTTTCATTCTTTGTGTACTCACAACTTTCTAAATTTAATTCATTCTTCGTTTGTTCACTGACATCATATTTTACGTAATCGTCATATTTGCCAAGATCACAATTTTTTAAAATTGCGTCTATTTCTTGTAAACCAGCATATGATCTATCTTTAACAAAACGTATACGCGGTATCTCTCCCATTAGTCTTAACTGTGATAATTCATGCCGTATAATTCCTGAACTTTTATTTAAAATTGCCTCGATTATACTATCACCACTAGTGCCTTTACATATCCAATATACATTTACACCATTAAAATCTGGTGTAACTTTGACACGACTAATTTGTACACCTTTACCAATAATTTCATCTGACGCTTTACCTGTTGCCATTAAATCCGTTATATATTGCATAAATAACTTATTTAAGACATTAACACGACGATTTGCAGTTTTTCCTTCATTTTTTATTCGACTTACGTTACTTGGTGTTGCTATAATACTATCTGATGATGTTGATAATTGTTCATTACTGGTTGGAATCCATCGTTTTTTACTACCAGATTTTCGTGCACCGAAAAGTTTTTGAAAAACTTTCATCTGACGATTTGTTTCTCGTTTAGTATTTTGTAATAAATTTGATGCATTATGGAATTCTTTTATTCTGCTGCATGTATATCCTTTATTAAAACCAGAACAAATAGTTAATGATGATGATGTTGATGGTAATGAAATTCGACATAAGTTATTCATTGCTAAAATATCAATAAAAATGAAAAAAAATATCAAAATAAATGAAAACAAAGTTCTTTATTTCTCGATTGATGATTCACAATTTTGAAAATTTTACTACAAATATAAATCAACCGAGAGAATTCACTAAAATTAAATGTTTAATGTTCTTATGAATTGAATTGCCATGAATTAAAAATGATTAATGATATAGATTTTTAAAAATTCTTCTTCTCCTTCTTCTTCTTCTTATCATATCATAAATGCATTGCATACTCATATTTCATATATACAATTTCTGGTAATTGAAAATTTGAAAAACAAAATTTTCTTCTTCTTTTTTATATAAAAATTATTAAAAATCCAATAAAAAAAGACCAGAAAATAATAACAATTCCAAAAATGACATGACCATATGACATTTATTTAATTATTTCAGATTTTAATATTTCTTTTTCATATTCCACCTCATCAGTCATCAATCATCTTTCATATACATATTATTCATTATTCTTCTCTCATTTTTGCATTTGTCGTTTTCAATTTTTGTTTCACTTTACATTACATTCATTACAATTACACCATTCACCAACTCACCATTACAAATCGCCATGGCTGCCATGGCCATCATCTATTAGCTAGTTTATACACATTCCACTTTTATTCTGGATTTTGGTTTATTCCTAATTTCTTGTCCTATAAACTCGATATTTCGGATTTTGGAATAAGCCCAATTGAATTGGGAATATTCCAAATTTTTGTGCATGTATGCGTGTTGTATTTAAATATGGCGGATTTTTAATATTTCGTTGCGTGCGTCGTGCGAGCAAATTTCGAAATGGCAAAAAGTAATTGGAGAGGAAATGAAGTGGAAGAAATGCTTATATATAAATATATATAAAATATATATAAAAAATATATATAAAATATATATAAATATATATAAAAAATTATTGAAAATAAATTCTAACCTCTTCAATCTCTTCAAATATAATTTTATAACCTTTGAAAAACGCACATATACAATACATATGTATATCAACAGTCACACATATTTCTTGTCACACTTATTTCCAATTACCAATTTTACCCGTTTATACGTCATTCCCAATTTATTCCAAATTTTGGATTAAATACGGAATATTTTTTCTCGCATAAACGTGCTATATTATTCTATCTATATTCTATTTTATTTGGTCTAATAATGTCATAATTCATAATGTCTAATCTGTCATTTCGGTTGTGCAGTTCGCAGTTGTGTAGTTGTGTTGCTCTTGCTAGATAAGATACTTGAACATTGAACAATTCGAAGAAATCAATATGAATTTTGTGAAAAATTAATAAAATTTATTTAAATAAAGTGTAATTATCAAATTATTAATATTTAAATTATATTTATAATATAACAATAATACATAAAATATAAAATATATCTAAAAATTCTAAAAAACATTTTCTAGGAATTATTTGATATTAAAAATCATCATCATCCAACACATACATATATCTTTTCTTTATCATCATAATATATTCATTCATATCATCATCATCATGAAATGAATTCATCACCCACCCCACCATCATCATCGCATAATCAAAATAAGAGAAAAAGAGATTTTATATAAAAATGTATATATTTTATTTTATTATTATTGATATTGTTCGTCGCCATATTAAATTCTCTTTTTTCTTTTGATTTCTGATTTATAGTAGAAACTAGAAAGACAAGAATTTTTCTTGTTTAGTTGGCAAATTGATAAATTATTTCTAATTAAATTGATAATTTTTCAAGTTTTATAAAATCAAAATTATATAGTAACTTAGTAACAGTGAATATGAGTGTTATAGTTTTAAAATCGTGAAAAAAATATTTTTGTTATAATGAAAAAATTCACATAAAATCTAACACCCCCACAAATTGATAGGATAACAGAAAAAAAAATGAACAGTTTTCCGACGAATATTTTTTTAGAAACAACCGTAATTTATTAGGTAATATAAAGAAAATCTATTGTAATTTTGGAGAATTTTGAAGTGTGTACCATACGCACTACATTCCTGACTAATTGGAACAAAAATTTAATTTCGTAATTAGTCATATAGAAATTAAATTAGTTTTTTAAGAAAGTTTTGCCATACATACGATAGTCGATAGTTAATTTAAAAAATAGATACTTATGACATTAAATAATAACTAATCAGTTTTATTAGTAATTTATTATTAAATAACTTGAAAGTTTTAATAGAATCCCAAGTTATCCAATATTGAAGAATTGAACATTTTTTTAGGCCGTATGGCCGTATGTTATGACTGTGTATAATAAAGCAAATTTTTGTATTGAACCCACTACAAATTAAACAAAATGAATGAATATTTCATTGATGTATATAAGTTTTCAATGCATGGACCGACATTTATATACGCGGTAAAGAATTTTCCGAATTTTCTTTGTATTGTCACATTTTAATTTTGATTTTTCGATAAAGAAAAAAGAAAAATTCTCTTATCCTCAATTACTACACCTATGTATTATTACTATTACTACGTTATTACCTATATTGTAAAGTCATAATAGTATAGTCAGCCATGTTGGGTCTTGGGTGTGCAAAAGCACCATAGAATAGAGCATACAATAATAAAGTAATAAAATAAAAAATAAACTCACCAGTTCACCTTTCACCACACATAATGATGATGATGAAACGACAACGGCTAGTTTTATTGTTAATTTTTTCTTTTAAAACTTTCCACATAGAATAAAGTACATTTCTATTATATTACTATTTTATTTATGTAGTTAGGTCGATTAGATTTAGATTTATCAATCACTAGGATGTGTTTTTTTTTCGTTCTTTTAATATTATAAATAGAAAAAAAGAAGTGAAAATTCAAATTATAAATTTCCAAGAAAACTTCTTTACATCCGTTTTTCACACATGAACTTAGATATTTTCAATTTTATATTGGCACTGATCACTGGAGTCATTATGGAAATAAATTCATAAAATGTTAATAAATTTAATGATAAAAAGAAAAAAAAGTTTTTTTTTCTTCATCAATTCATCAGTTTGTGCGTTTGTGTAATATCAGTCGTTTTAATAATAAAAAAATATTTTTTTCTCAAGTGTTTTATACATACATAATTTCAATTGAAGGATTAAATTTGATTTTCCTCAGTTTTATATTTTATATTATGTATATACGTACATACACCTACATAATAATGTACATTATTTTTTTAATGTTGTGTAATTTTTTCCTTATTTTATTGATTCATCCGAAAATCTCTAATTTTTTTTTATTTTGAATTTTTTTTAACAGGACATTTTTTTTTTTTAAAAAAATAAAATAGAGTTTTGTGAACAATATTAACATAACTACTAAAAAAAATCAATTTTTCTAATCAGAATTAATTAAAACGAATAGGAAAAAAAAGTATAGCTAAGTGTAAAAAGCCCAAAAAAAAAACTTGTCTTTCGTTATTTTCGTAAAAACTTATTTTCTATTATTTTTTTAGATAGTAAAAAAAAAACAAGTGTTAAAAGTAAAGAAAGAAATTATTTCTTTTTAAAACGAACATTTAAATATTATATATATATATACATACATACATATTCATTATATTTTGTGTGAAAAATTCAATTCAAAGAAATTGAATTAAAAATACCTACATAATTTACAAATAAAAACCAGATTAAAGAGAAAATAATTAATAACCATACGACAAGATGACGCAAGCATTACCAATACGTTTTCAGGAGCACCTACAGGTAATTAAAAAAAAATTTTTTTTTTTTTTTTTTTAAATAATAATTTCAACACATTTTTTAATATAATTTTTATTATTAGTTATTAAATCATATTCTTGTTCATGATAATTTAATTAAATGAGAAAAGAATAAAAATATAATTGACGCCCCTTTTTTATTTGATAATACATTACATTATTTAATGTTATGTTATGTTACATTAATGTATACTCATATTAGGTAGGTACTGTACATAAAAAAATTTCATACCATGATTTATCCGTTGAACACATCAATAAAAAAAAAGTAACAGTAAAAATGATCACTTATCTTCTTAAAAAAAAAACTGGTGTATTTATTACTTTTGACATCTTCAATTTAAATACCTACATAACTATATTGTACAATTTAAATATTATACACATATGTATGTAGATGTTTATTTTATATGTAGGTACATATACGTAGATATCGTATGATAAAGTAAAATAGTTAGAATAACCAGAATTGTTCAAATGATAAAATGAATCATCACGTGGCAATTTTCAATTAATATCATAATTGTATAATTGTGAATTGATAAAGTACCAAGGTACTGCATAATATAATAAAGATTCTAAAAATTTCAATTCTCATTTACATTATATAACATTAGGTACAGTACAGCTGCCATCTGCTTCTTTACCTATTAGCATAGACTACAATTAGCTATTAATATTAGAAAGAAAAGAATCGCACTAACAAAAGATTAACACAGTTTCCAATTTTTTCTTCTTCTTTTTTTTCACTTTTCGTATTTTAATTTGCAATTGCAATTTGTGTGTGGTAATATGTATTGTAATTGTAATAAATTTAACTTGTTTTTCCATACATTACTTTTTATTTATTTTATTTGTATGAGGTGATCATATCATAATGTGGTGCTATACTCTTCTCTGCGCAAATAATGTACATACCTTTAAGTAAAAATATACTATACTATATACATACTTAATTATTTTTACTTTTTTCAACTTTATATTACAAAATTAACAATAATATGATTTTTTTTCCCATTAAATACATTATTACATACAGTTCTTTTTCTTTTTTTTTCAAATAAATGATCAATGTACGAAGTACGGTACGATGTACATACCATATATGTATATATATCTCTCATTTTTGGATAAAAATTTTATTTACCCATTAGAAATATTCATTTTGAGCTGAATGATTAACAAGGTTATTCTCTTGACATCGTTTCTAAAGAATTACACATAGTAAATTGTTATTGTTATAATGAATAAAACAGTTTACATATCATAAGAACGAAATAATATTATACAAGCGTACAGGGTATCTATCTAAACCAGAAACTATGAATTTTGTTGCAATCAATTTTAAAATGATAAAAATAAAACCAAATCACTAATGTAGGTACATAATAAAAATATAGATATGAATTTAATTTAGATGCTGATTATGTAATGACAAAAAAACACTTTCATGAATGAAATATTATAAAAGTCTTGTAAATTTTTCAGTTTTTCAGTTTTGTACATTTTTGAAATTATTTATAGTTATCAAAGTTTTTTTTTTTATTTTTTTTTGTCTACGAAAGTACAATGAACCACCATTTTCATGACAAAATAAAATATGTAATGTAATGTAATGCATGTATGCATAATGCATGTACATAATGTATATTTATATCTATCAACTTTCTTTTGTATTATATGTAATTATGTACCTAAATACATATATGTATATAGGAAACGGAAATTTTTCATAAAAAATAGGTACTTGAAAATTACTAATCATGTGAAATAAGACTATGTACTTCATAGTGTTCCATTTATAAATATGTATTTGTTTTTAAATAATATTTATTATACATAAATATATGATATGTAATATAATGGGGTTTTTGGATTTTCTGTTCCAGAATTCCTTGTCCTTTTCAATGTAATGAACATTGCTACCGAATCATTAATAAAATCTTACTATCTATATACTTATTAAGAATAAACATAATTTTTTTAACAACAATATTCTATAGTTAAGTTATAGAGGTATAAAGTAAAGTAAAAGTTATAATATTACAATATAATCGTACATTACATAAGTAATATATACTTACTTACTATACCATAAAATTTTCTATTTGGATGATTTTACTTTACTACTCTTTTATGCTTTATTATTTTCTGTTTTCAAAATTATATAGTATGTAGTAGCAAAGTGTATTAATATATACATATTAAAGATGTAGAAAATATAAAAATTATTTATACATAAATATTTAAATATATAATACGAATATGTACTACATGAATTTATGTATTATTAAAATTAGATAAATGTTTTCATCTAGAGTTTCTATGTAGTATATTTTAGTTACAGTTTCTTTTTATTATTTTTAAAAAATAATAAGAAACGCAATATACATATAAACAATGAAATAATAAATAACAATAGAAAATACATATATGAATATTATAATTAATCATAATTTTAAATAAGTGCATTAAAATAATATGAAAGCTACTAACAATAATTATTGTAATATGTAAAATTAGTACATATGGTAATATTTGTGCAATTTTATATAACTATGTACATACATACATATAATATGCACATAAATAGCAGTTAATATATTTACAATTTCTTCAAATAATGTAGGTATTGTTTTAGATTCTGATGTAATTTTTTATATACCTAATTAAAATTATCCATATATTTGATATTTACATACTTATTACATATATATATTATATATATACATATACATGTAATTAACCATCTATTTAAAAAATAAAAAATAAATAAAAAAAGTATAGGTACTTTATGAACTTATAAATATTACATATACAACATTCAGTATTCATATGTATATCAAACGAATGTACTGGAGTCATTCATTACTAAGTAATGTATTTAGGTAAACGAAAAACTTTTTAAATAGGTAGTAGCGGGTAGCAGCTAGTAATCTAAATTAGAAAAATTTTTAAAATTATATTTTTTATAGGCTTCAGCAAACAAAACCATATAAAATAAACTACCTAAATACATTCTCTCATGCATTGCATATGTAATGTAGGTACATTTATGTGTTATTGGATTTTGGATTTTCGATAAAAAAAAAAAATTCTTCTACTTCAGTTTTTCTATTCCCGGTTTATTGACGAAAATTATATTAAGTACCTACGTTTGCCCTAAATTATTGAATAAAAATTATACAAGAAATTTTTATAAAATTATTTAGGTATTCAGTTTTGATCTCAATAAATTTCAATTTTCATCATCAATTTAAAGTATTTTTCTTCTCTTTATAATATAGGTACCTAATATTATTATTTTTTTTTTATGTATCTGTATACATATAGTGCATGTTTATATATTATACACAATACATATAGATAGACATTATAAGTCCTTATTTGATTTTATCCAAATTAATTTGTTTTTCTCTTTTCGAAAAATAAAAGAAATTTTACGTAACTTCTATGATGACAATATGGCAAAATATTTGTACATAAGTACATATGTACATATACAGTACATTATATTATATATACATTAATATATATTTATTGCACACATTGTACATATGATTTTCTAGTTAGATGAGTGTACATACATAATAATGTGTTTTTATGTTATATAATGATGGTATAGATATTCATGTACATATAAATATATAAATGTATATTGCCCCACCATCGTATTTATGTGTATGTAGGTCATTGGCGAAATAGAATGGAAAAATGGAATAAAACCATTTTTTTTTTATTTTTTCCTATTTAAAAGAAGAAAAATATTATTTTATTCCTTTAAAATTTAAAGTTAGAAGTTCAGTGTTCCAGTTTAAATACGGAAATTTTTTGAAATATGTACATAGATAGGATATAATATGTAATTATAAAAATGTAGGTATTTGGTCTATATATTTGTATGTATAATGTTAGTACTTGTAGTTGTAGGTACTCGTATACGAGTATAATATACACGATATGAAAAAATATTTTTGTAATTTTAATAGGTACGTACAACGGTACAACTTATGTAGATAATTGTATATATATGTATCTATATAACTACACATTTTAGAAAGGTGCGAAAAGTATACTTATTCTTAAAACTTAATATTGAATACACATACTTTTATATTGGTATACATATTATCTGGCTACTAATTATATAATGTATTTTTCATTTCTTCTTTGAATTATTATAAATATTATTGATTTTTCCGATTTTTCCAATTTTTATTCATCATTTATGTAGGTAGGTACATACATTATATTTGACACGATATAAACAAAAAATTATCGAATGATGAAAATTTTTATTACACAAACTTATATTATGTATTATGTACAGTATGACATATTATAAAACAACATTACGGATATAAAGATAAAAAACAGAAACATTTAACCACTACCTACACGAATTATACAATAATGAATCATGGATATGAATACATACATATATAAAATACATATATGCAATGTTAGTTTGTTATTTTCCCTTTTCAAAATAATGTGACATTTAGATTATTATTATGAATAGAACTAAAATTTCATAATCGCAAATTTCAGTTTAGAAAATTTGTCATCATTACTATATTTTTTCTCAGTGTAAGCAGGTGTAAGTTAAAATAGTAATAAATGCATAATATTTATAACACATGTATGCCATAATTTCATAATCTATATATAAATCTATATCTAAATATATGCCTATACTAATTATAAGTAGGTACTGGACTAAATGAAAATTAATTTTGATATTTTTGATCGTTGTGCGTGAACATTGTTTGTTCATTACTAATTGTAATTTTATCGATTTTCTAAATCTTGAATATGTTATTATTATGTAACTGCATCACTATAATAATAATTAATAAAAGCATACTGTACAATTTTATGTACAGTGTAGTCGTATGTACATTTTTAGGAAGCACAGATATTTTCTTTAATGCCACAATTAAAAAACTAATGTAATGTATTTATTAGCTATATACTATATACATAAATATGTATCTAATCTGATATACATACCCAAGTATCTGAATCTACATAATACTAGGTATATAGTTTGCATTAATAAGAAAATAAAGTCAGAATTTTCTTTATATGCATTTATTTTATTGCATTTTCTTTGATTTTATTTTTTCTTTCTCTTTGTTTTTGTATTTATTTTGCATTTTAATAAATGAAGCTGTACAAGTGTCATGTATATGAATCGTGATAAAATCTAGATACATATGTATACTCGTACATAGTATATAAAAAGCTGATAGTATTTCGAAACAAAAAAATAAAAATAAAATAAAAATAAAAAGAAAATACACGTACTAGTTAAAATTTAGGTTAATGTAGTCTTATTCGATAAAATAAATAATTTTTCACATACATACTATGTATGTATATGCATTTATTATTTAAAATAAATTTAAAATAAAAGGAAGTACATGTACATATACTATCTATGTACATATGAATATAATTATGTATTAAATATACATACCTACGTGTTTGCTGCGTTTTTTAAAATTATTAAAATTATTGCCAACATTGTCTTATATAAATATATTATTACATAGCTAGTAGAGTAGTTTTTATTTTCTTATTCTTTATTTGCAAATTATTGAGATATTATAATACTCATATATGTGTGTACTGTATGTTATATTTTATACATATTATTATTATTATTAAGGAAATGATGGAAAATTTCTAAACAATAATTTTCAAGGCAATAAATAATATACTACATACTTACATATTATAAATATGGAATGGATATGTGAACTTATATTTATACATTATATTATAGTCTTCTTAAATTTATAACTTTTATAAAATAATGAGTGCATATTTATATGAAATCAATGATTTTTCTTATCTGCATAAAATATACATACATACATTATGTAGTAAATATACATATTATGATATGTAGGCAGCTAAATATTTTACATAGCAACTGAAAAAAAAATTTTTTTTTTCTTATTATCATCATGATTTTCATAATATGGTTTCTGTGATGGATGGATGCTGTTTATAATTATTTATATTTTACATATTAGTACTTGATATATAATATATATATATATGTATATGTATATGTACATTCACATAGAAAAAAAAAGGAAACAAAGAAAAAAAAAATATGATAAAATCTAAAATTATGTAGTCGATATAATTTCGTTTTATAACTATTCGTAAAATAATAAAACAGTTAAAATAGTAGTGCATCCTACATACATAGATAGTTAGTATAGCTACATTTTTTTTTATTCTAAGAAAAGTATGTAGTATCAGTAGTATCTATCTAGTAGAGTTAGTGATGACATTATAATGTGTAGTGGATATTTTATTTTTCATTTTTTTTTTTGTTTTGTGTATACGTTGCAATTAGATAAAATTGCAATCCATGCAAGATAATGTCATAATAATAATAATGTATAGATATATGTACAACATTATAATATATTCATACATACATACATAAATATACGTATACTGAGAAAGAGATTTGACCCCGTCAATAGAACAAGAGGTAAATCAACTTTCCGCTTTGTTGACTGCTGCTGAGTGCTGATACTGCTATTAAGCTATCGCTTATTATACATAATATATGCTCATGCACTAAAAAAAAAGTGAAACAAAAATAATATACATGAATGTGAGTACATAATATTCCCATACTTATGTATACGTGAAGAATTCATGTCTATGCATTACCCAGTTATTACTTTTTATATGTATATTATGTAGGTACTTTTCACAATATGCTTACAATGTAATATAGGTAGAAGAAAGTGATTTTCTGATACAGAATTTTGAATTTGGGTTCCTCATTAGTGAAAATTGTAAAAATTACAAGATATCCGAATATGTAGTCATTTTTATGGAAATACAATCTGATTAGGTATATCATTGTTTAATAAATTTTCAATATTAGAAATAATAATAATTCGTTTGTAATATATGGATATTTTCACTAATTTCATTGATAAATTTATTTATAAAATTTTCACAGTTTACCAAAATTTCGATTGGGTTAATATTGTGCATATATATACCTTTACATAAATATATAATTTTACATTGCATATATGTACATACTCACAATGTATATTGTAATGTTTTTATGCCTATGAATAAATTTAGAATTTAAATAAGGAATCACAATGAACTTTCATAAATAAAAAATATTAAACTAGGTACATCACCAGCAGCAT
Organism: Villa cingulata; assembly: GCA_951394055.1. Taxonomy (NCBI): domain Eukaryota; kingdom Metazoa; phylum Arthropoda; class Insecta; order Diptera; family Bombyliidae; genus Villa; species Villa cingulata. Next base: position 24,380,394 of record OX596025.1, on the reverse strand, counting down.
ATCAGTACCAGTACCAGCAGATGTACTATACTGTAATTTTTATTGAATTTTTTTGAAGCATAAACTGTTTCTGTGTGTGTATGTGTATTTTTTTTTTTTTTTTTTCAAAACTTTTATCTAGATAATAAATTTACTCCCATTAATTGTTATTTTTATGATTACGTATGTATATATTTTATACCTGAAAGATGAACTAAAATTAAGCGTACGTATATCTACATATAAAACATAAATAACAAATTTCAAGTTAATCTTATAACTCATCAATAAATCTGATCAAAATATATTACCTATTTTAATATTTTTGTCTGTCCATCAATTTGTAGAACAAGATACGCTTACTAAATAAAAGAAAAGAAACACTGACTGACCATAAATTATAGTTCACCTTTTAAAAGGCAATATTCACCTTTTAAGGCAACATCTCTATATTGTATGTACATATTTGTAAAAACATTTATTTTTAACTTAACTTCGATTCAACTTAATGCACTTTCTAAATGGGGGATTTACCAGATTATATATTAGATTGATTTGGTGTGTTATTATTCCAATGGTTGAAAATAAATTTTCACTCTGTTAACCGGCAATACTACTCATATAGTATGTATTATAAAAGTGATAAAAAAAACACTTTACATACATTGTATTTGTGTTGTATATAGGAGGTGTAGGCAGGCAGCAGTATGCCGGTGAATTTAGATAAAAATAAAATCTCAACAACAAAATGACTCTAAATCGATTGACTAAATTATTGATGCATTCACGCATACGTAAAAAAAAGAACAAAAATTTATTTATAAATGAAATATTAAACATTATACATAATTGGTTAATGCGCAACCAAATTGATATTTTCAATTTTGTAGAGAAAAAAAAAATGTTTCCTGATTATGACAAATTTACAGTTGATTTATTTATTTTGTTTTGTTTTGTTTTCTTTGTTTAACAGCTCACAAATGTTGGTATCAACATCAATGCAATATCATTCAGTACACTTACAATGGAATCAGATAAATTCATTTGTGTCCGAGAAAAAGTCGGTGAAACAGCTCATGTTGTTATAATCGATATGAATGATACCGCAAATCCAATACGAAGACCAATTAGTGCTGATTCAGCTATTATGAATCCAGCTAGCAAAGTTATTGCTTTAAAAGGTATAAAAATCATTAAAATACTTCATTTTTTTTTATGTTAATCTCTACATAAATGAATTTTCATTTTTTTTTTTAGCTCAAAAAACTTTGCAAATTTTCAATATTGAAATGAAATCAAAAATGAAAGCACATGCAATGAATGAAGATGTCGTTTTCTGGAAATGGATATCATTAAATACGCTGGCATTAGTTACCGAAACATGTGTATATCATTGGTCTATGGAAGGTGATTCAATACCACTCAAAATGTTCGAAAGACATTCATCATTGAATGGTTGTCAAATTATAAATTATCGTTGTGATCCAAAACAGCAATGGTTACTTTTGGTCGGTATATCAGCATTACAGAATCGTGTAGCTGGTGCAATGCAATTATATTCAGTTGAACGAAAAGTTTCACAACCAATTGAAGGTAAGGATGAAATTGAAGTTTGTTTGTGTGATTGATTTATGACCACATAAATTTTTAAAGTAATTCAATCGGTTTTGATTTTGTTTTAAATTTGTCATTTGATATTTTATAGGTCATGCTGCAGCATTTTCAACATTCAAAATGGAAGGTAATAAAGAGCCATCAACATTATTTTGCTTTGCTGTCCGAACTGCTCAAGGTGGCGGTAAATTGCATATTATTGAAGTGGGAACACCACCGAATGGTAATCAGCCATTTACAAAAAAAGCAGTAGATGTATTCTTTCCTGTTGAGGCGCAGAGTGATTTTCCTGTTGCTATGCAAGTCTCAACAAAATACGATGTTATCTATTTAATAACGAAATACGGCTACATTCATCTGTACGATATCGAAACCGGTACTTGTATTTACATGAATAGGATTTCAGCAGATACAATATTCGTTACTGCTCCACATGAAGCAAGTGGTGGTATAATTGGCGTTAATCGAAAAGGTAAGCAAAATTAAAAAGAAACTAATACCTAATACTATTCATAAATTAAAGTTGTTTTATGAAACCTGCAAACGTTGGAATTGAATAGAGCTTTGCGAAAAATTTAAATTTGAATAATCTACATATTTACACATTTTATTTGTCATATTTTCTTGTCAAAATGCAAATATTCGATTTCGAATTATGATATTATATATATTTTTTAAATTTCGTTTTGTTCGTTTGAAATAGAAAATTTATTGATATATTATTTTTAGGCCAAGTGCTTTCGGTAACAGTCGAAGAAGATCAAATTATACCGTATATTACGACAACATTACAAAATCCTGATTTGGCATTACGAATGGCTGTACGAAATAATTTGTCGGGAGCAGAAGATCTATTCGTACGGAAATTCAACAATCTGTTCCAGAATGGGCAGTATGCGGAAGCAGCAAAAGTTGCAGCTCTAGCACCGAAAGGAATTTTACGGACTGCACAAACCATTCAACGTTTCCAACAAGTTCAAACTCCAGCTGGATCAACTACTCCACCACTATTGCAATATTTCAGTATCTTATTGGATCAAGGCAAGCTGAACAAGTATGAATCCCTGGAGTTATGTCGTCCAGTACTATTGCAAGGTAAAAAACAATTGTGCGAAAAATGGCTGAAGGAAGAGAAGCTTGAATGCAGTGAAGAATTGGGTGACTTGGTGAAATCGTCTGATTTAACTTTGGCTCTATCAATTTACCTGAGAGCAAATGTTCCGAACAAAGTAATTCAATGCTTTGCAGAGACCGGACAATTTCAAAAGATTGTATTATATGCGAAAAAAGTGAACTACACTCCTGATTACATTTTCCTATTGCGGCAAGTAATGAGAACTAATCCGGATCAAGGTGCAGCGTTTGCATCAATGCTGGTCGCGGACGAAGAGCCATTAGCTGATATAAATCAAATAGTGGATATTTTCATGGAACAGAATATGGTTCAACAATGTACTGCATTCCTTTTGGATGCTCTGAAACACAATCGTCCCAATGAAGGACCATTACAGACGCGTCTTTTGGAAATGAATTTAACTTCTGCGCCACAAGTAGCTGATGCTATTCTCGGTAATGCTATGTTCACGCATTACGATCGTGCATTCATTGCTCAGCTCTGCGAGAAAGCTGGTCTTTTACAGAGAGCATTAGAGCATTATACCGATTTGTACGATATTCGAAGAGCTGTTGTACATACACATCTTTTGAATGCAGATTGGTTAGTTGGTTTCTTTGGAACACTGTCGGTAGAGGATTCCTTGGAATGCTTAAAAGCTATGTTAACAGCAAATATCCGTCAAAATTTGCAAATTTGTGTTCAAATCGCAACCAAATATCATGAACAATTAACAACAAAGGCTCTAATTGATCTGTTCGAAGGTTTCAAAAGTTATGAAGGATTATTTTATTTCCTTGGATCCATCGTAAATTTCAGCCAAGATCCAGAAGTTCACTTTAAATACATTCAAGCCGCATGTAAAACAAATCAGATCAAAGAAGTTGAAAGAATTTGCAGGGAATCGAATTGCTATAATCCAGAGCGTGTTAAAAATTTCTTAAAAGAAGCCAAGCTCTCTGATCAACTTCCTTTGATAATCGTTTGCGATCGATTTGATTTCGTTCATGACTTGGTGCTATATTTGTATCGCAATAATCTTCAGAAATATATTGAAATTTACGTTCAGAAGGTGAATCCTTCTCGTTTACCAGTAGTTGTTGGTGGTTTGCTAGATGTTGATTGTTCTGAAGATATCATAAAGAATCTTATATTGGTTGTCAAAGGACAATTTTCAACGGACGAACTAGTTGAAGAGGTAGAAAAGCGAAATAGATTGAAATTATTGCTACCTTGGCTAGAATCGAGAGTTCATGAAGGATGTGTAGAGCCAGCTACTCACAACGCTTTGGCGAAAATCTACATCGATTCAAACAATAATCCTGAGAGATTCTTGAGAGAAAATCAGTATTATGACAGTCGAGTTGTAGGCCGTTATTGTGAGAAACGTGATCCACATTTAGCATGCGTAGCCTACGAAAGAGGGCAATGTGATCGTGAATTGATAGCTGTATGTAATGAAAATTCTTTATTCAAGAGTGAAGCTCGTTATTTGGTTCATCGCCGAGATCCTGAACTTTGGGCTGAAGTTTTATCAGAGTCAAATCCTTACAAACGTCAACTCATCGATCAAGTGGTTCAGACAGCGCTCTCTGAAACTCAAGATCCAGACGATATATCTGTAACAGTGAAAGCATTCATGACAGCAGATTTACCCAATGAACTGATTGAACTTCTAGAGAAGATAGTGCTTGACTCATCAGTTTTCTCAGACCACCGTAATCTTCAAAACCTGTTGATATTGACAGCAATAAAAGCAGATAGAACACGTGTTATGGACTATATAAACCGTTTAGATAACTATGATGCACCAGACATAGCAAATATTGCAATTTCAAATCAATTGTATGAAGAAGCATTTGCTATTTTCAAGAAATTCGAAGTGAACACATCAGCTATTCAAGTATTGATTGAACAAGTCAACAATTTAGAAAGGGCAAATGAATTTGCTGAAAGATGTAATGAACCAGCTGTTTGGTCTCAATTGGCTAAAGCGCAATTGCAACAGGGTTTAGTCAAAGAAGCTATTGACAGTTATATTAAAGCCGATGATCCCAGTGCGTACATGGACGTCGTTGAAACAGCTTCTAAAAATGAATCATGGGAGGATCTTGTCAGATATTTGCAAATGGCAAGAAAGAAGGCACGAGAAAGCTATATTGAAAGTGAACTAATATACGCATATGCTCGTACCGGTCGTTTAGCTGATCTTGAAGAATTTATCTCCGGTCCGAACCACGCTGACATCCAGAAAATCGGAGACAGATGCTTTAATGATGGAATGTACGATGCAGCCAAACTGTTGTACAATAACGTTAGTAATTTCGCAAGGCTTGCTATTACTTTGGTGCATCTGAAAGAATTTCAAGGAGCAGTTGATAGTGCCCGAAAAGCAAATTCAACACGCACATGGAAAGAAGTTTGTTTCGCTTGTGTTGATGCCGGTGAATTCCGATTGGCACAAATGTGTGGTTTACATATTGTCGTTCATGCCGATGAACTTGAAGATTTAATCAATTACTATCAAGATCGGGGACATTTCGAAGAGTTGATCAGTTTACTTGAAGCTGCACTTGGTTTGGAACGTGCACACATGGGAATGTTTACAGAATTGGCGATATTATACTCAAAGTACAAACCGATGAAAATGCGCGAACATCTGGAATTGTTTTGGTCACGTGTTAATATTCCAAAGGTTTTAAAAGCTGCAGAACAAGCACATTTATGGTCAGAATTGGTATTTTTGTATGATAAATACGAGGAATATGATAATGCTGTACTAGCGATGATGGCACATCCAACGGAGGCATGGAGAGAAGGACATTTCAAAGATATCATCACAAAAGTAGCAAATATTGAATTATACTATAAAGCGATACAATTCTATTTGGATTATAAACCATTACTGTTGAATGATATGCTATTAGTGTTAGCACCAAGAATGGATCACACACGTGCCGTTAATTTCTTCACAAAAACAGGACATTTACAATTGGTTAAACCTTATCTACGATCAGTTCAAAGTTTAAATAACAAGGCAATTAATGAAGCATTAAATGGATTATTAATAGACGAAGAAGACTATCAGGGTTTGAGAAATTCCATAGATGGATTCGATAATTTCGATAATATCGCACTCGCTCAAAAATTAGAAAAACACGAACTTACAGAATTTAGACGTATTGCAGCATATCTGTACAAAGGTAATGGAGCTGGAATGACTATGGCTGTAGCCAATCTTCTAATGAACATTGAAATAAATCAGTAATGAAGTATGATTGATTATTTGAATATTAATTTTTAGGTAACAATCGCTGGAAACAGAGTGTTGAATTATGTAAAAAAGACAGGTTATTCAAGGATGCAATGGAATATGCTGCAGAATCTGGTAAACAAGAAATTGCTGAAGAATTATTAAGTTGGTTCCTAGAACGTGGTGCATACGATTGTTTTGCTGCTTGTTTATTCCAAGTAATTTGATGACTGTTCACCTTATTAAATATTGTTTTTTGGAATTATTCAAATGAAATTTTTATATCTGAATTAAAATTTTATCTTCTCAGTGCTATGATTTACTTCGTCCTGATGTCATTTTGGAATTAGCATGGAGACATAATATAATGGACTTTGCAATGCCGTATTTAATACAGGTAAAAATATTTTTGAATTTCGAATACATTTGCGAATGCGTGTGTGTACATCAACAAATTCTATTTTTTTTTTAATTTTAATCATTATCAGGTTATTCGTGAATACACATCAAAAGTTGATAAATTGGAAGCTACTGAAGCTCAACGCGAAAAGGAAGGAGAAAATGTCGAACATAAAAATATAATAACAATGGAACCACAATTAATGATAACAGCTGGTCCAGCTATGGGAATTCAACCACAATATGCCCAGACATATGCACCAGGATATGTGACGCCTAATATACCCTATGCACCAGGATATGGAATGTAGGAGAAATAAATTTGAAAAAAAAAAACCTAAAATAAAATACACACACACATATATATAATATATATACAAATCCTTATACATTCGAATTAATGTTGTTTTGTTGTTGTCGTATATCACGCTAGAATGTGCATTTTTGTATTGGTTGATTGATTTAGTTCTGAATCAATTATTATATGTCATGTTATATGCAACACGAAAACATTTTTTTTTTTTTTTTACATTAAAATTTATAAGTATTCTCTTTTGAAAAAAAAAAAGAAAGAAAGAAAAAAAATTTCTTTTTTGTTGTAATTGAATTTATTTTGTATTTTTTGTTTATTTTGTTTTTAAAGAATAAAAAACCTAATTTTGATTTTCAGCTAGTTTATAAAATTAAATTTGAATAGTTTTAAATGTTCGTAAAAATTATACAAAAAAGTAAATCATTGTTGAAAGAAGTAGAAGAAAAAAAAAAGACCTGAATTTATTTTATTATTGTAAAGAAGTATGCATGAATTATTTAATTTTTTAATTTTTTTTTTATTTTCTTTGTCCTTTATTTACATAAAATATGTAATTTCGATGTTATCCCTTAAAAATTATTTTTCTTTTCCCTTATAATTTATGTTCTATACAATCATACATATTAAAAAAATTATTTTGAAATTTTTTTTTGTGTAATTAATTATGCTTGCATTAATTTTTATCTTTGCATAAAATAAATGAAAAGCAAAAAATATTAAAAAAAAAAGAAGGGTGGGTTCAAAAATTCAACACTACATTAGTGTTGCAAAAGAAACTTAAAGTCAACAGTTTAAAAAGTAATCATGAATAAAATCATGTGTTCATTTTTACATTTTGTTCGTAACACTAACTAATCACAAAAGTCAACATTTTCATCATGATTTTTAATGTTGCAATCAATAAATATAACCTCAAATTCGTAACGTTTAGTTGATTTTTAAATTATTATCATCAATACTATGATGGATCAAGAAAACAATGAACTGTGAGTTAAATTTTAATTTTTTTAAGTTTGATTTATTTATTTAATTTATTTGATTTTTGATTTTTGTGAATTTTTTATCGATGTGTCAAAATTTTAAAAGACAACAAAACTTCAAAATTGTCGTAAAATTAATCAGTAGTATGTAGTATCAAAGCATCGCAACATAAATAATCAATATGTTGCGCTAACATTTCGGCAACACTTCTGCTGCAACACTGCAAAAACCATGATTAATTTTTGAACCCAGCCTTTTTTTTACCTATAACAAAAGTAAAATATAAAAATAATTTTAAAACAATTAAAATATTATTATATATTAATGGTATGTAATTTATATAATTTTTCTCAATTCCAATTCTTTTTCTTTGTTTTTGTTTTTTATTTTTTTTTACAGTTATAAGTAAAATCATTAAAATAGGTATAAGAAAGATATAAAATTTAGAGAAAAAACTAACAAACAAAACAAAAATAAAACTAATTAAGGAATGTAACTGAGATAAAAATTGTATTTGAAAAAAAAAAATAAATGAAAATAAAATAAAAACAAATGAGAAAACTTCCAGAGTATATTCATATTCTTCAAAAAAAAAAAAAAAAAAAAAAAAATTTAAGATGTAGCTGCTGCGCTTCAATCAATCATCAATCGTTTTGTCAACATAAAATTGTGTAAGAAGCTAAATATTTTTGTGTGAAAAAGAAATCATATGAGAAACAGAAATATTATTAATGTAAAGTAATAAAATAATAGATTATTATCATTAACAGTAGAGCAGTTAGTACTATAGTAATGACATCTGAAACAATGAATGCATGAGATAAATTGAAAAAATTGAAAATTAAAAATTTCACAAGAACAATTATTACTACTAAAATCTATCCATAAATAAAGTATAAATTAATTAAAGAAAAAAAAAAAAATGTTTGCCACCGCAGTTGCCGTCTAATTGTCGTCTAAAATCATTTTGTTGTCATCGTCGTTTTACTGTATGTATTTATATTCTGTGAATGTGTATATAATATAATCTACTGTAACAAAATGCAACATAATTTTATTTAACTAATATAAAATTAATTATTATCTTTATCATCGAATTTAAAATCAAACAGAATTTTCAAATTTCATAAAACTATACATACATAGTTGAAAACAAAAAAAAAAAAATGTTAACAAAAAAAAATTTCCATTGAATTACACATTACATAATAATTTTTCATTTTTGTTTTCGATTACATACATATATAGAAAAGTAAACATAAAAAATAAAATAAAATGATTTGAATTAATTTAAAATGTATCGATACATTATCATTTGATTTTAATAATAAAAAATTATGAGTATCGATTCATTTTTAGAAATTTATCCAATCCAATTACATATTTAATAATAAATAAAATATAAAATTAATGTAAATTCATAACAGAAAATTAAAATCAAAATTATTGTATGTAATTTGTTGTAAAAAAATTTAAATAAACAAAAAAAAAAAATGTGTAATTTAATAAATAAAATGAATAAATAAATGAAGTTAAATAAAAAATAAAATACATAGACGCTTAAAAATTTTAATGTAAAATATATTCTATATTCTACATAAATAATACATAAATTCTAAGTACTACAGTTCTTAATTAGACGTATTCAGAACTATGTAATCGTAAATTCAAATAATTTTATTATTTTTTCATGGGTTTGGTTTGAATTGATGTTAACTTCCTATATATGAATGCTGCTGCTATTCAAAAAATCTAGATATTTTATTTTGTAAACAGATACAAACAAACAAAAATTTTTTTTAATAAATTGTACATTCTTTCGTTCGTTACTGTTACTCGTACAATATCTATGTATGTGTATTAAATAGCTTACTATATTTTTTAAATAATAATGTAACACTCTACTATGTACACGAATATGTATATAATAATGCATACTACCACATTATAAGGATACAGATGTTTCACTGCCTATATTAAAAATGTAACAAAAATCAAATTCAAATGAACCTGTGTTGTTTGGTCCAGATTCGAGTCTTAGGAATACATATTTAAATTCAAAATGTACGTTAATATTCGATTGTTCTTGCATTCGATAAAAGTTTTAAAATATATGTTTCATACGCATACATATGAACAATCTGATTTGAATGTGTATAGATTTATTCGTATATTTACATGCAATAATAGAAAATACATATACGATTTATTTGTGATAATTTGGCAGTATAATATCATAAACATTGAAGCAATTTATCGTATAACATTTATGTTTGTATAATAATAATTGCTGACGGTATATGTAGTACCATAGTTAGTACATGTTGTGTTAGGTACAGTAGATGGGGAGACACATGATATTTTCAATTTTTATATGGTGCCACATTATTTTGTTCTGGGGCTTGAATAGATCGATGGTTGTGGTGGTGTTGGTCTGGTGATCTTGAAATTGTGGTTCGAATCAACTCAATTCGATCATTAATTCCAATCAGCTATGCACACCAACACCAGTAACTGATTAACTGATGATAAACTGGATGATTCTATATCTCACAGAATTACTGATCGGCGGTGTCATAATGGACTGAGTGTTCGTGTGCACTTAATATACATTATATAGCTACATTATATTTTTTGTTCTAGATGAAACATCTGTATCCTTAAATGTGATACTATATTAATCTATTACATAACACCACAATAATTAAATTTATCTAAAAATCATATTACTAACAAAATTAAGAATAGATTAAATAAATTATTAAAAATGCACCAATACAAAAAGGAATAAATTAGAACAAAAAAAAAAATACATATGTAAGTAAGTAGGTAGATAAATATTTATGCGTAAAATGATTTCAAAATTCATCGACATTCACTAATTTAACAAACAAAAAAAATGTTATTTGTGTGTGATTATGGCAGGGCAGTACTGATGACATTTCATTTATGAGAAAGTGATTAAAATCTGGAATTTACTTCCAGATTCTAATTAAATAAAATAAAAATAAAAAAAATAAAATAAAATATGTAAATTAATTTGTTTTGCGTAATGGATGATGGGATGGCTCAGAGAATATCAGATGGTTGATGACGGTTGGTTTTTTTTCTTTCGGAAATGCAAAGAAAGTAATTAAAAATTGTTATAGATTTTAAAATCAATAATTTTTTTTTTTATTTCAATATGAGTATACATTTTTTTTAAATTAAGAAGAAGAAAAAAACAAACAACTTATAATTACAGTTCAAATATTGTTTATAATTCTAAGTTTATTATGTGTGTGCGATAGAGAAATATAATTTAAATAAATCTTACAAAATTTCTTTCTTTTTTATAAATAAAAATCTTTGTACATTTTTAAGAGTTCTCAATAAATAAATCCAATTGTAATATTGTGGAATTGTTTTTAAAGATTCAGTTTTTCATTTGATTTTATTTTTTTCATTTTATTTATCGAAATTTACAGATGGATATGATGTACACATTTATTTAAAAATTGAATGAAAAAATATTTTCAATAATCCATGAGATATATGTATGTAGGAGATAATAATCATAATTTACTTGTAATATTATATATATGTATTTTATTTTCATCAAATACATAGCTACATTTTTATTCAAAACTGAAAATTATACAAATTAATATGAGACGACGACACACACACACACCATTATTTATATAAAATTGTATGTATATGTATATTTTAGGAAGAAACATTTAATTAAATAAAAAATAAAAATGAATTCAATGAAATTGTATGTAAAATATAAATGAATGAATTATACATTAAAATAAAACAAAAAAAAAAAAAAAACAAACATTAAAAAATTTCAAAACAAATAATAATAAAAATAATAAAATATTAAATTACATATTATATTATTTACAAAAATAAAAAATTAATAGAAAGAAATACTGAAAAACAAAAACAAAATTCTATTACATTTATAAAAATTACTAATAATTTGAAAAATATTAATGTTTAACAAAAAATAAAAAACATATACTTTCTTCCTGATGGAATTTAACATTGTTACAATCAAAAACAACATTGTGTTCAAACAAGACCAACATTTTTCAAATCAAATTCAATACATTGTTCCAATCAAACTGAATGAAAATGTGTTGATTTTGGTTTGAAAAGTGTTTTTGATTCGAAAAATGTTGATTTTAATTTAAAAATGCTGTTTTTGTTTGGAAAAATGTTGAATTCCACTGGGAAAAAATATAAAATAAACTGAGTAAAACGAAACGAAAAACAAAAACAAAAAAAAAACAAAATTAAAAAAAATAAATAAAAAAAAGTAAACTAGTATTTTAAAATGATACAGAGGAGAATTATATTATTATTATTATTATTATATTAATGAATAAATATATATTAAAAATTAATTATTACTATATTATTATAATTATTATAATTATATTATTATTAATAAAGTAATCGTTATAATTATGTATATGTATATGAAGAAGAGATTCCCCTAACAACAAAATGAAATGTGTATTATTATAACGATAACAAATAAACATATATTATATTATATATGTATGTATATGTACTCGTAAATGAGTCTAACGAAAATATTAAAAATAATTTAAAAAAAAAAAATTAATATATATATAAATATAAATTAAAAACAAAAAACAAAAAATAAAATAAAAAAGAGAAAAATTTTAAATGTATGTAATTTTGAAATTTTGTTTGAATTTTTTCTTTATACATATTAAAAAAAAAAATATATTTAAAATATAAAATAAAATAAAAAACACAAAAATTATAAAACGAATAAAAACAAATACATAATATAAAAATAAATTACAGAAGAAAAATAATAATTGCAAAATAAAAAAAAACAATAAAAATAAGAAAAAAAAATTTAACAATAAGTTTTTCATTATTTTTACATATTTTATGTCTCTTTTCTCTACTATATAAATTACAAAATGAAAAAGAGACTATGTGTTTTGATGATAAAATTATGTGAGTATACTGTGCAGTGCAACATATAATATGTTTAACGGGCTGGTATCACTCCCAGATTGTCTTAAAAATATCCGAATAGTGTATAATCGAGGTTGATGAATCCACTATCTCAGATAAAAAGATAATTGTGGTTGGTGAATGTGACCCTTAATATCGAACTATACTCATACATTTTATATCATAAATTAACAAATTACTTACAAATTCGCACTTTTAGTTGTAATTATTGACTTCAAAAATTATAATTGATTGCCATTTTTGCTAAATCAACATAAACATAAACTTTTAAAGCAAATCGAAAGCTATTTCACATGCGTATATTTTAAAGTACATATACATATTTGTTTTGTTTACACGAGAAAAATATTGAAAAGTCTTATATGTATAAACAGAGAAAAATATAGTGAATCGTGTTGATTAGTTATTTATTTTTTTATGCATATTTACATCATATTATTAACTGTTTGATAAATAGTTTACGCCTGCTCGTAGATCGATAAAAAAAAATCGATACCCATCAGCGATACAAATGATACTCGCAAAACCAAATTCAATGATCGACTATCGATCGATCGATCATCGACAGCGTCACCATTGTATAAAGTACAAAGGCGACACTCGCAATGATGGACACCATATTTGAACTTATATTGTCATCACAATTACTTCGCTTTCGTTTCGTCAAGAAATTAACAAATTTAGTTTTTGAAACGTAATGCATTATCATATAACCATCTAAAATTTGCGATTTGATACGATTCATATTGTAGAAAAAGAAAAACGATCATTTGACGTTTGATCATGTGAAATATCCATTTGCAAATTACATGTGAAGTTGACTCCAATTTACTTTACAAGTTTCTGTTTATAAATTAAACTGTTCTGTTACTGTTTTATTTAGTATACTGAACTGATTACTGGCGGTGGGCGCCGCTATTATTCTATGTTCATGTGAACAGCAATAATTTTAAATAACTCGCAATAATAATGAAAAAAAAAAAATGATTTGTTCAGTAACAATAAAAATACATTATGTATAATTTATTATTGTTAAGTTACACATTTTATGCGTACAATATTATTATAACATTCACTTGATGATTTTACCACAAATAATGAAAAGGACTCCAAAAAGTAAGATCCCAACCTGAATGTATTTGTCCAGTACTAAAAATGTTACTACCACTATTGACACTTCCTTCTAAATATGAGCTTACAGATGCCCCAGAATCTGGATTATTTTCAGTTTTTTTCTGCGTCATAAGTATTTTATTATTGCCGCCATAACAAGTTACCTCACGATCAATATGCGATAAATCATTTTGTCTTGTATTTTTTTTAACTACACAACGTTTTGTTCCTTTAGGACATTCAATCCAATCACATTTCAATGTTCCTTTTTTTTTGTTTTTTGTTTTCAAAGGCAGAAGAGGAGTACAAAAATAAAGCAAAATATAAAATATATACATTTAATTTTTAAATTTGAAAATTCTTTTATCTATCTACCTCCAACATTTAAAATTTTCGAATCTCCAGATTCTGCAACAACATACGATAAACATACTTGTGTTAGAGCAGAAATAATTGAATATAAAAAAAATGCAATAATAATTGTTGTTCTCATTATTATTATGTTACGGTTATTTTAATAATTAAAAAATTTCGATAGTTTTAAAGTAAAACGATTCACTAATGACTATTTGATGTATATTTTCTCACTCTGTGTACATGCACTATATACGCTGGTAATTATTATACTAAAATTACTTTTACTATTTTTTCAATGCATTGCTTGTGTATTTTTTGTGAATGACTGAAAACAAAAAAATATATATATATATATATATATATATATATATATATATATAAAACATTGCACAGATGAAAAACAAATTACACGAGAAAATTAATTATATTTGCATTAATTAATTTAAAAAAAAAAAAAAAATGTAAAAATTTGATTCCATATTCTAGTTCGTTCGTTACAATTTTTTTTTTTTTGTTAGTTTATTGTAAAAATTATTTTTTTACAAATTTGTTTTTATTCACAGGAAAAGGCATTACATAATATATTAACAGTTGAACAAATAAGTATTAGAATCTTGAAATAAATGTGATTATTTTTTTTTCCATTAATTACTATTTACTCACTAGAACTTACAACACATCATTATCAGTTATTCATTTTGTACAACCAACTTGTGGGGAAGAGTAAGAGGATATACTTTCTGTGTGAGAGAGAATGATGAAGCATATACTCGAATATATAGTCTTAGGAGATTATATAGAATAAAACAAAGCCTAACATAAGTTTTTACATGATGTAAACTTAAGTAAACATAAGTAAACTTTTAAAAACAAACAAGATTGAATTTTTACAAATTGATTATTTTATCATTATCAGTGTTATCAGGCGCCAAACACAATCAAATCAGTTATATAGCTAAAATCTGCCACAATCAGCATATCAAATAGCAGTGCTTTAGAAAAATGAATGCTAACATAAATGACGACAGAAGCATCTAAGATCCAAAAGTAGAAAATTTGATAGCTGTCATCAAAAACTATAGAAGAAGAATTATTCTTCTATAGTTTTTGCTGTCATGCAGTTTGAAGAATGTTCAAAAAAAGCTTATCTCTTTAATCTATAAAGAAGTATGGCGAGAGTGATAACTGACACAATCTGCTTTTGAACTGAACATTGAATACTATGTTTCTCTTTCTGAAGTTGAGTTGAAGCATATTTATGTTTCTGCTGGATGTTATACGCTTTTATTTTGTGTTTAGCGAGCGCCTTGTGCATTTTGAAGTGCAACTTGGAGTGAAGTAAAAGAGAAGGAAAATTTCTGTATGAGAGCTCTGTTGTCTGATCAATGCTCATATAGTTTTTTTATGTTAAAATGAATGGGAGATATGAAATAAAACAATTTTTAACATTATTTTTTCTTTTATTCATATTTTTTTTTAATTTTTTTTTAAATCTTTTTCATTTTTATTAATTTAATTTTTTCTGTTTTTTTCATTTTTATATTTTAAATAGAAAAACAAAAACAAATAAAAAAAAAAAGAAAAGAAAAGAAAAAAGAAAAATATACTACCTTTACATATGGTGTCTGAATAATTTGTTGTTTTTATTATTTTTTAATTAAATAAATTACTTTATTTAAAAAAAAAAAAAACTTTATGTAATGCGATAATTCGATATACATATGTAGTTAAATAAATTTCAATTCGAAATTAATTTTGGGTTGATCGGATTGGGTACTGTCAAGCAAGCCGTGGCAGCAGTCATTTGAATGATGTAGTGTTTCATTCTTAAATGAAAATGTCCAATTTTTACAATAAAATCATAATTTTGAAAAAATATTAATTAGTTTTTTTTTTGTAGCCGATTCAAATTCCAAACGTTAAATGGCCCACCCTTTATGTTTATATCATCATTTTGTAGTTATATTCTTTAATGTGTATATTAGTGTACTTTTTTTTTCAACTTTATAATAATACATGTTTATGTGTATAACTTTTAACTTCATTTTAATAAATACAGATTTTTCTTTTTTAAATGTTTATAATTTTGATTATTAAAAATTATTCATTAGTAGTAATTAGAATACTATACAGATACACATATACATATACTCGCTCAAAAAAGTATTGGGATAAAAGAAAATTATTGGAAAAAAGTTAATAAAAATGTATATGACCGCACTATTCAAAAATTTTAGTAATTTCGTTTTTATTAATTGTGAAAAATTAGTGCTTATGGTGCTTTCAATTCGATTCAGATTATGAAGAGTATTGAGAGGAAGGATGCCGAGCAACATCTAACCATATTCTTTATCATCATCATCATCATCACAAATGTATATTTGAATTAACGGAATTTTTTTTTTAACGTAAAATGTTATTCCAATTCTTAATTATCAACCTTCGTTGAATACAACTTTGAGGTTGTCTCAGAATTTCTTTATTTAGGCTCCCTAGTAAACAATGGATAGAAAGTTGGAACGATAAGTTAAAAGAAGAATAATGTTAGGAAACAAGTGCTACTTTTGGACTCATTAAGCTATTGAAATTTAAGAAGCTACTCACAAGAGCCACAAAATTTCAGATATATGTATGTATATAAAACGCTCATATTTTCGGTAGTGAGGTATGATGCGGCTGCAGAGACGTGGACACTAACGACTAACCAAAAGAGATGAAGAGACTCTCAAAATATTTGAGATGTAAATACAGTGAAGAATATAATACGAAGCGGTTTGAACGAAACAAGAACATGACGGCTGGAGAATTCCGGTACAGTGATGAATTGTACAGTTTATATACCATGATATTAGTGAGCGGCGCTGGCGATATTCATAATATGATGAATAATATGATGAAAAAGGAAACGAGAAAAACCCAAACTATACGTTGGCTGGATGACGTGAAGAAGAATCTAAGAAAGGTTAGCGTTAGAAATTTGAAGGCGATTGTTGAAAGGAAAATGGTGTGGCAGCAGATCTTGGATCAAGACAAGGCCCACACTGTGCTGTCGAGCTGATAATGATGATGATCTTTAAGACCTAATAACAAATAAAATGTAATACCATCATTTTTGAATAATGTTCATATAATTTTTTTTATTAAAAATTTTTCCCAAGAACACATCTTTCGTTTGTTCCAATATACTTTTTTGATCTGGTATACTCGTATATGTATGTACGCACATGTATTATGTTTCTACTTTTAAATATTCAAATATATTATTTTTTTATAATAATTATGTAAAGATAATGATATATAATGTTTTATATACGCATATAGGGTAGGTACATATAATTAATTGTGCCTATATATAAATATGGTATGGTATAGTTTTTCTACAATTCTTCAACGAATAACATCGCAAATACATTATATAATATATTTCTGATGATTTATAATACGGACTTATGTACATTACCAACATTACGTATATGTATGATATATGCATTTTTTATTTACTATATTTATTATTTATTGGATTTTAGATAAATCTTTTCTAATATAATTTTTTGATATAAAAAGGACAATGTTGTCGATTTAATGTGTATGCATAAATGTAAATATACAAGTGTACGAAATGAAATTAATATTTATTTATTAAACTATTCTCAAAGAAAGATAAAATCTAGCCTTTGCGGTCATTTACAATTCACCGTAAATTTCATGTCATTGCCTAGCCAGCGTCGATATTATTTTTATGATCTGTTCAAAAACAATAAAAATCTAAATAAAATTTGTGCTAATCGACGTAATGTATTATAGGGCTGACAGACCAAAAGCTCTTTTTGGATTAAGCTACGAGTACAATCAGTTTAGAAAAAGCTTTTAGTTAAGAATTCGTAATGACAGACCGAAAACTGTTTTAGTTGCCATTTGTTGTATGTTCAAAAAAAAAAAAAAAAAAAAATAACTCTCATCGAGGTGGTTTAGGCTAAACTACTTCTGAGCGGATTTATCCAAGCTGATTGCTGACTGACAGACCAAAGAGTTTATCTACTTGAACAGGTTTACATAGTTTCTAAACTCTGGTCTGTCCCTAGCATTAGTTATTTTGTTCTAAATTGTTTTGAAATGTGTTTATTTGGTTGGGTCTATTCTATATGTCTGTCTCGGGTATATTATTTATGTAAGTATACATATTTGCTAACTATACTATTCTATTATTACTATAACTTTTTGTTATTATTTTCTCATGAATATTATTGCATTACTCAACAAGGATAAAAGTAATAATTTAAGAAAAAATATATTACATACATTATATAGAATTTTATATTAATTTTATAACATTATTATTATTATTTTTTCTTTTTTACTTTTCAAATTTTAATAAATTTACCACCTCACTGTATACATCATCTCTGTAACTGTACCAATTTATAATTATTTGTTTATAATTTTTGCTAATAAAAAAAAAAAAAAAAAACAAAACTTTACAAAATATAATTATGTATAATTATAATGAATTCATAAATGATTGAAATATCTTGATTTTCTGATTTACATTATATGAATTATGAATAATTTAAATTTATTTTTTTTTTAAATCGTACTTGAATGTGCGATTTTTGCTTACATGCATTACAATATTTTACTTAAAAAATTTTATGTATATATATACTTAAAAAACAAAAAACAAAATTACTTTATTAAATTATGTAAAAAGTACATTTTTGTATATTCTTTCACCGATTGTAATATTCATCGGTTTAAAAGTAATCATTTTGTATTATGTTCTTCATTATTTTAATTTTCATCATCTAAGAAGTTTAGCCTTAATTTATAGTAAAAATATGTATTATTAGTTTGTATAATAATAATTAAGCATTGTAAAATAACACTAATTAATAATGTTATATTTTAATTTTTTGATTTTTCGCAAATTATAACCAACACTATAACAAAAAAAAAAGAAAATAATAAGGGTATTCACTTAAGCCAGTAAAAGGCATGTAAACTGAGTAAAAACAGTAAAACACATGCAGTTTTACACACGATTTACATGATTTACGCACGCTTTCGTAAAATTTTGTATAAAAAATTGTTTAAATGAAACGAGTAGGTACTCGTAAATTTAACTCTTCAAAAATTGATCGCGTCTCTCAATTTCGCTTTAATTTTTTTTTTTCAGCTGTCTCAGTTTTAGTACAATTTGGAATTAAAATGCAAAGATAAATAGAATACTCTCTACAAGGTATGATCGATTTTTGTCAAAAAGAGAGTATTTCTCTCCTAAGTAACGTCACCCGA
The DNA here is from genome assembly GCA_951394055.1 of Villa cingulata. Taxonomy (NCBI): domain Eukaryota; kingdom Metazoa; phylum Arthropoda; class Insecta; order Diptera; family Bombyliidae; genus Villa; species Villa cingulata. The sequence goes on along the minus strand of OX596025.1, from coordinate 24,360,969 downwards.
AGTAAAATTGAGAAAAATATACATATGTATGATGAAAAAAAAAAATGAAATAAATGATTAAAAACAGCATTTCAATTCATATACCTTACCCATAAGATTGTTGTGTTGTGTACCAAGATAAATAGAATACTCATGAGTATATGAAATATGAGTATTCTATTTATCTTGGTTGTGTACAAAGTTGTGCACTTAAAAATATATTTTACTCAATTTTACAAACGTTAACGTCACATTCTCTTAGAAAATTTTTCGATTATACCTTGAAGTTGAATTACATATATACAAGATGCGTCACAGAGTCTCACAGTGCGTTTATTTAAAATTTATACTACTTATGTGTAAATTCCCAGATTCCCACTCACTTCAATGTGAAATTGTATATTGTATGTAATTCTACTCTCTTAAGTGAATACTCTTAATATAAAAAACGCTTACATTATGTATGTATATGTAAGTAATGTACATACATTTATGTCTTTCAACTATGTACTTTTAAAGCTTATTCAAATAAATTAACAGAAAATAATAATAATAAAAGATAAAATTAAAGAAAATTAAAAAAAAAATAATAAAAACTAAAATTGATTCTTCAAGAACACAAGAAAATACTCATAATAATGAATTTCTTTAAATACGTATAACATAATATGTACTATGTATGTATGTAATTATACTACAGATTCACATAAAGCACGAATACAAATTATACAAACAACAAATTAAATAAATAAATTATTATGCTTATATGATGTAATTAAATTCAATGTTAATTCAGTATACAATTAGATGAACAGCAGTCAGTTATGAAGCTAAACTGGCGGCATATCATAGTCCTTAAATGACGCCTTTTTTTTCGTTTTTATCGTTTATCACATTGAGGGCCAGTAACCTATATGGTGTTTATGTTTTTTAATTTTTTTTTTTTTCTTGCAACAGGAACAACGCTTTCTATACATTATATATAGTATTCATGTGTGGTGGTATATGCGGTGATATGATGTACTATATAATACGTTTGATATTTATAGATGATGATATTTAAGGCGATACATGGTGATATATACGATGCGATTAATATACATATACAATAGATATAAAAACAATAATTATTTTACACAAATAAAATTTATAACGAATTTTCTGCAGTCATTTATAACAGCTCTTCAATTTTTTTATGATTTTTGTATTGTTTTTCTCTGCAGTTACATTATAGTAGGTTCCTTTTTTTTTTTTTTAATTGAATTCGTATATGAACATATAATAGCGCTGATAATTAAAATGAAATTTAAAAAGAAATAACACACACACACATATCAAGACAACAATATTCTATAATTAAAATAAACTGACAAAAAAAAATGAATTTTAATTGAGTTAAAAAAGAAATTAATCACAAAATTTTTTATGTAAGTATGTATATATGATGCAAATATTAGCGATGAAATAAGTATATAAAAGAGGGCTTTAGTTCTGTGGAGCCTTTAATTCGATACGTTTTTTTAGTAATTTAAATGTCTGTTGCATTGCCCTCAATTGATAACGTAACGTATTTGTCATCTCTTTTTGTAATTGTTGTACTTCTTTAATATCCTTACGTAAATTTTGATATTCATTTTTAACTTCGGTCATCGATTCTAATAATTCAAGTACATAAACATCATCCAGTTCATCAAATGAATTGCATGCTAAACTTTTTTCGACTTCACTTAATTTTGTTGCGACCGTACTTAATTGTGTTCCAGCATTTTCCACCTGTATAGAGAGAAACATGAATTTTTTTGTATACTATATTCGAAAAAAATCAAAGAAAAATGAAAAATTTGAAAAAAAAAGAGAAGAGAAGAAAAGAATGAAGGTAAAAAAAATTTTTGTTTTTTTCACTCTAAGACTTAAAAAAAATTTATAAGTAGGCACAAATGAACGGTGTCAGGTGTTCCAATAAAAGTGTACAATTTGAATGGTGCTCTTATTTTTGGCTCTAGTGATTTCATAGTTCATAAATTTTTGCAGTCCCATATTCCCAAACGCCGAACTTAATCGTGAGATAGTAACTCATTTTTTTTGTTGTCTCAATTAACAAAAATGAACAAATGCTCATGCTGAAAATCAGAAATAATTATCTGCTCTTATGAAAAAAAGAAACAATTGGTTAAAAGTATGAGCAAATTCTTCAAAACACATTAGTCTACTCAGTAGCAGTAGCAGACTCAGGTTTGAATGTGGAACAAGTTATTTCAAATTCAAATCTCCTCCGTAAAAAAGTCCATAATACGCTTTCAATTACAATTCACTCACAACGAAAGAGTGTCAGCATGAAGCTTAAGGTAAAGATTGCTCATGAGAATAGCTTTTTAGCTTTTAGCTCGACCTTTTAGATCTTTTACTTACTCATCATGAACAGTTGTTTATAATACGAGTACTTTCATGCTCATATTCACAAGCATTTGCTCCCGTTTTATTCATTGATTCATATTAACACTATTGAAGAAATCTTTTTCATGATCGTTTCAACTTTCATTTTGGTGACTATCATAATTGGCTCGTAAATTTTTTGGATTTAACGACGTTTTAAATATTTTTCTCGAGATTATTTAAAATCCGAAATTCATGTGAATAAGCTCACAATTAACCGATCAGTGAAGGATGAAATTAGACGCTATAGCGCTATAGTAGAAGTGAAATAGAAATACTGTTACTTATAGTTATGCAACATTTGTTGATAAAAATTTTTCAAAAAAGCAATTATTTCCATAGGAAAGCTGAGGAAGCCCATAATTCAAATGTGTTGTTCGATGTAAGATATAAGAAGCAAGTAAATTTCGAAACATATAACGCATTATAAGCGCAAATAAAAATTTCATTTAATTTCTACATAAAATAAGGATGGACATAAAGATAAAATTCAAATATTTACACTCTTATTATTGGAATACCTTATCTTATATCGTAAGTATAAATGAATAAAATTTTTAGTATATAGCCTTGAATTATAGTAGTTTTAATCCTTTTTATTCCTTATTATCTACCTACTTTGTTTTTAATCGAATATCACAATTTAACCAGTATCCTCTAGAATATTTAAAGTTAGAGAAATTTATTAAAATGAAAATTTTTTGAATTAGGAAATTTTTTATGCCTGTTTTTGGTGAACTTGAATACAGATTTTTTTTTTTTTTTAGAAATTCGAGGACATTCACATAATTATTAGTAGAGGCAAAGGTAGAGATAATCTAACAAAAAGTTTAAAAATTTTTTAAACACAAATAATATGCCAGTAACAAGATTTGAATCTTAATAATATTCCTATCTCTTCAAATCACTATGACTCGATTGTTTTATTTATTTATTTATTTTTTTTTTTTTGAATATTTTTATTGATTCTTACCGATTTCTCAAGATGATGTAAATCCTGCTGAGATGTCATCATATTTTATCCTCAATTATACAAGCTTTTATAATTCTTTTCTATATATAAAATTGTGAAAATTTATTGAAGAACAATGTAATCTAATATTTATAAGAACGACGAAAAATAAACGAAGGATATTGTTTTGTTTTTTTTTCTCTTTATACAATTATTATTATTATTTTATTTTTTAATTTTATGCTGAATTCATTTAACATTTTATTAACACACTATACATCTCTGTATGTAATTATCATCACTGTAAATCCTTGCAGGAAAAAAAAAATTAAAATTTACAAAAATAAAAAAAAAAATAATACAAATAAAACGGCTTAAAAACAGCCGAGTTTATCAATTTATTTTGTTTGTTTGTTTGTTTTTGTTTTGTTGAATGTCGCGCAGTCAATTCTTGAAATGTGTATAGCCTAGCCTGTAATTATTTTATTTTTTGTCTTTATACTTTGACTTTTTTTTTTTTTAAATCAAAACTAAATGCACATCATTTATATTTAATTATCGTACAATTGATACAATTTTACATTTCTTAATTATATTGTAAATGAATGTCTCAAAAGCTCAAGATACCATTGTATATGTACACCAACACTCTGTAAGTGAAAAAAAAAACTAAAGGACATTACTTATATCCCACAAAATTGCAAAATAAATGAGGAAGTAAAATTTCCAATCGTTTTATTATTATTACGTATACGTTTCTTCAACCTTCAACCAACTTCAACTGTATACGATTTTAACTATGGAATATTTATGTAGTGTACACAGATATACATATTCTTTATACAACCAAATTTGATTAGAATTTTGGTAAAAATTAATATTCTATCTCCTATCCTATCTACCTTAACCGTTTCGGATAGGTATATATAGACGATAATATTGCATATTATTAGATCGGTGTATGTTTCACACTAGTTCAACAAAAAAAAGTGTACAAAAATAATGTAAAACCATTAAATAAAACATAAAAATAAATTAAAAACAAACAAACAATCAAAAACATTCAAGGAAAACATTATAATGAATTCGAGGAGAATAAAGAAGAAGAAGAAGAAGAAATATTAAGGAAAAGAATACACAATTAATTTGGAATATATGTATGTATATACATTACAAAATAAGGGGTAGAAAATACCAAAGTTTAAAAGCAATAATGAGAGAAAAGAAAAATTTGCATCATTATCATCAACATCCTCATCACATCATCATCATGTAATCTATTGGGTGCAGTTGCATACATATTATACACTTTATGGTATATATGTACATATCAACCAGTTACAGTTACAACACACAAATCACAACACATAACATAACGTTTGTATACTCGTATATGCGTGAAAATTGTGAAAATTGGAGAAATCTTCAATTGATAAGGATGAAATTATTGCGCATCGGTCATCGAGCAACTCAGGAAATATCATGAGAATTATTTTTATTCTGGATATGAATTTGAATACTATCTATATATGTACGTACACACACAAATACTATATTGGAATAAAATTATGTACATATATATTTACACTATTTACGAGAATATATACTTTCATAGATGAATACGAGATATACGAATACGCATATAAATGTAAATGTATATGAATAATATGTTTATCATTAAAATGTGATGTCTGTTGGAAGGATATGAAAACAAATAAAATTAAAAACATAAACTGACAAAACATAAATAACAAGGAAATTCTTTATTTTCTGTATTTTGTGTTTTACATAAATAATGTATGTATGTACATATATACTTATTATAGAAAATTATTCTTCAAAAATAAACATTTAAATGTCCCTCTTTGAATATTGTATAATATGTAGCTGGAGGGCATAAAAACAAGGAAAATTTTTAAAACATGAAAATACACTTTATGAAACACTGCAAAAAAAAAAAAAATTAAGACAGAAGGATTTTATTTTTGTTATTTTTCATTTAATTTTTAAAAAAAAACTTTATTCATGTTTTTTCCAAAGAGGAGGATTACTATGAAGAATCATTTAAATTATAAATTGTACTCTTAAATGTCATACTTAGTATACAGTGGATGTAGTATGAAAAAAAAATTTATTTTTTTTTTTTTTAATTCTGTCTGTGTCTGTTTGTTGGTTTGTTTTGTTTGTCGGTTTATATAAATACACGTACCTATTATATTTTCATGAGTAGATCCAGATATAGAAACCAGAAATACACATAAAATGATGAGTTCCGAAGTAATTTTCTTTTAAATGCCAAAGTGAAGTGAAATGACCTTATTTTTCTATGAGTCTACGCATACATATGTATATGTATGTTTTTGTGTATATATTTTTTGTTTTACGGTATACACTACAACCATCTACAACATAATGAAAACAAATTCACTTTGATTTGAGTTTCTCGTCATAATTATCATATAACCGTCGTCATATCGTCATCGGCACATCATTTTCATCATTTTGCATACACGGAAGTTTTTACAAAATATATGCTTGAAATTCTTTGTTATTTCCTTTGCCCATGTATGTATATACACATAAAAAATAAACGGTTGGATGAACTTTTTGATAAACAAACAAAAAAAAAAAACTTAGATAAAATGATATAATATACTGTCGTTGAATGAATGAATATTTTAATCACCACACTATGCATATGCATATGAATGGATACTCGTGCATTACATATACCTACATTCTACATAATACGGGTGAATGCATATACGTATGTAATGTATACATATACGCGGATTAGGTGAATGAAATGAATAGATTTAAAATATTTTTCTCTTCTTTTTTTTTTTTTTGGTTTTTATATTGTGTTGTGTTCTATGTTCTATACAAAAACTTTGTAAAAGAGAATTCCTTCATTCCTTTTTATTAACGTGCGTGTAATTATAGCGAACATGTGTGATAGTAGCAAAAAAAGAAAAAAAAAAAAAACAACAGCGAAGAATTAAAAATTAAAGAGCTCATTCATTTCGTTTTTGCATACATATTCGTTGGGCGAATTCATAAACGTCAAAAATTTGACGATCATATGACTCTCATCGATCAAAAGACAATCAAATGACGATAACATGCAAGATTTTGCAGAGCATATTGTTGACGTTTATGAATGGTTTGTTTTATGTTTTTGATCTTGGTGTGATTTACAAAGTGTAGTAAAGAAAATAAAAAAAAACTACATATATCCAAAATCTTAAAGCATTTTAAGCATCTTAAATTATTTCTGCTCCACGTCTGTTGTTCGCTACAATTTAATAAATTACTACACAATTTGTAATTTTGAAAATATTAAAAATACCTTTCTAAAGAATCTTCACCTGTTATTGAATCCGCATATTTATTTCCATTGTTTACAACTTTTGACATTTTGCAACTTTGCATTGAACTTAAACACAATGCACAGATGCGCGCATATTTGCGATCAATTGCCGAATCTTGATGTTTTTGAATTCATGACAAATGCATCAAGGAGTTTTTGAATTAATGACTGTCGTCAAGAGACGATCATTTGATGTTTATGAATTCGCCCGCTCTTTTTATTTAGTACGATACAACAACATGAATGAACTGAATGATGTATTATCTGTATGTACATACGTTTACACTGTGTGATATTTTATGCGAAATTTAATTAAAAATGAATAAGTTATTTAGAAGATATATAAATGAAAATTAAAAGGATATAATACAGAGAGAAATAGAGAGAGAGAAATGATTTTAATGAATGACATTAAATCATAATTAGATTTTTTAGTATTTTAGAAGGAATAAGGTTTTTTTTTGGTTTTTTTTAAAAAAAACAAAAAGGTGAAGAGTTAATAAATAGAAAATTTTCCAATTAACGACTAAAATTGTATGAAAAATAAAATTGTAAAGGATACAATTAATAAAGTGCATCACAGCCCTGAAACATTTTAACGCAAATAAGCAGGATGAGTTGAAAATAACACTGCATATTTGCTATTTATCAAAGTGTCAAAGTGAAGAGTAAATTTGCCACTGCGCATTATTTTCAACAGATGGATTCTAGAAAATTACACAAAAATTATTTTATTATTCATTCCAATTTGATTGTCCCAACATAAAATTCACAATTAAGCCTCACATTGCATTCACATATTCAGAGTAACATATTTTATTATATTATGTATAAGAAAAATTGAGAATTGGTACACAGCACATGCTTTCAAAACTTTTCCCTCCATCATCAGTGTCAGATTACAAAAAATACAATCTAATCTCATTCTGACTCTGGTGAAATTCACGCTACGGCTACAGTCTGGCGTAAAAGGGATGACCGTTTAGAATTTATTGTGTGAAAATGAAGCCCAGATATGAAAAATTCACTCTCGCGTGAATATCCCAAGTTGGGTTGTAATGTAAATGAGGCTTTAATAATTATTTTTATATTCCACGGAATTGTAGTAATTACAATAAAGTCAATTATTTTCCACAAAACATAATATTTATTTTCCATTTTCTAAAATAATAATAATAATAAAAGTAATAATAATAATTATATTATTGAATAAAAGGGTAGGTATTTATATATTTTATGCATTAAGCATATTACACATACCCTACATCTTACACTTTAATGTACCTATTTCACAATATAGTATTCCTTGTCTTTCTCACATTAACAAAATCAATATTCATTTTTGTCTCTATTATAAAAGTATATTTCATAATCATTTGGTTGAATGTTAAAAATAAAAAAGAAATTAAAAAATACTCATAAAACAAAAAAAAAAAAACTAATGTAAAATTTAATATTAAAATTAAAAAATAATAAAATTATTAAAATTAAAATTATTATTAAATATCTATATATATATGTAGGTATAGGAAACAAAATATTTAATTTTTTTTCCATATTTTTTTTCTTTATTTTTATTTCTACTAAAATTTCATTGTATTTTATTTTTATTTATTTATTTATTTATTTTTGTTTTTTGTAAATTTTATTTTATTTCACTTTGGTTAAAATATTTTAATTACAAATTTAATAAAAAAAAAATTCTTTAAATATAAACGAATATATAAATGTGTATATTGTAAATATGTACATACATATTACCACATATCTACAGTATTAAAAATTAACGATAATAAAAAATGAATCGTTACAATCGAATAATTTAAATTTTATTTCCTTAATCGTTTTTGATGAATAAATTTAGCAGCAACTATTTGAAAAATATTATAGCCGTATTCGGTATGTCAAAAAAAAAAAGAACCAAGTTTGGATCTTAAGATTCAAAGTGGCAACTCTGTAAATCTGTGATCAAAACACTGTAAATAAACTGTCAAATCAATGTAAAACTTAGGTGTCAAATAATAATTCTAAATTAACTAGCTTAGTGCTTTCAGATAAAATATATGTAGGTATATCTTTCTAAAATTACCTTTAACCGTTAACTCATTTTTATTTAAAAAAAAAAATGAATTTATACCACTTTCAAAAAATAACAGCTCATTTATGGTTTAATTGTTTCATAATAAATACGATAATCAGCCTTATCACAACTTTCAATCGAGTCGAGAAATTTTGTATTACAAGTCTCGATCGTGTTTCATTTCTCTTCATTTAAGTGGAAATGATATCGATAAGTGGTATTGGTATCACAACTCTCGATCGAATCATAAATTTTTCTCGATTTATCTCGATTGTGATTGATTGAGGTTGCGAACAGTGTAAAAATTGAAAATAGGAAGTTTAAACATGATCTCGATCGAGACTTGTTGTAATGTAATACCAAATTTTCATCACGATCGAGAAGTACTATCGTTCCAACGTCTCGACTCGATCGAGAGTTGTTTGTAATAGGGCTGAATATTTTGAAATTTCAATTAATAAAGGTCGACAGGAATATTCTTACGAATTACGCATTACTGTTATAATATAATTCCACTCACTTACTACTACATTGAATGTAACGACTCATTTTACTTATCATCATAATCATTATTATCAATAATTGTGATTAAATTTCATACTTCATTTTATAATTAAAATTATTAAATTTTTATTTCATATACATTATTTCCAACGTAATGTAATGTAAATACACAATCATATATGTACATGCATACTATATGTAAATATCATTCATTCATTTATTTTCATAACTGATAAAATTGACTGGTTTTGGTGACTAAATAAAAAATAAAATTCATTTCAGTATTTTCATTTATATATACGTACTTATGTATGCATATATACATACATTTTTTTGTAATTCATTCTTATTGATTTTTCTTTATTCCTAAGTGTTCTAAATGAAAAACAAAAAAATATATATATATGTATATATTTATTATTTTATAAACAAATCTTATATTACAATGTAGTATGTTATTATACTCGTATGTTCATTTTTATCACCACCATTATTAATTATTACATAAATTATAGTAGTAAAAAGAATTTAAAATATTTATATGTATTTAATCCTTAATTTAATTTAATGAAATTTTTCTTTTATATTATTATTATTATGATTTATTGAAATTTCAAAATGTATCAATATGAACATCAACAATGCATAAAAACATACATAACTTTTGGCATATAAAATCATGAAATTAGATTATTGTAATTATTTATATTGATACTGATTCTAAAATTCAGCATTTTCTTATTCCTTTTTTTATACATATATGTACACCCAATTCTATTATTATACGGTTTTGGATTAAGATTAAGACCGTGGTCTAGAAAAAAAAATTTATACCATTTTTACAAGATTTCATTCCATTTATTAGGAGGATTAAAAAATGTTATATTTGATTTGAAAAATTTCAAAGAAAAATATTTTTATTAATCATAATCTTTTAGAAATTTTTATTTTTCTATCTGTTATTTTTTTTATAAAATAGCTATTTAGTTTAGATTTTCAATCTGTTTTTTAATTTTTTGTTTATGAATTTTTGATAATTTTTAATTTGTTTTAATTTACTTTAAGAATAATTGAATTATGTACCTTTTGTTTATTAAATTTATGTACATACATACATACATATATTGTTTTTTTTTGTGCGAGTTTTCAGTTCCTGAAGTTCCAGTTTTATTTTAACTATTTTTTAACACGGTTTAAGGATATGGAACTAATCTCATTTTTTTTTTCTATGCACTTCATGTCTTCTTTTACACGATTTTTGTCTGGAACGTATCTGCCGTGTAAAAACAGAATTAGGTGTAATTTAAAAAAAAAAAAAACATATATTTCACTTTAATATTACTACTAATAATAAATCTATGCATTCATCATTATTATTATAGTATTATAAACGAAAGTTTATCATCCACAATATTTTTCGTAAATTAAAGAACAAAAAATAGATTATTTAAAAAAAAAAAAACAAAATAAAATAAAAATAGTAATTAATAATAAAACATAATTTTACTATATTACTCGATTGACTCTTCATGATAAAATGTTTTATTTGAAAATTACAAAAAGACTATTTACATATGTATTATATTTCTCTTTTTTTTTTTCTTTTTTGTTCATCATTATCGTTAATTTTTAATTTCAAAAAATTTCATGATAATATTTATATAATTTTTTGATAATATGTACGAACACATACACATAATAATATAATATATATTCTAATAATAATAATAATAAAAAAAATTGTGTATGTATGTACGTATTCGTATTTCAATAAAAATTCTACGCTTACATAAATATGAAATCGACTAAAATTATTACATTTTTCAACAAAAATCAATAATTCAAATTTATTTCCATTATATGTATTATTATATTTATTTTTCTTTTGGGGGGAGGAAGAGGTTTTTTTAGTATTTTTTATTATTTTTCAGTTTTTGTATGTGTGATCGAAATTTATGAGAAAAACAAAAATCTAATTATTGTTTTCATTTTGAACAAATTAAAAAAGAAAGCAATCAAATTTAGAAAATAAATTTCGTAGAATTACAATACATTAACTGGCATGCATTCAATATGTATGTATATGTGTCTGTTAAAATCAAACAGCGTCTTTTCCACTTTTCAAAAATATTCAGCTAACACTCTTTTCAATAGTTCAGTTTAGCCTATTTATAGGCATAACTTAAAAAAAATAAAAAAAACTTTACAAAATTATGATTTTCTTATGTTTGCTTTAAAAACAGGCGATATTTTCAAATCACACTGTCACTTTTCCATTTTGTGTAACACGTTTTCATCATTTTCTAAGAAATTGTTAAAAGTGGAAAAGACGCTGTTTGATTTTTAATAGATAGATTTTTAACATATATTTCATGTAAATGTGTATGCATAATGCAGTAATAGTAACCGTTTTATTACAGATTTTTACTCATCTATATTTTTTATTTCTTTCTGATATTTCTGGTATGTATGTATGTATATAAATTCAATTTTGTATTATCATCACTTAATATTGAAGCCAGCAGCATTGAATAATAAAATTTCGATTGGATGAATTTTTTTTTTTTTTTTTTTTTTTTTGTAGATTTTCAACTACACTTTACGTACGTTACATTTACTACGAATTTTGTTAATAATGTTTCTTCAAGGTTATTTATTATATACTGTTTTCGTGAGTTAGCCGTTTCTTGTTAATAATTTTACATTCTAAAATTTTATAATTTATGTATTTGATGATTTTTTTCTTTTTTTTACATTTATTTTTATATTTTACAGGTACGAAAAATTTAAAATTTCTCTAAATTACACATTATTTATATTGACAAGATTGTAAGATAAATGGAAAAATTGAAAAAAAAAACAAAAAACAAATGAAAATAAAGAAGAGGAAAAAGAAAAACTAAATGCCACCCATAAGCATACGACATACATTTATGTATTTGACGACTGGTTAACAACAGATAAGTTCAATTTGAATGAATGTTGTATTGTTTGTAGATATGTGTTGTCAAACAAAAGTGACAAACAATTCGAAAGCCGGATGGACTGGTTTCAAAAGTCAATTTTTTCAAAAAAGTCCTATCACAAGGATAATAAAGGATATTTTTTGTTTTTTTGTATATTTTTGTTTGTTTGTGTGTGTATTTGTGTCAATGTGAATGTTTAATGTTGTTAAAGTTGTGCAAATCTGACAGTGTGTGTATTTTTTTTCCTCCCAAAATATAGAGAATTTTAAGATGCATCTTTTGAGCCATCTGAGCCATCTTTTTGACACATCTGATCACTTACCGTTATAAAGGTATTAGCAAAAAATCAGAAAAAAAATTTTTTTTTTAGTGGTGTATCTTTTTAAGCGGGAGAACGAGCGATGCGAATTATTTTCAGATTGTTAATAGGGACACACCCCCTATCATTTACGCTACCACCTCGCCTCCTCCAGAGATGGGATTAAAATCTTAACCTTTATCGAATTTATTTTAATTTGTCTGTCAACCAGTTGTCAGATTATAATATGGTATATGCTTATGGTTTGCTTTTACGTCGTAAATAATGACATTGTACATTAAGATTTTTCAATAAAAAATTTTTATGAAAACAACACCATAAAATAAACGTTTTTCTTTGTTCTTTATTAGATACTCATTTTAACTTTTTTTATTTTTATTTATTTATTTTTTTTTTAATTTTAAATTGATATGCTTAGTTTTCGTTCTAGTTCAAAGATACTATTTATTAATAATGACAGTTAAATTTATTGTAAAAATCCGACTCTTATGTTATGTAGATATAAGTTCATGATTTAGTATATGAACAACCGTACTGAATTACTAAATCGTTTGTTTGTCATATTGTTTTATGTGTGTGTGTGTGTATGTGTGTGTTTTTTTTTGCTGTGTTTAGTATTTATGAGTTACAAGGTACTACATGATTTTGAATATGACCATCCAAATAATTCAATACCTACTTCAATATGTATGTACGTTTATTTTCATTCATTCAGTTTTGTCTACATTTTTGACTAAGTTCAAATTTTTATTTTTTATTTTATTTATTTTTTTTTTTTACCAAAAACTATTACTAAATTTTTTTTTGTTATTCGTATTATGTATTTATTTCGAAAAAAGTGACATCATTAAATAAAATTCATTTACATTTTAATATTTTAATATTAATTTCTAAAAAACCAAACCAAAAAAAAAAAAAAATTTTCATCCAAAATTTCCGATATGTACATACCTACTTATTTTGTTTTAGGAAATTTTTTTTTTTTTTTCACTTAAAATAAGACACAACTCACTTATTAATTTTTATATTCGTAATTAAAAAAAAAAAAATTACATACATATGCAATCTAATATGAACACGAAATTCTTTTTCACACAATTTTTAGTTTTTTTTTGTTTTGAATACAATTAAATGCCTTTATTATTTTACATACATATATGTATATGTATGTATATTGATACCAAAAAAAAAAATTGCTTTCGTTTTCATTAAAAAAAAAAAAAAATTCATTTTATTCTCGACAATATTACTAAAAAAAAAATGAAAGATTATTAGTATTATTGGTATTATGTATTATGTATTATTATTGCAAACACAAATCTATCGATGTTTATTATAAAATCGTAAAATAATTTTTTTTTTAAAAATAAAAACTCCGAAAAAATCAAAAATAAAGAAAAAAAATTTTTTTAAATTATTGCCAGACTTATTGCTTAGACTTTGTTGTTTTATTTATGTATTTATTTATTTAAAAATTCGTTTCTGCTTATATACGTAAATACATAATTTATAAAAATCACAAAAAAAAATAATAATAATAATATTAAAAAATATCAGTACATAGAAAATATCAATAGAGATAAGAAAAGAAAAAGTTAAATTATAAAAATTATATATTTTGTTTTTTTTTTTGTTTTTTTGTTTTTTTTTTTTGTCATAATTTTACTCCAATGCATAAGAAACGAAAACGAAAATGAAAACAAAAAGAAAACTTAAAATTGTTATATAAATAATGGTTCACAAATCATTGTACATACAATGCTATATATTACAGCGATAATGAAAAAATAAAAACAAAAAAATAATAAATTTTATAATTAAATTCTTATTACTAATTTACACACATGCACGTATGCATACATATAGTTTTCTTTGTTTTTTTATGTTTCTTTTTTTTCAATTCATATTTTTATCTTTCTACATTTTTTTACTAATAATAATAATTATTATTTATTTCATTTACCACACGTTCATTTATCGTTACATTATGATCACATTGATATTTAAAATTAAATTCAAAAAGAAATTAAAATTAAAATTAAAAAAAAAATCGAAAATAAAAATTAAAAAAAATAAAGATTTAAATAATAAAATAAAATGAAAAAAAAAAAAAATAAAAAAAATTAAAAGATTCGCAATTTAAATATGTATGTATTATTTATTTTTTACGCTATAACAAGTGGTTCATCATCTGCAAATCTTGGAACTTCTTGATGATGATGATCTTCGTCTTCGAATGTATCTGCACCGATACGTGTTGCACCAGTTTTTGTATCATAATGTGAATTAGCGAAACGCGAAAATGAATTCTGTAATCTTCGATGTCGTCGTACTAAATAAACTATAACACCAGCCAATGATATGATAAACATTAATGGTATTATTATGAACCAGACATATGCCGTTGATTGTACATTTCTTATAAACCATGTTGCATCTGGTTGAACTTCAACATTTTCAGTCTCTGATATTGGTGATACGTAACCTTCTTCCGTTTTTACACGAATACCAAATGTAAAGATACGTCCAGCTGCTTCAGCACCACCCAAATGATCTGGATTCACAAGAATTGGAGGAATTTTACCTTCTAATTTATTAATTAATTGCGGATAATCGGTTGTTCGATTTGACCATAGACCGGCATATATTAAAACTTCATATGTGAATCTGTAAAATGAAATTTAATTTTATTTATGAACAATGAGACATGAACAATATTTTTAAAGTCGAATTGAAATAAAATGTGTTTAAATTTAAAGTAAAACTTACTTGAAATCATATTGTGATGATTCGATTTCTTTCCAATAAACTACATAGGTACCATTCTTTTCTGGCCAAACGCTTAATTGTCGTGGTCCGTGTAGTGGTGGAGCTTTTATTTTGATGGTTGCTGGCTCAGCACCTTTCATATTTGTCGCTACTAAAATCTCATATTCGGCTCCATACGGAATATTTGTGAAATAGTGCGATAACGTTTTATTTGTGGATCGCCTTAATTCTACTTTTTTCGTTTTATTTAGAACTGTCTCATGTAAAGTGATAATATATGGAGAATATGTGTTAGCAATAGGACAATTATGTTGCCATGTTATTGTCAGAACACGTTTTGTCGGATCAATCACAGCCTGTAAATTCTTTGGCGGTTTCTTATCATTAAAACTAGTGTCTATGGTGATTGGGCTGCGGCCAAGTGGACCGGGGCCTACTGGTCCTACGATACCAACGCTAATCAAATATGATTCGCATGGCATAAGGTCAGTCAAATTAACAAAACGTTCTTGTGTTATGAAACGAGGTTCTACAATAAATAGAAAAGAATTTGAAAAATGTTTTTTTTTTTTTTTCAAATTATCGTAAACAATAAATTAATAAAACTTACTCTCAA
This sequence comes from Villa cingulata, assembly GCA_951394055.1. Taxonomy (NCBI): domain Eukaryota; kingdom Metazoa; phylum Arthropoda; class Insecta; order Diptera; family Bombyliidae; genus Villa; species Villa cingulata. The sequence goes on along the minus strand of OX596025.1, from coordinate 24,344,981 downwards.
AGAGCTCATCTAAAGATGTTCCATAGTAGACACCGTAAGTCAAATTCTTGAAGTTAGTTTTCGGTTCAGTCCATGTTAAGCTGATTAATTCAGCGTCGTGGAATAGCCTCAACGATGATATTTGTGGTAATGGATCTCCCTTAAGGGTGATTTTTACTGATTGCGGTCTTCCAATGTAGTTTTTCACGTATGCTGATACCTTAAATACGTACAAAACATCTGCCACCATATTCTTTACTTCAATTTCAGTTTTATTTGTTTTCAAAGGAGGTATCTTGGGATAAGGTTGCATTAGAATTGGCTGAATTATGTACCCTTCGGCACCTTTAACTTCTTGCCATTTAAGTGTAATTGAATTGCTGTTCACATCGGCGACCGTTAACTGATGCAAGAAGTCAATGTTTGACACATCGTCAAATGTGAAATGAATCATCTTCGATGAGGAAGACTCATGTCGAGAATTTTTAGCTCGTACCCAAAAGGCATAGGTAATGTTACCTTTGAAATAAGATTCTAACACGATTGAATGTTCGTGAGCGTTCACTTTCACTGATTGAGCTGATCCACCGGACATTGCTTGTGGTCTATAGTAGACTGTGTAGGCAAGAAGCTCACCATTTGTTTCTTTTGGAGGATCCCAACTAACTTGAACTCGAGATCCGTTTAATTGAGTTACATTTACATTAAGTGGTTCGCTTGGAATTCCTTCGGCCGTGGTGACATTCGTGTACAAATATGGTGGAACTGGCATTTGGTGTTTTTCTCTAACGTAAACTGTGACGTTGTAATTTGTGTACGGTTTCAAGTTAACGAATCTGTATTTGGAATCTTTTATCCATTCCGAGTGATTTTTCCAAAGGCCTGTTGAAACTGGAGCAATCGCTGGCAAATACTCAAGATTATCTCTTATTGGAAGCCACCAGGTCAAAATGAATGAAGTTTCGTTCAATGATCTTTCTTCGATTGTCAAACTTGTCACTTGATATACTCGCTCAAAGAATCCTTTACCACATTTTTCTTCATCACTTTCATCATAGCAGTCTGGATGATCGTTGCAACGCATCATTAGTGGCTTGCATGTATTATCGCATGCAAAGTAAGCTTCACCGCATTTCAAATTTATGCCATTAGATGGTTCTACATTCTTTTTATTACAATCCTCCTCATCACTTCCATCTGAACAATGAATGACTTTATCGCAGTACTTCGACATTGGCAAACACACATGATCACTTCTACATCGGAAACTACCAATAGCACACGGTGCTTTTGTTGGGCAATTTTCTTCGTCTTCTCCATCATCACAATCCTTTTGTCCATCGCATACATACCGTTTCGATATACAAGTTCCCGAATTACATTCAAATTGATTGACAAGACACTTCTTCTCCGGAATAATTTCTCTTGGTTTCACAGTAGTCGTTGTTGTGCCATTTTCACTGGTAGAGCAGCCTAGCTCATCACTGTTATCTCCACAATCGTTAACCTTATCACATTTCCACCACATTGGTATGCATTTGTTATTCGAACACTTGAACATCCATTCATGACAAATTACTGATGGGAAGTAATTTGAGTCGCCAGCCCGCGGAACTACTGTCGTACAATTCTCCTCATCAGCTCCATTTGTGCAATCTTTCTCACCATCACATTTCCATGTTTGATAAATGCACTTTCCATCACCACAATTGAATTCCCATAAATTACATTCTTTAGTTGGACATTCTGAACCTGATTCATCTGCTCCGTCTGAACAGTCATAGTCATTATCACACATCCATTGCTTTGGTATACATATACCGTTTGATCTGCAATAATATTCGTTTGGTTTGCATGTCAACGCTGTGATATTTTTTGCAGGACAGTTTGCTTCATCTGAACCATCTCTACAATCGTCTTCATCATCACACACCCATTTTTGACTAATGCAACGACTATTGGCACACTTAAATTCATTCGAAGTACATTCATTGAATTTGCATCTTTCCTCGTCACTTGCATCATCACAATCTATATCGTGATCACAGGCAAAATATTCCGGAATACATTTGCTGTTGATTCTGCAGCTAAACATATGAGGTGGACAAGGTGAATTAGATGCCGAACATCCACGCTCATCTGAATTATCTCCACAGTCGTTTTCACCATCACATCTGTACAATGCAGGAATACAAACTTTATTTTCACATGTAAAGTATCCAGGGGCACAAGTGTTTGCTAACATCGGACAAGTTTTGTTTTCAAATGGTTTCTGATTTCCAGGACATAAGCATACATTATTCGTTGTTGACTTTATCATTCCGTCTGGACAGAGACAACTGAATCCTCCTTTTGGTGCTCCGACACACAAGTATGTGCAGTTATGATTGAATGAACAAGCGTTCGTTCCTTCTTGCAGAGAATGTGCGTATACTTTCAGATCCATTAAATTATTTAATTGAGAAGCTACTTCTTTAACCATGATACCATGATCTTTGTCTGCTGAAAACACTGAACTAACTTTCCAATCATCCCAATACATCAGATCTTTGTATACAGCTACTGCAAATGGATGTGCTACTCTGGAATCCCCTTGTATAACTTTCACAAACGCTTTACCATTTAAATCACAACTTCCGATATAATCTTTGCTAGCGTCCACCCAATACACACGTTGAGCAAAGTAATCAATAGTTACACCGTTCGGCCAAATTACATCTGGTTTCGTGAACAAAGTCCGAATATCAGATCCATCCAAATTTGAACGTGATAACGACGGCTTATTCATACTCCATTCAGTCCAAAACAAATAACCTTCGAACGGATGTACAACAATGCCCCGCGGTTTCACTAAATGAATCGAGTCAATTATAGTTACTCTCATACGAGCAAACGAGTCTCTGGATGTTTTCACTGCTTCAATTTTCGATCTTGTTCCATCAACGAAGAATAACATTTCACTGATCCAATCATACGACATTCCTTCAACAGATGTTAAATCTGTGTCCACTAGAATTTCAGTTGTTTGATTTCCATCTAAGCATTGCCTTCCTATTTTATCAGTCATTATGTCAGCGTAAAACACACAATTATGCTTCATATCGAATTCAATTGCAATCACATTCTTCAAATCTTCAATGGGTATTGACATCTTTTTACCATTTAACAAGTCTATACGAGATATTTTGTTTCGTTGTGCGACCAACAAGAAACTATTTACTTCACTGACCGGACAAGCTAATTTCTGAGGCTTATATCTGTATTCGTATCCTCCAATACAGGCATCACCTTCGATTTTTCTATATCCTCTGGATCGATAGTAAAAATCTCCAGGTTTACAATGTCTAGGAATTCGATATGGATCAATAATTGATGAAAGTGTTTTATTAAATACACAAGGAGAGTTCCTATTCAATCTTGTAAAACCGAAATCACATTCAAAATCCCAATGATTACATTGACATACTTCGGTACGAATAGGTCGATCATAATCTTTTCCGTTGAAGCAATTCGTATGTGGTACACGTCTTTGGAATGTTTGCTGTACACCTAAAATACATGGCACTAAAGAATCTCCAGTTGGTGAACTTGGTGACCAATATTTGTAATCGTCCGCTGTACAATTATAGCTAAACGCATTTCTCAAATCGATTTTAATAATTAACCATCGATGTTCAGCTTTTTCCGAGCCAAATAGCGTGAAAATTGTTGTATTCGAATTTGGTTCTGTCATGAGACCGTAAATTTTAAGATCATTATCATGGAATGGATGTTGTATCCATTTTTCGCCTTCATCTGTTGAATATAAAATTTCACGGGTTTCACCTTTCGTTTTAAAGTATTTTACAGCAACAAGAATGCCTCCATGATCTCCAAAATTGAAGAAATGATAATTCTTAAGAATTTGTTTCCATGTAAGACCGGCATCACGAGATAAAAATACACCGGGATGTCCTTTTAAAGATTTACCAACTACACCCGAAGCCATAATTACACCTGGAGCTAGCTTTGAACTCATTATAGTCACAGATCTAAAATTATATTTGTTTGATGTTTATTTTATAAGACGTTACAAAAACAAAAAGAAGTATTTTCACATACTTTGTAACCGGATACAATTGACTGAATTTTTGTGATAGATGTAAACTGCATTCTCTTGTACAGTTAATTGATTGTCCTTCATCATCGACTTTTGGTGCAGTAATCGGTCGCCAATTGCTGCCATGATCGAATGTTATCGTCGAAATTAAATGTTCTGGACCAATTGAACCCTCTGGACCAATTCTAGATGATGGCGGACGATTAACTTTTGATGCTATGTAAATACCACGAAGTCCCTGAACTTTATATAAATCTGTAAAGGCTTCATCAGTAGTTTGCCTACAAATTGAAAAATACAATAACATATAATAGCTTCCATTACAAATAATGATCAAAAATATACGTATACAAATGTTATATTATGGATTAAAAGATAGAAGACACTTACACAAGCCATCCTGTCTTCCACATTATATCTGGTATGTATGTGAATATGTTCTCTAGACTAGGAACAAATTTTATATCTGTCATATCATTATTACCCTCTGATACATATAAATGGGATGTAATTTCAGAATGTGCTGCTGATACCATTATTCGACGTCCTTCAACATCAGCAATATGCATTCCTTTAATATCTAGTTCTGTTTGAAAATCAGCTTTAACAAAACGTCCACGTTTATATGATATCAACAATTGACTAGTGTTAAGCACCTACAAATTAACAGATATAATTATTGAAAATTTTCGTTCTTTCATTTTATTTTATTTTATTTTATTTTATTTATAAATATTTCTACGGAATTCTCACCTTTCTTATGGCAAACATAAAATCTTTCTTTACATGAAAATCTTGAACATTTTCGATTAGTGGATTGAATTCTTTTTTAGCATCGGCTTTTAGTAAATCGGATGCATTCATGAAAATTACTGATGAAGAATCTAATATGCGAAAAATGAATGATTTAAAAAAAAAAATCAAAATATCATTTTTAAAAAAATATGTAGATAATAATATCGACAAAGTAATTTTATATTTTTACTTACTTGTTGGTTGTTTTCTTTCCACGTATAAATGCGTTGGCATACCATCACCAGACGACCATGAAAATGATTTAACATACATTTGCAATAATTGAAATGTTGCACCAGAATCCATTGTATACCATAATTTTCTTTCTGGATCCTCTTTATCTAATACCAAAAATGTATGCGGATCATTATCATAGAATGATAAATCTGATGGTGTAAAATCGACCATATAACGTGTTATAATATCACCATTTTCTGATGCATGAAATATTGCTTTATTTCTAGAATCCGTAAATATTATTGTATTATATTTTTGATGTGTAAAAAATTGATCTAATGTTGAATATTCTTCACTGCCATTTATTAATACTTTAAATAAATCCGTTTTATTTACGAATGTATCACCATAATCATATGAAAAATAAACAGATGATGGTGATAATTTTGGTGATTTTTTTGGATCTTCTAATGGCCCTAATGGTGGATCTCTGGCTAAACATATCATTATATTTGAACCATCACCAAGCCAATGTACCATTAATTGTGCATGTGAATCATTTAATGCGTTCACCTATAAATTCATTTATAAAGAGAAAAAAAAATACATAAAATAACGATAGTAATAATTAATTATTTATTTCAATTTTTCTTATCTTAATTAAATGGAAACCAGTAATAATAAAAGTAATAATTTCGAGTAAAAAAATAAAAGAAAAAAAAAAGAATATTTAAAATTAAAAAAAAAAAATGAGTCACATTTCTTTTCCATTACTCATGTTCAAATGTTATAATTACATTTTTAATTATGGCGCTATAATTAACGTGTAATAAAAGTGTTATGTGTGAAAAATGAATATTGTTAATCACCACTCTTGGATATAACATTACAAAAAAAAATGCATTAGATATTTATATTCATTCATTTTGGTTCAAATATAATACAATTGAAATTCAATAAATCGAAATATTCAAATTTATCGTCATTTCCGAGTATTTATCAAATGGAAAAAAGAAAGAAAGGAAGTAAAAATCTGATTAATGATAAATATCACATAGAGAGACAAAAAAAAAGAAAGAAATCAGAAAAATGAGAGAAAATCCTTATTGATTATCACGAACGAAAAAACTAGGTCATCGTCATAATATGTTGAACGAACGAAAAATACGTATACGAAAGAATAAAAAACAATTTACGTATGAAAGCAAAAAAAAAAAAAAATATCAAAGAAAAGTGAAAAAAACTTATAAAAGATAAAATCCTTACCATTATAATACTCGTATACGAAATGCATAAGTATGATGACACAATAAATACATACTTATCTTATACTATATGTGCTACTAAGTAAAAAAGAGTAAGAAAAAAAAAAGGAAATAGCATATTGTTGATTGTTGCTTGCTACAATTTATTGTTGTGCTTGCATATGGTATTCATGGGAATTTTTACTAAATGAAATTGTAATAGTATAGCATACATGCTGTACTTATACTTAGGATATTTTTGTTGCTTCCAATAAATACATTTATGTACTTTTTTTTTTGTATATAAATATATGAATAACAACACACAGAAATATCGATATATGTAAATATTTTTGTTCAAATTTTCATTAAGGATTTTCACTTTATGATGTTTTATGATGATATATCGTTAGATTGTATAGCACTTTTGCAATAAAAATAATCTAACGAAGAGTGAGCGAGCACGCTAAATTGAGCACACACTTGTATTGCATTGCAATTTGGCATACAAAAAAAAAAAAAAGAAAAAAATTAATCATCTGTAAAATTAATTTTATTTAAAATATTTTTTTTATATTTCCCTAAAAGAGCCTCTACGTTAATTAACAAAACGATAAATTTTTTGTAAAAATAAAGTAAAAATGAAATGATGGATGGATTTTGTTTTTACACCACTAATCAAAATGATAAAAAACATAAATCAATTCAATGAAATCACAGCATTTCAGGCTTTAATCAGAAAACTGAATTGTCAATTTTTTTTAATGTCTTCTTCTTCCTACTGGAACTAAATTTATCGGGCTAATCCAGTTTTCAGAGCCGGATTTGGATAATCTATTTGTACGACTGGATCATCTAGACTGGAAATTGTAATGTGACACACAGCCCAAAGTGGCCCAAATTAACAATTTTAATTTAGATTAAAATATTTAGTCTGTCAATGTTATTAGTTAAAAGATAGCCAGAATTATAAGCAAAATAATATATAATCTATTGTTTCAAATTATTAAATGAATGTTAATCTGCCTCTACAAGAAAAGAAAGCTTAAAATTTACACATCAAAACTGAGAATTAACGTATTGTTTTACTGTTTTTTTTTTTTAATTTTTTGTACGAGCATATGTACTTTTAAGTGTATTAATTATCTACATAAGATCAATCTGTAATCTGTACATAAAAATCAATCGACTATAAATAAATAATAATAATTTATTATTAATATTATTATCTACTAAAAATAAATTAAATCGTTGACTATCTTTATCTATATTTTTGTGTATAGTTTTCAATCAATATTCTAAATCAATTATGTTGTACACGTATATTCAATTTTACTCGTTCGTTCCTTTTTGTTTTCTGAATTTATTAAATTACCAATTTACCATCACCATTAATGTACCATTCATTCAGAATCAGAATGTTGATATAATGCATTGTATTGTATTTATGTGTACTATATATGTGGTAATATATAGTAAGGAATAAATTTTAATTTGCATATTATAAATTTTCATTTCATTTATGCCCTTTTATTGAAAATTATAATCAATAATGATGATAATGATGATGAGGGATAAATTTTAGTTTAGTGAATGTGATTCGTGGATATTGTAGGTTACAGGGTGCAGAAGTGGAAATAGTTAGATACGTTTTGAATATGTTCATTATAATAAAACATTAATTTGATTAAGAATTAAGAATTGCATTCATGTAATTGTAAAACATAAATGCTCCATTTTCGGTCTCGATTATAATTATGAATTAAGTTGTTAGACATACCGAACTCGAAACGTTGATTGCGAAACAAGACAGTGAGTTGCTGCGTTGCTGCTGGTCGAGAAGTAAACTCTTCTCAGAAAATACGTAGTCTACACTTATCAGCATTTCTAAGCTCTTTTTTCCAGCAAGCTGGTATCTGGTACTTATTCGAAGCTGAGTGATTTTTAGGGGTAATGAAAGATGGAAAATAGGCAAGGAACATTTTTTTTTTTAATTTGGGTCATTTACATTTCAATGTAAATTTATCACACTTTCTTCATTTTCACACAAGAAAATTTAAAGCGCTTTATGTATTAATGTAGTAGTACATATATATACTCTGTCTGAATTATGAATACAATTTAAAAATACAATCCACTCTTCTGAAATCTACGTTGGATTTTGTAAAAATGTAAGTTGATTCCTATATACCTAGTCCGTTGTTTCTTCAATTCGTTCATTTTACAAAATATACTGCTAGACATTAGAATTTTTAAATTTTAAAATTATTTTTAAATCATCAAGAAAATAATAAAGAATCAAATCAGACTGTCAGACACCCTTTAGATTATTGTACGAATATTTATATGTATCAACAGTGTTATCAACATTATCATCATCATCATTATCATATTCAAGTACAAGTACATAATATATATAATTATTATTTATTCAAAAACACGTATTATCTCTATTACAGATACATAAGAGAATTTATGTAATTACATATATACGTTAGCATTAGCATTGTTACATATTTAAATATTCAAATATTCATCTACACATAATTATAATACATATGAATATGTTTATGGTACATAAATATATTAAGTTTATTTACGAACATATTTTTAAACATTGTACGTCATATAATGCGATGATAATTTTGATCGTTTTTGATTTTGATTATAATTCAAATAGGTATGTACATGCAATATCAAAAACATCAGCCATAAACACGAACACAAGAGAAGACAAATCAATCAATTTTATTTTAAATTTATAACAAAATTTTCATGTAATTTTTTTTTTTTTTTAAATTATAATACAATCATGCATGCAATTTCTTTAATTATTTGTTTCTTTTCTTTTCTTTTTTTTTTTCAATTTTTTTTTTTATAAATTACATTAAATTTGCTTTTATTTTTATTTTCATTTTTACATTTCTTCTCTTTGATTATTATTTTTTTTTATTCTTAACCATTTTATGTTATACCAAGTTATACCTACTTATAACATTATACTTCAAAATTTAAATTAAACAAACATTTACTCAGTCCAGTCTGATTCGGTTCGGTCCGGTCTGGTACGGTCATTGACTACATAGTACATTGTGTATAGTACACACTACATATGTATTGTGTATGGTATATAATAATGACAATAATTTGATTAAATGTGACAACAAAAACGAATTTTTATTACATATTGTAAAAGTAATTCATCAAAAAGCACAGCACCAAACATAAATTATACCATACACTCTGCAGACACTATACATACAGTAATTCTTGTTTGTATTTAGACGATAATAATATTACTATAATATACAGCACATAATAAAAATGTATTGAATTTAACATCAAATAAAAAATTCGAAAATTATTTACAGACTTTAGGATTAAAGAATAAGAAAAAAAATACATTTCTAATCAATTTTAAAAGGAAATTTCTTCAAATAATCTATAGATAGAGGGTCTGCTTAAGTTAAAAGTAAAGAGGAATATTTGTAGGATATGGTATCAATTGTACAATACATGGACGTTAGTAGAGACACAATATTAATAATACTCAAATGACTGTTGTGACTTGTCCACAGAATGGAGGACAATAATGTTTCTAAAAAACTACTTTAGAAAATTGAATATATGTATTGAAAAACTACAGTTAAAATGGTGGAGTGGAACCCTGTAAACGCAGATATTTAAGATGTAAACACATTCGTTATTGCCAAATTGGTGACAGAAAAGGCGCAAGTGATTGTACTGTTTGAAGGGAGAGAACTCCGATGGAGATAAATGCTCAATTTGGAGTTGCTACCTAACTCATGAAAAAAAAAACAAAACGTTTATACATTGTTATCTGTTATCTCAACACTTATAAGAGTCACTGTATATCTTATCTTAATTACCATTCAGTCATGTAGTTTCATTCCTTTTATTTTCTTACATTATTCAATTTTGTTTTTATTTTTCTCAATACAAACGAGAATACATAATGTAAATTTATCTTAAGTTTTATTTCGCATGTCAATTTTAATTTTAACTTTAAATACTTAATTGTTTTTAATATTTATTGCACTTATTCGAGTGTATATATACCTAAAAATGTACATGAATATACAAAAGTATACTTACAAACATTATAAATTATGTATTAATAATTTTCGAAAATTTTGATTGATAATAATTTCAATTTTCGAAGTTCGAACCAAAAACACAAACCGCATCATATCATTCCGATTCCATTACATATTTATTGTTTATTTGTAACGTATTTACATACAATTAAGTGAATACAAAATGAATATGGTTGATGAATGATATTAAAGCACTAATAATTATATTTATTAGTTTACTTAATTTGCATTTATCTACATGTATGCATTGCGAAATTATAAATTATTGATAACGATGTATAAATATTATTGAATAAAAATTATAAATGAATAAATATTTACTAAAATTATGATAATAACATATGTTTGTGCATATATGATATAATAAATACAAATAAATATCTAATACATTTAAGTGTATTTAAGTACATAATATGTGTTTCATTGTATTTGTTTTCGTTTCGCTAGAACGTTGCAATTTATGATTATGAAACAAAAACAAAAATAAACAAAAAAAATATGTATTATATTTCTCTAATTCGAATTATTATTTATTCTCGGAAAATTCAATTAAGAAAATCAGAATAATTTTATTGAATCATTATATAGTTAACTTTATATTTTTTTATTTTGCGTATTTTTTTTTGTAAGTTATATAAAATGTTGTTTACATCATACATCATCAATTAGAGATTGTGTCATATATTTGATTGATACCAAGGAATCATTTTATTTTTTTTATGTTATATAAAAAATCTATTACCATATATGATAAAAATTATGGTACCTACATTAACTTCTCTATTTGATCTGAAATTATTTTTATTCGCGTGTATACAAGACAATGTAATTTTATATTTCATCAAGTTCTGTGTAAAACGTATGCTTGGTAAAACTTACAAGTTACAAGTTACAAATAAAATAAGTAAGTATAAACTATAGAGGAAAAATAAAAAAAAATAAAAAAAATGAAAACAAAAACTTTAGAATCTATAAGAACGGAAATAGTAATTATTAGAATGTTGATTAAAAAATTTCTGGGAAATTAAATGCATTCCATGTGAAATATGACTAAGTACAAGGGTAATTCAAAAAATTCCCGGAATAACCTGCGTCAGTAAGTAACTAATTAGCAGACAAACAGTCAAGAAGTTTGGTTATATTTTGAGTGTTTTGAAAAACGTAACTGCTGTGCATAAAAAAAAAAGTACCTAATTCGAAGTTGTTTTTATTTAAAAGAATCCAGATAACTGAAAAATTTAGGTATTTATTAAAAAATTGCCAAAAGTGTTGAGCGAAGAACACATTAAAAGATGGTGCCCGAACTTTCACTGAGTTTTTGAACAAATACGATTCAAATTCTGAAGACTTTACACACCGTATAGTGAGACTGGTGATGAAACTTTGTGGTTTATACGTAGAAAAGTAAATCCATAAAAATGAACAATTTGTGTATTATTTCATTTTTCTGGGAATTTTTTGAATTACCCTCGTATAACACATAAAATACTAGTTTAGTACATGGTGTACACTACTACGATACTACTATTACACTTCTTTTGATATCAACAGATATGTAAGTACATATATGCACGCACAATTAAGTATGTATATGTAAACTTCTGAAATTTGTTATTTCTTTCTTAAACATATTTAAATAGAAGTATATACACTTACAATGAATATATTCTTGTAATTTGTAAAACATTTCTATTTAGTACATTATTATACATAATACGAGATATGAGTGTATACATACATAGGTACTCGACATTTTATTATATTTTTTAGCTAAGCATTTATGCATACATACATAATATGTATGTAGCTGTCATCATATACATATTTACATTATTTGTAAGTATAGTTAGATAAGAGAAATAAAATTATTGATAGTTCAGAGTTTAAATTCTTAATTTAGAAAGTTTACATTTGAATATTAAATATGAAAAATTATCGATAATCGATTTACATACATAATCTGTACTATACATAATGCTTTATTTATTTATTTGGCTATTTTGTTTGACCACTCAACACATGGAGGTTATATTGGGTCCTTAATTATAATACAATGATTGTATAATATGAAATTGAAAGAAAAAACAAATATTTTTTGTTCATAAAACCGCATTAATTTTTCAAATTTTTTTAATCTCTATACAATAATAATATTGTGTTATCTTTAGATTAGATATCCAGTATACAAAAATATTTTTTTTTTTTATTAACTAAATTAGAGATAACGCATTGTACATAAGTAGAAGTACATACATGAATGCATATAAGGTAGTACTTAAGTTACAGCTATGTACATAAATATATTATAATATTAGATTCATAAAAACAGTAAAATTATGATTTTCGTTCTTTTTTCAGTATCAAATTACATATATTATACACTTATATATTGAGGGTATTCATTTCAAATCGTTAACTTACGCAAAATGTAAATTTTATTTAATGCCTCGTAACAAGTTAAAATTACGTAAAATCACCATATAAAACACTAATCGTAATTATTGTAATTTGACTCTTCAAAACATTCTTATTTTGTCATACAAATTGAACAATCTTCTCAAAATATAACCACAAATTCCAATCTCTAATTTCAGCTGATAAAAATTAATTACAATGTGTCAAATCTTGGGTTATACAAAATTTATGTTATGAAGTCTATAGTAATAAATTATGACCAATTACGCTACTTACATGAATTATGAGATTAATGAAAATTTGATAAGAATACCCTTAATATTACTTATTTCTTTATCGTATATGAATGCTTATCACAGAATTTGATAAAATTTTGGCAGTGAAATAGTATTTTTGGTAATTTTTTTCATTAGCCAAATTCATATTTAGCATTTGAAAAACAAAAACAAATACCTACAAAATGAAAAATAAAAAAAATAAATAAATAAGACGAAATACGTTCAATTTTTGTATGTTAGATGTTAGCTTTGTTGGCTCCTATTTCCATTATTAAAAAAAAGAAAAAAAAATAAATCAACTTTATATAAAATGCTCATACTTTGCTTGCCTTTGTTTATAGTATGTATGTATGTATTTCATTTATGTTAAAATATTTACTCAAAAATTTAATTAAAAACAAGCAACGAAACAGAAAAACAAAAAACAAAGAAAGAAAAAAGAAAATTGCGATCATATCAAAATTTGGCAAAATAAAATGAAAAAAAAAAAAAAAAAAAAAAAAAAATAGCAGAATATTTTTTTGTTATCATCACCATAGCGGTGGTGTAGGGCACATTGGTGGTCTGGCTCTGATGACTGATAAAACAAACAAAAAAAAATAAAGTAAAATCACAAAAGAAATTCCATTCTCTTGATGACTTCATTCATAATAATTTACACTACTATTTTACATTTTACTTACTAGTGCATGCATGCTATGTATGTACATACATATAAACGTAGATACGTACATTCATAGTTTGCATGCATACATGATATGCGTATTAAAAAAAAAAGTTTAAAGTTTTTTAACAACGGATACGGGGATCAAATTTCATAAGATAAGAAATTATGATATATGTACATACATACTTAGCATTTTCGTTGTTGTTGGTAGTGCTATGGTGCTGTATTGTTATATACATAGGTATATGTACGAAACAAATACATTTAAAAGAGCCCGAATTTGCACAGTATGCAAATTATTTTTGCCATGTCATTCACTGCCTTTGTGCACCCAGAACTTTGTGATTGTATATTTTTATAGTTGGTATTGGTACCTTTTTTTTTTTTTGATATTTTTGTTTTCGAATGGTATGACGAAAGCGAGACGATTATTTTTTGAAAGGAACACAACACAACATGTTTGGATAAATTATTTATTATGTAAACAATTTTAATAAGTAATAAGCAAATTATTTTATTTAAACATTAAATTTGTTTATTTTTTAAAATTTATTGATATACAAATGAGTAAATGTATATATGTATGAATGTGCATATTATTTATACACAAAACTCTAGTGAAAGTGAATTCTGGAAAATGGGTGAATATTTCTTTTTGTACAAAAAGTTACACATGATTTTGTTGTAAGGTCTCACCCTCTAGCCAGCTAGAGTAGTCGAAAATAGAGTCGATAGACATTTTTGGCTAGTACAACTTTTTTTCTTTAATAAAATAGTTTGGAAAAATATCGTGATCCTACCTAGTGGCGGCACCTAGAGAAAATATACCCTGTATAAATCTGTATTTTATTCCCAGCAGAAGCATCACGAATTAATTAATGTTTATGCAATTGATCGAAATCGAAAATTAATAGTTTTTATTTTTAGTTAATTTGTTTTTTAATTTAATCGTTAAGTTTTTAAAATATTTATTAAATATGATACGAAAATTCCCATAATACAAAAGTAATTATGGTGTATATTTAACGAAATAATGCAAAATGTTGTTAGAATTACAAAAATACAAAAAAAAAAAAATACCTACTTTCTAGATCGACGGAACGTACCTACATATATGCAGCACTTATGTAATATAAATTTTTAAATTTTTTATTTTATCATTTTTCCTTTTTTTGTTATCTCGAATCTTATCAGTATATTTTTTGTCATTTGTTTTATAATTTTTTTTTTTTCTGTTTTTACGTTATCGCAGGCAGACCATTATTATGTATGTATGTATGTAGTAAGTAGGTAGTGAGTGGGTACGTATAACAATATAACAAACCAAAGTTGTAATCAATAAAAACAAATTGAAAATGAAACAGATTTTTTACACTTCTACTGAAACTTTGAAACCGTTATAATTGCTTCCATTATTATTTAATATATTATTTTTATTAGTCTTTTTTTTTTTTTCAATATTATTTTCTTCGTGTCAGTTTGCACATATTTAGTGTACTGTCACATGAGACTGATTCTGAATCTGAAAAATTCCGAAAATTTCAGAATCACAATCAAATACATTGTAGTATATGTGACCTGTTACATGGCTCTGAAAAATTCATCTGCTGAATAAATTCCGGTTTGTGTTTCCGTTTTGTAATCTGATTATTTTCAGAATAGAAAATGAAACATGCTGACAATAAATGTAACATGTCACATGTACCTGAAATCTGAATCTGAATTCATAGCTAAACCACTCAATAAATTGACATACTTGTTTATATACAACTTGAAGATCGTAAGATAGAAGACAGAAGACAGAAGATTAACTTTAGTTCACCCTCCATTGAAAAGTGCGTCTTACCAACGTACTCGCCACTCATAGTAGTTATCGTTCGATGGTTTAATGTTCACTCGATAAGTAAAGTGTTTTATAACAATAACAAATTTAAAGAAAAATATTGAAAAGGAGTTTTCAGATTCAGAATCAGAATGAAGAAAAAGTGAATTCTGAATCTGAAATTTTACGTTTCAGATTCAGAATCAGTCTCATGTGACAGTAGACTTACTATTTTACTTTCTTTTTTATTACGTTACGTATACTTATTTATAGTAGTGGAAATATAAATAGCCTCGATGCATTTTTGTGGAAATTAATAAAACAAAGAGAAAATTTATGTTCAAAAGTATTATTTATCTTACGTATGAGAACTAAATTTAAATTTATATAAAATTTTTAAACTTAACACTTTTATATTTTTTGTGTATTTTAATATTTGAAATAAGTTTGAAAATTCTACCTACTGGAGACATGGAACAGAATGGGGTCAAAAAAGATTTAACCTCAAATCAAATCGGAAAAATCTCTTGCTTTCTCCTCACGTAATGGAAATAATATTTAAAACTGCCAATTTAGTCAAAAATAAATTTCGTCTTCATCACAAAAAATTACTTTCTGCCAATCCATTTGAAAAGTGAGCCAATCCAAATTCTAACCAGTTCAAAATTTAACAAATACCTATAAATGTCAACTTAATTAAATTTCACTGAATTGATATAAATAAATCAAATTAAAATCTGCTTCAATTTACTGTGGCAATTCAGTTTTATTTAGAATAAAACCTTTAAAAAAGAGTATAATAGACGTAAAATATTTAATATTTTTGTTGGTCCATCCATATTCCATATTTCCACCACTATGTATGCACTCGTAAATAATATATGTATTTTTTTTTTATTATTATTTTTATTTAATTTCTTCTTAATTTAATTTTTCTTGTCATTATATAGCCCACATATTTTCATTTTGATTGAGTTTAAGTCTGATGGCAAATAAATTAATATTAAATAACACATACATATATTTTATTATAAAATGAAAATGATACCAGACAGATAGTTATTTTGTAACAAATTGCTATCGAAATAAGTCAATAAGTCAATCATTAAATATCATTTTACTTGTTGTGTGTATAATAAGGATGTATATGTACGTACATATTCATGTATATTGTATATTATATAATATAATAGTAAAGATAAATTAAATATGAAATCAGTAATTATTTAATTTCTCTCATTTTATTTATTTTCTTTTATCAACAACTATACAGATACAACATATATAAGTATATTGTATGTGTGAGTAAGTTTGTGTTATTATATTTGATTTTTATTTTTGTTTTTTTCTGAAAATATTAATTTCGTAAAAATGAATCTTTTTTCATTAAAGTAACAATATATCATTTTACTACTTAACTATCAACAATCTGATACCGATATGTCATTATATTATTGTGATTGTGACAATTTACTATCTCTTTTATTTTTGGTTTTTTGTCTTAAATATTATAACATCTGTTGTCAATTCATACTTATACTTATAAGTTGTACAGTGAGTGAACTATAGTGGCATCATAATCAGATCGACAGTCCGGTCAGGTCTGCTTCCATCTACTCCTTTGATTCACACTTTCTTTCCAATTTCTAATTCCTACTGTCCTCATCATTCACATGTAACATCATCTAGCCGCCACAACCCTGGCATTTTCCGCCTTGTCTTGCCTTCTGGTACGTACTCCTACACTAGTTTCATCGCATCATCGCTCGACCTCCTCATAACGTGGTGTCCAGTCCAAGCCATCCAAAGTCTGCTTATTCTCATGCGATGTAATATGCTCACGTTCTTGTAGAGTACGTTACCTTTTTCGGAGACCAATCTTAAACATCTTTAGACATTTTAGACATTTAAATGAATTTTCTATAAACGCAAACGGATTCTTCTCAACCTATATTATATGGCAGCACTATCAGCAATTCTGTCAGTTCAGCTGTATTCTTCATAGTTAATCATCAGATATAGATTGAATTTATTGATCGACTTGGGTGTAGGGCGTTGGGCGATGAATTATTGCGCTGCTATATGGCTGGAGTTTAAGAACTCAGTATATTGGATTTGTGGTACAAGTTCATTTCCTCACTTCAACCATTGAGCTACCCAAGTCATATAATTATTATATATGTATAAGTATATATTTTATTATTGAGTATATGTTCAGTATTTTATTACGAGCATATATTCTTATAAAACGAAATATAAAACTGTGCATATAAAAAAAAAATACATATGTACTGATATTATGTACATAAATATAAATTAAAATACAAATTGTATATGTACTGATTACTGAATGAAGTAATTGAAAATGCACTTATCAGTAAAGATAAATTGTACAATGTACAATGTACGTTTTTAATACGTGTGTGTAATATAGCGTTCATATTATATCGTATATATCGTATATAGATATATGTAATATAAAAATTCCTATGAGATTAAACAGAGATACAGATAATCATATCATGTGTACGAAAATATTACACAGAGTAGCTATTCTAGTAAGCAAAAATAGTAAAAAAAAAATGAATAAAAATATATAAATAAATTATTCCATGTAGATAACTAGTTTAGTTATTTTTTTTCATTTCATATTTTTTATAATTTTATTTTTTCCTTAATAATTCTTTTATTAGATATTTAATAATTTTGAACGTTCTAAATAAAATATAAATATACATTATACGATTATACATTACAGTGGTCATCAAAAGTCTTTATACCTACACCTCTAAAAATTTTTTGTAAAATGCTTTCCCTTCCTAATAAACTCTTGACAAGTAAAGACGTCAGACGTATTTCTCATTAATATATTATGTAGTTGGAAAAGTTTATCTATTTATTTTTCAAATAAACTAGGTAATTGATTTTTCATTAAGTTAACGTTATCAGTCGTGAAAACACCTTAGTATCAAAAATCATCTAAGATTCATCTTCAATATATAATATGTATGTAAATTTAGTTTTTGTGAAGGGAAAAAGATGTATAAAATCATCAGTCAGTCAGAGTCAGAGTAAACATAGAAATATCAAAATGAAATTCCAGAATAATATTAAGAAACATTATTTTATCATGGTTTTATTTGTGCAAAAAAATAGGAAGATGCGTCCATATGATTTTGACTTACAAACAAGTAGGTACATATTAAAAGTTTAATATTTCGAAGTGTAAAATGATTTTTAATGTCCACTGTTGTATAGATAAAAACGGAATGATAATATTATGTACATATACCATTTCTTCACTTAATATAATAATTTATTTTCTTTTTGACGTATGTATATTATAGTAGGTATATTATATTTTTTCTTCTTAAATTTATTTGTCTTAAAAGGGGTATCATATCAATTTATATTATAGAAAATATGTGTACACACATAGCTATATAAAAACACAAAAATATGATATTATACAGTATAATATTATTGCCTATACTATATAATACGTATGTACTTATGTACTAACTACGATATTTTTCTCATCGTATACATTTCATTATGTATATGCGTATGTGCTCATGTGAAAATATACATATATGCACATACATGCATATGTTATGTGTATATTTATAAAATTAATAAAATTTACTTTATTCTTTAAATATACAATGCATTCATTTTATTATGTATATGTACATATTTATTTTTATAATATACATAATGAATACAAAATATTATGTTGAAATAAAAGTATATTTGTATATGTATGTATATACATACATATATGTACGTACATACATCATCATTTTATAATATCTTGTGGTAACGTTTCAATTAATTTAAATCATATTTTGAAAAATGATGATGATGATGATAATATTAATAACGGACGACAATGAAATGAATCAAAATAAACATACGGTTATCAACCATACACCATATACTATTTACTATTGGCACCGTATTTAATGCAATGTATCATACATATAAAACATTCATATATACAGTAGGTAGGTATATACAAGAAAATCTCTTGATAATTGAATATTTCCTCAATTTTGTCGATGACCTAAAGTACATATTGGTGAATGGATTATATTGTTCATATATTCATATTATATGAATTCAAATGCACACATGTATTAAGCAAATAAATATAAGAAATTTTAATAAGTAAAATTATTGTTATACAGAAGAGCGGGAAAGAGGAGCAATTCGAGCAGCAGCAACAACTTTTATCTATAATACAAATTAGTATAGTAATATTTAGTAGGTATAATATGGTATAATATTCTTGTATAGTATGTAATGAATTTTAAGTGTACATAGTATTAGCAGTACTTACAGTGCACACTTTAAAAAATCTATCAATACAACAACAAAATTTATCTTTCATTTAATATATTTCTTCTATAGTCAGCAGTCAGTCAATGTATTGCTTATATATGGAAGAAAAAAAAAGATTAACACAAATCGTATAAGGGGAGAAAATTAAATAAATTATGTACACCAAATGTACATTGTACAGTGGTACACTGTGCAGTACATTATATGTTGTATTTATTTTTGGAACTCTTCAATTCAATTAAACATTTTAAATGATAATAGTATACCATGTGTACAACAAGTATGAATAGATTGTAGATTACAAAATGTAAGTATGAACAGTACATACACTCTTACTATAAAAATGTACTCTAATCTCTATAAAGTGGAAAGAATTAAAATGAATGATAATGATATTCAAGAAATGGTATTATTACATTATTATTGAATGTTGTATGTATGTAGTATTTTTAAAATTAATTTCAAAAATTTTATTTATTATTTTTAAAGTGAAAATGTATTTTTGAAATCTGTTTCAGATTAGGTACAACGATTCCAGATTTTTATTCAATTAATGAGAATACAAATATACTATATACATGTACTCTATCTATATCTCAAAAAAATATCCGGACAGTAGTTTACACTAATAAAATAATATCAAACAGAAATTATATATTTTTTTTTTTTGAGGCACAGTATACCTATATACTGGTACAGAATATTTCATGCTTCACGAAGAATTCATTTTAATATCTTAAAACCAATTAAATATCTAGATGCCAAACATACATACATATATGTACATATTCTAATTGATTATACATGTAAGTACTATATGATACTAATAATTTTAAAATTTTGGTAGGTAGGTACTAAAAATTTTACTGAAAACTAAAAATATATTTTTATTGAAAGAAAAATATCATTTTTGTTGCTATTATTCCATACAAATTGAAATTTTATGTACACATATACGAGGGTCATCTAAAAAGTTTTTGCCATAAAAGAGAAACACGTATTTTTTCGCTCAAATTATATATGTATTTTATTTTTTTTTTTCAAGATTGTCTCCTTTTAAGTCTATAAACTTTTTCCAATGATTTTGCCATCTCTTTATTTCTTCTAAAATTACAGTTTTCAACTTGTTCTACAAAATATGCTTCTATACGATACGGATATATGATGACAACCTCTTCATTTGATAAATTTTTGTCTTTCGATTCAAACTTTCAAAAAGTCGCTAGGAGTCAAATCTTGTGAATACGGTGACTGCTAAAGTGTGAGACGATATTATAAGTTTTTTTCCATTTTTACAAAAACCTGCAAAAACTCTGGTATATTGAGTAAGACAAATTATACTGACAAACAACAAACGATCTTCCAAAGTTACTACAATTTTCACAGTAATGTTGCAACGAATATACCATTGTCGTACCAAAATTAGTTCGTTATTTTCATGTCGAGGCTATAAACTTTTCAGACAACCTAATATGTGAGTATTTATCCATTAATTAAATGAAATCCAAATGTATTCACTATGAAAAATATACCACTGCAATAGAGTGGTAGATAACAAAAATTCAATTAAAAATTTAATCAATATACATATATGATATTTGATATAGTACATATACAATGAAGACCATTGATAGTAGAATCATATGCGTAAAATTTTAAATTAATACACATTTTTTTTTTACACAAAATCTGCATAATTTCAACATAATATTTACGTAATGTACATTTTTTAGAACATTTTTAAAGTAATTGTAGATTTAATTTTAACAAAACCTTCTATATATATAGTACTTCTAAATTTTGCAAATTTATTCCGAAGGTCAATAAAAAGAAAATCAATATAAAATAGAAATAAATGTCCAACTCTCAAAATATATACTCGTACTCGTACTTATGTAGTACTGGTAGTACCTACATAATATGTATCATGTTCATATGTTCTATATACATACATATATATGTACATATGTACAATACCTTGTTTTGTTCTATTATTTATTTTAAAGGAAAATTTCTTCTTTTTTTTTCTCTGAAATTAATAATAAAATGGTAGTGTCCTTCACCGTTCTTTTATTTTGTATTTGGTTTTTTGGTTTTTTGATTTTTTGTTTTTTTCTGTTTTTATTTCACTTTAATTCGATATAATTTGATAATAATAAATTTTTGAGAAAACGAAGAAACTATATTAAATTAAAGAAATCAGGTCACATCACCGAGCATCATAATAAATACATATGTAGTAGTAAAATATACATACATATAATATGCGAGTATAATTGTGTACCATGTGCGACCCATTTTTATTTTATTTTATTTTTTGTAAATTGATTTTTGATCATAGTATTTTAATATTCTCATGTCTTTTCTAAAAATTATAATTCAATTAATTGGATTTCTTTATGTCTTTCTTTCATTATTATTATTTTTTGTCATCATTTTCATTATTGTTAGTTTCTCATATTATAAATACAAAAATGAAATAATGAAGTCTTCTTTTATATAGTGACAAAGTGGTAAATTAGGAAACCAAAATAAAGTAGTAATATGTAAGTACATACATACATTCTTGTCATATAGTTTTGTTTACGTACAGTGACTCTCAGTCAAAATGTTACAAAGATAAATCTCATACATATTTTTTTTGACTGTTCGCCGACGAACGAAAGCAAATAATTTAATTTTGCTCGATCTGATGAATAAATTAGTGTTTGAAGGCAAAAGAATCAAGAGTTCAATTCAAAGAATATTCTTCCTACATTCAAACACAACGATGGATCAATAACGGTTCAGGGCTGTATATATATCGGCGATGGTAGTGTGCAATTTAACATTCATTGTTGGAATATTATTAATAAGTATTAAGTGGAAGCAAGTGGAAGCAAGTGGAAGTAATATTTGAAAATTCTAAAGACTAATCTTCTATCTATAGTGCTTCCAAAATTGAGTCTTGTTGGTAATTTTAAATATTACCATAAGACAATGACCCAAAACATATACATACGGCTTATTATGTAAACAGACTCTGGTGTCTTTATAAATTAATTTCGATGATATTATAAGAATTGGATGGGGGATGATTTAGAAAAGAAAAAAAATACAGTAAAGACAAAATATACCTACATATATGTATAAAAATAAATTTATCTATATATATGTACGATTTTGATTAAGAGTCACTGTACATAATGTATAATAAATGTGAATATTATGTGCACATATTTACTTCATTTACTAAATAGTGTATTATATATAAAACGTTTACATTTCGTATATTATGTACACAACTTTATTATACTCTTGTTACATTACATTAATAATTTATTTACTTGTATGTAATATATATAATAATTTCAACTGAAAATAATATAACCTTGCTGGAACTTTAGTACATTTTATAATGTAAATGATGATGGTAGCTTCTGATAATTATGTACATAAAATGAATGTCAATGTATATACATATATGTACACATAAACGTATCAATGTATTTATGATTTCATCATCAATTAAATTTTCCATTTCAATAAATTGATGACTTTGGCAATTAATATTATACTATCTTTCACATTTACATATACATATACATATACCATACCATTCATATTATATTTACAATTATGAAGAAAAAAAATGCCTCATTTGCATTAAATCAAATAAATGTTTTTTAAAAAAACAATATTAATAAAATGGAAATATAAAATAAACTGTAATAAAAAAAAAATTAAATTTAACAGACTACAAAAGAATAGTGTATAAAGTAATCTTTCACTTACATATACATACATGTATGAAAAGAAGAAAAAAAATTAAATTATAAAACAAAAAAAAAAGAAATATGTATGTATTTTGAAGACAAAATCAGCAAAATTTTTAGTGATTGATGATGGTTGATCGATACTATTATTACTTACATACACATATGGGGTTAATTTTTCATGTATGTACAATGTATATATTATGTACATGAATATTATATATTCGTAGTGCATAAATGTATGTATGTGACTTTGCAATAAAAACATTATATTATATAGAGTTCAAGTTTATTGCCCTACAGCAAGTATATAGACATACATATAAATTTATTAACACTTTCATATAGTTTAATATTACATTTTATAACCGTTCATACAAATATGTATTAATATAGCTGAAATTTTTGTATACATACATAGATATCTACTTTAACTTATACGCTTTTACTCTACTCGCGTATATATTATTAATGTGTGACACGAATATGAATATTGTACTCAATGTTTACAATAATAAAGTTAAAGATCATAAAGAATGAATAAAAGTAGAATTTATAGTGAGAAGTTGTAATGACCTGACTGGGACTGGATATACATATATATTGTTATATGTAGGTTTACTCGTATGTAGTATGTATGTAATGTAGTATAGAATCATTCATTCAATTACCTTGGCACACCTTCTCTTCTATTCTAATTTCATTTCATGTTATTTCGCTACTAGTGTTAAGGTACTTCTCCACGATGCAATTTTTCTTGCGCGAAATTTGTCTTGCATGCAAGAAAACTTGCAGTACTTCGTACACACGACGCAATATTTCATGAAAAATATGCAATTTTTCTATCATGCAAGAAAAAAATATCTTTGCAAGAAATTTTTATTGCACGAGCACTTACACGAAATTCTCATTTTCTTGCCTATGCATTATATGTCAAATATTAAATATTTTTTTATTTTTTCAATATTTTAAGAAATGAAAGGCCTACCTTTCTAATAATAATAATAATAATAATAATAATAGAAAATACATACCAAATTCACAAGAAGTCACAGCACAACACAACATAAACAAACGAATGATAGATAACACAGCAACCCATTACATTTTACTCAACTGATTTTATTGCATATGCAAGAGAAATATTTATTGAAATAAATTTTTCTTGCGCGAAATATTGCATATCTTTCTGCGTACACTATGCAATAAAAAAAATTGCTTGCAATAAGAAATATTGCATGAAATACGTTTTCTGTGCAATATTTCATCTTTCTAGGCAGCGTACACTTCGAAATAAATATTTCGTGCAATTTTATATGTCAAAATCGTATTGCATGCAAGAAAAATTGCATCGTGGACGAGTACCTTTACTGTTAACTGCTACTGATACATATTTTTTTTTGTATTTGTAGATATATAAGAAGGCTGAAAATTTATTATTCTTTTCTTAATTCTTACAATACAAAATTTATGAGTAGGTGTAAGTAATTTATATTTTAAATATTTAGTTAATGAAAAATTATTTAAAATATTTCTCTTACATATAATATGTGAAAAAAAAATATCTTTATCTGTTATGTACATAGTACTAGAGATAATCTTAGAATAGAAGATAACTTTACACTATTTACAAATACGTACATACATACATTACATACTCGTACTTTCATAATGTAGTTTAAATACAATGTGAAGGTCAGAATAATCATGAATCATTATGAATTTAAATAAAAAGACTGAAATGATTAAAATGATTATACAGATTACACAGTAATGATAATTTTGATTTTTATATTTTAATATATCACGACAATATTGTGATCAAAATGATGCTGAGATGCTGGTAGATAGATACATAATATTATCGTCATCATATGTATACATATATTGAATGAATTTTAAAACAATAACGGATGCAATCGCGTAAAATAATTTCACGATGATTATTAATTTAAATATATATTTTTTATTGTTGTTGTTTTGAAGAATACATACATATTTATAAATTACTATGACGGTGGTAATGTGAAATTTAAATTATATCTACACATTATATTATAATATTGTAAGTGTGCAAATGAAAGTACATATACTTTCAATAATAACAATAATAATAATAATAATAATAATAATAATAAATACAATTTTGAAGAGAAATTCAAATTAAATATACGTACTTAAATATACTACTTTATCTTGAGACATCATATATGTACATATAGATACATAATAATGTATGTAAAAGTCAAGTCTTAAAAAAAGTCAAGATAAAAGTATTTATCACGAAACCACAAAAGTGTGCACAATAATGACTCTCAGATCACTCAATTGTAATCTGCTGAATATTATTGTATTTGTAATATCATAGATTAATAAATTTATTGTTAAATTTTACATTATTAATATAATAATATTGAATAGGTAGTACGTGTTGATACAGTGAAAATGTTAAAAATAAAAATATGCATACGTGGACGTATATGTAATTATTGTAATTGTAGCGTATACCTATATGTAATTCTTTTCAGTTTAATTTGAATTTTTTGTTTATTCTTAGCTTAAACAAAACTAGCACGAATTACGTTGGTGATAGCATTTTTAAACATAAAATTCTACTTCCAAAACGACAATAAATACCAACAACGATTTTTCAATTATTGTCAAATTTCATCGATAAAGAAACTACGCCCGACCAGCTCGACGTAATTCATTTGTGCACGCACATCGCACACACAATTAAATCTCAAAACTCAGAGACAGAATGACAGAGTATATGCTCTGCGCGGAGGAAATTTTTCTCTACATTTAAAATCTACATTTTTATATAAAAATAAACGGTCAAAAAACACTGAAGAAAGTTCGATCAAGAAAATTTTCACAGTTTTCTTTCTTGATGTCGTACGGTCGTACGCTGCTCGAAAAAAATTAAATGTGTTTTTTTTTACTGTAACGTGAGATGGCGTTGTTGTTAAAAATTATTTATTTCTGACATATTTTTCTATACTACTTATTTTTCGTTTTTTTTTCTTTCTAAACATTACCAAAGATGTTCGATGGAATTTAAACTGGGGCTTTGTAGAGTATAATTTCCATCACAAGAAAGCAATCATGTTTTTCTTATTTTGTCTGTTGTAAATCACCAAAGATCGTACATTTATATCAGTATGATTAGTACTACGTTTTCTATACTAAAGAAAAATTAATCTTGTCTCAAACTTTTTCATGCCTGTCTGTATCTATTGGTAGTTATAGTATCTAGTATAGTATATGTATAAAATTGTGGAACAGATACATTAAGCACATAATGGAATTTTTGATCCAATCACTGTGTTGTGTTACGTATGCACCAGCACCACTACATATCTTCCGTGTACCATTATTTATTTTATTTTTTTATTTTGTGTCGCCTTTGCGAATCATTATTTTTTGTTCAAAATGAGTAAAACCGACAACAAAATAAAAAAGAAGAAAAAGAAAAATATTGAACATGCATACGTATACATATACAGATATGTACATACATATTTCATTTTATTGTTAAGCAGATGTGTAAATTTGAATTAAATTTCATTGTAGAATGATGAATATAATGATTCTGTAGGTATGTATGTACAGATAGATACAAAAGAAAAATCTAAAGATTTTTGCCATTGTTTAATAACGAAAATAAATTATATATGCATGGATGTTTGTGTATATGGGATGCATATTATAGGTAGTCATTCAAAAAATAGCCTACTTTTGTTTAATTACTAACACCACATGTATATACTATATATAGGCATATTTAGGTAAACCGGTTTATTGTTCTTTCGGGTCTTTAATATTTATTGTTCGAATTTCCTTCTTAGGTAAAAATAAAAAATAGAAGAAACAATGAAAATAGCCCTATTAACATTTTGTAAAAAAAAAAAAAAAAATAGCAGCAACAAAAAATAATATTAGAGGCATTATAAAGCAATACCCAGAAGCTGATTTCAAGTTATTCTACAGTTACGTATATTATTTGAACTTAATTGTTTTGGTCTAATTTTTGTATTTTTTTATTTTATTACATAACCTACCTAATATTATTTTTTTTTAGAACTTACTAAAAGGTAAAACACATTTTGATTTTGTATGAAAATCTAAATTTTAGAAAATATATTAATGTGTACTCGTATTATAATGTAGGTATATAAGTATGTATCTACATAATGATTCATGAAAAATAATATAATTTTATTTGAATTTTTAAATTCAATTATCATTCATTTACTTGTACTTTTTTTTTTTTTTTTTGAATTTTCATACTGAATTTGTGTCCTTAACCATGAATGACTTTGATTTGTCGATTTTGCTATTTTATCATTAATTTTTTTTTTTTTATTTGTAAAATTGTGAACTTATATTGTGAAATTATATTTAGAAATACAGCAATCGTCGTATCGATATCAATACCATATTTTAAAAATATTATGTACATAAAATCTATTTAACTATGCTATACTATCAACATCAACTATTACTGGAATTTATTGTAAATTGCAGTTGACCATAAATCTACTATTAAAATACTATTAAAATATGTACATATATACATACCTAGTAATCATAAATAAATAAAAACAAACATGACTTTGCGCTTTGCGTATTACTAGTATTTGTGTTTGTGTACGCTCTTCTTCTCCATCAATTCAAATCTAAATTCGAATCGAATGCAATATTCATTGCGTTTAATTTGAAATTTATTATCATCAGCATTTTATTAGTAAATTATTGTAATTTTGTGTTTGTAATGTGCTCGCGTATTTGTTTTTTTTTTTTTTTCAGTTTTTCGTCTACTTCAAAAATTCAACTTGTTAACCATATTTGATTAATTAAATATTTTTAATGCATACCTTTAAAAAATAACATCCGGTGGCAATGTGTGAATTCAATTATGTATAGCATGTATGTATAGGTATGTATGTTATATGGTTATATATATATCGGTTTATGTAGGAGTTACATATGGTATATAGAGATTATATATACCTATGATGATATGCAATAACGTAAAATGCTATCTAGATAGCACCAGTTATATACAATTAAAACAGTACACAATATGTAATTTTACTTATTTTCAATTATTTTGTCCAAAAAAATTTTCTGTTGTATTCAATGGCCTATCTCTGTTAATTTTTGTTTACAATTTTGGTTACATAAAATACATTTATATTGATTGGTTTATTTATAATATTATGTACACTGTACTGTAACTGATAACACATAAAATTCAATTTATTTACATATTTACTAAAGAGGGGCGTTTATGCTATTTATGAATTTGCTTCTATATGATGTTTCCAAAATAAATTTGCAAAAATTGAAGATATTACAGGAAAAAAAATTTTTTTTTCCTTTTTTCTGGTGTGTGTATGATGACAATAAACAGATTGGTCTGTAAAAACAAAATTATGATCCAAATAACAATTAAGTCAGAACAAAATGACCACCACCAGAGAGCAGAAAATATAAGATATTGTAATGAATATACGAATTTATAACAGAGCATATTATAAACTTACCCACCCATTAAGTAACTAACTAAACTCTATGATAACTGAATATTATGTACTACTACACACAAAATTTATTCATCATTCATTATACACACTCGTACTAAATTCATTATTGCGTTCAGTTTAACCGTTTAATATTAACTTAAAAATATAATATATTTATTGCTATACGTAGCCTACATATACTCTAGTACGTAACACGTACGTACAATTTAAAAAAAAAAAAAATGAATAAAGTACCTACTATATGTACATTTACTGAAAATTGAATTTAATTTGATATTTCTTTCGTTTTTTTTTTTTTTCATGTTGCATTTTTTTTTTTACATTAAAAATGAATCAGCAGTTATTAAATGCATAAATTTGCCTTGACTTTTTTTTTGTTGTTTTTGCTCTAACATATTCTTCTTTTTATTATTTTTATTTATATCTGCACATAGATATGTACGTATATACATATATACATATCTGTTGTAGAGTTATATATGCATTTCAATTTCAATTTGAAAACAACGAGTGAAAAATAAAAACAAAAATCTAATAAAATTCTAAAATTAGATATCAAGAAAAAAATTGTTTGTCATTTATTTTGAATCGTCGTCATATGTTTTATTGTTTTAATTTTATTTTTTCTTTATGTATTTTTTACTAGATAGTCGTATCGCATCTGTTATGTCTATGCGTAATGTACACATTAACATGTACATAAATATATGTAATTTAAAAATGAACACTAAGCTAATATAATATATGTATTATTTACATAGAACTATGTGCATACTCGTATCTTGTATTTTATGTACATTACATATATGAAAAAGCTTAAATATATAAATAATGTACAACAGACACAATTTATATATGTACATATTATATGTAGTGCATATACTGATAGAGTATACAATACATAAGTCTAAGTGTGTTCCATGTACATATTTATGTAGTTCATTCATATAAAAGTATGTTTTTGTTTTTTGTTTTAATTTTTAAATAAAGTCATTTCAAAAACAACAGAATCTATAATGTACAAATGAATGTGTACTGAATGTACCTACATAATAATTATATATACGAATGTGTGAAACTA
Organism: Villa cingulata; assembly: GCA_951394055.1. Taxonomy (NCBI): domain Eukaryota; kingdom Metazoa; phylum Arthropoda; class Insecta; order Diptera; family Bombyliidae; genus Villa; species Villa cingulata. The sequence continues at coordinate 24,314,655 of OX596025.1, read as the reverse complement.
TACACTTATTTACTATATTATTAAGTAATTGGTAATATGAATATACACTAGCGTCTATATAATTTATGTGCTCTAATTGGCTCGAAAAAAATTATTTAAGACAAGCAAGCGTTATTTCAATAAATTCATTTTTTTTTTCACAAAATTCACTACTATATCAACAACGGTAGGCCAATCTTATTCATGAGCTTCTCTGAGGATTTGGATGCTACTTTTACGCATTAACAAAATTTTTTGGTCTATTATAGATTATAGATTATAGAAAAATTTTGACAAAAATTCATATTCTAGACTTTGAAGAAATGTAGGCAATGATACAATTTCCTAAAGCTTACAAAAAATATTCGATTAATGTTTGGAATCTTTGTTCGTTATAAAATTTAAAGATGTTTCTCAATTCTAAATCGACACAAAAATACAGTAAAATCAAAATCAACCTAAACAACAGGCTTCGATATATTTTTTATAGTAGCAATAATTTGTTTTTGTTCTTTCAATATTTTTACTTTGGTTTTCGCCACAATATTAATTTATACACCATTGCGGATTCAAACAAGTTATACTTGCTTCTTAACCGCAAATGTATGTATGTAATAATTTCAAAAAATATGATATTGGCTTATTTACAAAAGTAGAAAATAATTTAAGTATCTTAATTCAATTTTATTTATTTATTTTTTTTTCTTTAATTAATAAGAGATTATTATTTCACATAGATTGCAAGCAAAGTATATATGTATATATTTTTTTCTTTTACTGAAATAAGACACTTGTTTCAATAATTTTTTAGAGCCAGTGTAGGCATCACAATAATAATTTAATATGTGCTTTATTATATTATGGTACTACATTATAACAACAGAGAGTGTGCAGCCGCTGATAAAGTTGTAGAAATTGCTGCACTACAGATTGACATTTCAATTTTTTTGATAGAAATAAGGCGTCATATTATGATTTGGATAGATGCAGAAAAATGAATTCATTGAAAATTGAAACAAAACAAGTGAACCACTTAATTGATCACTCAATTTGACATTTTTGATTTTTGAATCAGCTACATACATTAGTCAACAGTGCACCACTCTGTTCGCTACAACCGTATGCATCACTTCAGAATATACCTACTACGTGCTATGCTATTTAAATTTATATGCTTCAACCGTAACTACAGCTACACGTTCTGTTCCAACAGTTATTTCTAAATATTATTTAATTTTTTCATTTTACTTATCGCCAAAAGGCCCTGGTGGGTACTGGGTGGGTCGTGGTGTGAGCAGAGGGAAGACAGTTTACTACCATCTCTTTTATAATAAAATAATTTAAATTAAATATTTATTTTACCTTCTTTTTATTGCTTAGTTTTCTCGGTTTTTGTTGAAGATTATTGGATTTATAATTTTGTAATAAATCTCAGTCAGTACCTACATAATTTAGGTGTCCATTGCGAGTGTCGATTCGTCATTCGATTATCGAATATCTCTTCATTCGATTATCGAATATCTCTTCATTCGATTAAATATGGTTTTGGTATTGTGTAACTCAATCGAATGGAATAAAAAGTGTTACCGTGTAAAATATTAAATTTAATGGAATTATGTTACGTTATTATGAATTATTTTGATTGACATACATATGTCTATTTTACAAATTCAGTTTTTTTTTCAGTAAAAGTGAAATTGATTATGTTTTAATTATAAAATTGCATTGTAAAATAATAAAATAATAGTGAATTGTGAAAATGAGTTCAGTAGAGTTATTTTTTGACGAAGATGTAGAGGAATTAGAAGGAAATAATATTATTAATACACTTAGATTAAGACGGCGTATAAGATGCATCTAATCCACTTGACATGGATGAATATTGGTAAATTTTCTATGGTCATAAATTCTTAATTATCATAATAATGATATTTCTGTGTGTTTAATGTGTCTTTTAACAGTTTCGTACAAAATTTTCGCTTGACAAAAGAAGCTTTCATCGACCTTCTAAGTGATATAGATTCCCATTTGTTTCTTGTTTGTGATGTTTTTCCTACACAACAAATTCGATATTTGAGTTTTATTAAAATAATAAAATTAAATAAAATAATCCTTTAACTTAATAATTACTGACATTTTAACAAATCTTATATTTTTTCGAAACACAATGCACTTAACTCTTTTTTTTTTTTGACATTCGAACAGAAAAATGTTATCGAATCTGACATTCGATAATATCGAATGTAATCGACACTCGCAATACCGAATTTTAAAATTGACATTCGATAACTGAATAATCGACACTCGCAATGGACACCTTAATATTTGTTTACTAATGAGCAGAATTTTTGACGTTGTTTACGTGTAATAATTTTATTAATATCATTTGTTTTGAAAATTGTAGGAATGTATTTATAGATATAATTCACACTTCACGGTATTTTTATTCGACTGAATAAAAACATAAATAATAACAAATTAAAATCTAGATAATAATAATTAAATAATAATACCAATGGCTAATGTGCAACAATTACTATTATTATTTAAAAAAAAAAATTATTAGAAATTTTAATTTTGATTGCGAGATATAGAGTATAAAACTTTTAAACATATAGGTACATACATTAAGTACCTACGCATTATTCTAGAATTAGAATATTCTTTCGCAGTGTAATGATTTGTTTTTTGAAATTTTCTTTTTTCTTTTCTTCATTCTTCATAAAAAATTTATAGAATACAATAATAATTTCAAAATTATTTTTACAAAAAAAATAGTAAAAAACTTAATATTTTTATAATTTTATTTTAAAATTCATATTTATGTACATACAGTATATAATGTTCGCATTATAAATTACAAAAGTTCAATGTCCTTTCTAAAAATTTCGCATTTTTCTTTTTTGTTTTCTCAAACAATTAATATCAATTTCGTATTAAATTGAAATTTTTTTTTTTTTTATTGAATATAAAAGAAATTAATTATTATTGTAAATAAGTTTATTGCGTCGTATTATTATTACATATTAAATACATTGTATATTTATGTAGGTATATTATATATTATTTATTGTACCACATTGTACACAATACAAATACAAACAGATAATATTAAGTATAAAAATAATAATATGTATACATTATAATGATGTACATATTCATTATGTACATAAAAAGATTTCACATTTCCTTATAGAAAATGAATAAAATTAAATTCAAAATAAATATGATGATAAGAATGGAATTTTAAAAATGTCAACTTTACAAAACAAAGCAAAAACAAAAAAAAAAAGAAGAAAATAAGATCGAAAAAATCTTTTAAATAATAAAAATCTTATCGTATTATTATTATTATTAGAGATTTTGTTGTAAAAAACATATATGTACATATACTTATAAAGTCCATAAAGAACAATAAATCAATATCTATGTACATATGTAGTTGACTTTCTTGAGGTATTAATTTGAAATTTGCTTTCAATTAAATTGTTGATATTTTTGAAATATTTTGTTATATTTTTTTGACAAATTTTTTACATTAAATATGAAACAGATTATATTTTTTTATTATCAATCAATCAAATTTATAGTTATCGTATCTAATACATGAAATTTTATGAAAAATAACATAACTACATAACATTACATACTGATTCTAAGAAAATTTAGTACTAAATAATATTACTCTCATGAATGTTTTTCTTCTGTATACATACTTATATTCAATTGATTGATTAATTAAACGTTTTAAATTGAATTGAATCTAGAGTCAATATTCTATTTATCTATTTTATTGAATTTAATTAGAAAAATAAATATGTATATCTAAGTGTACAAATATAAATTTGTTCATTGTTCATTTGTTCAAAATGCAAACTTAAAAAAAATGTGAGTTTCGAAGCGATTAAATACCGCCGATTAAATTGTGAGATTGTGGTGACAATGTTATCCAAACTTTCAAAATGTATTATGAACATGAACGTATGTAGTATGTATTTTTGATGTATCAGTTACGCAGCAACTAGTGTATCGTAAAATTTTCTTGATGCGCGCACGTACAAATACAATGTATCCGCAGTGACATTTGTATAAATATAAGTTTTCCATCGAAACTATGTATAATAGTTCTGTTTTCTGTAGTATTTACCAACGTATCATCACCTGATTGCATTATCCTATTGCAAGTTACAACTATGTATTGACGTTTTAAAATTTACCCTAAAAAATTTTAAATACAAGTTTTTGCACATTCTAAGTGGCAAAGTTTTTGGACTAAATAGCCATATTATTGCACTACTCTATGAGATAACAATTTTCTAAGAAATTCAGAAGGATTATTTACATATTTTTATTTTATTCATTCATTTTCGAGTTGAGCTTACAAATACCGTGTGGTAAAATCCGAATTTAGTTTTTTTTTAATTATTATTTATATATAATAGTGTATATACTTTAATGCACATATAACATGTGACGAAATATTCACGTTTTTTTTTTATTTGCATAATCAAAAGTAAAATAAAAAAGAAACGTTATCAGTTTAAATTATATTATTACTTTTTCATTAATGAAAAAAAGTATATGATTGTATCAAGGTACATATATGTATCAAGTTTTTTTTTCTTCATTTTACAATTTTATCTAATTGATAAGAAAAATATAAAAATACATTTTTTTATTTATTTTACAAATAGAGCTGAAAGTATAATAATAAAGTAAATTGTATATACATATGCAATGCAATCGCAAATGGAATATATAAAATATGTTTTTGTAATACATGTAGTAGGTACATAAATGTATTTGATGTGTATCTATTGTATAAGCAAAAAAGTTAAAATGTACATATACCTAAATAAATTTATATAACATGTATTTCTATATAGTATATAGGTAGTATAGTATGTATTTTTCTGAATAGATAGAATTCATTTTTTTTTTGGTTTTAAATAAATATTTACCTGAGGAATATTTAGGAAATTTACTTTTCTATGCGAATATAGTAATGTACAATACAAATACAGTTTTTACAAAAAAAAAAAAAAAAATACATTTTTTTTGCCAAAAAAACTGAAAACAAAAATAAAATAAATAAATTACAGACAAAGCATAAATTGTTGGAATCAGCTAATTATTGGTTTGTAACTTTTAAAATTCACCACCATCATCATTATTATTATTATAGAAAAAGTTTTTGTTTCAGTTTTAAAATAAATCGAAACTTTTTTATCTTTGATTATAATATATTCTATAATCTGTATTTATATTTACAATATATGTATGTATGTATGTAGATAGGTAGAATATATTGTTACACAATTTCAGTTTTCATTTAACAAAATGTAATGTAATTATTACAATCATCAATAAAAGTGTTATTGGAGACTATTGAAGTGTGAATTTAAATAAATGTAACATAATTATATAGATTATTTTGTATTTTATATTTTTATCAGTAAATTTCATGAAAAAAAAAATAAATATGCAAAACACATTTTAATTTTTAATGAAGAATACTTTAACAAACGACGTGCGTACGTACAACGTACACGTATGTATAACACATTTTGAAAATTCTAAAAAAATTATATTCACAACATTTTTTATAAATATAGGTACCTACATAAATCCATAATGTATTCTGTATAAAAAAATTTACATGTATTTACACTATGCATGCACAGTATGCAGTCATAATTATTATACAATTCTATGGATTATTTTTCATCATACATATTTGTCGTGTAAAAGAGGTCAAAATAATATAGGTCGTAATGTGATTATTATATTGCCATTTCATATTATGTTGATGACTTTAATAAATCATGTATAATTTTTCCCATTATTCATCATACAACATACATAATATCGTTACATTATCAGTTCCTGTTTGGTAAGATATGTAATTGTATTATGTATGTATATTTAAATTATTTTGACTGCATCATTTATACATATATATATATTATATAAATACAATACTATATTAAATTGACTTCTCTATAATAATAATAATAATAAAATATGGTACATTCTATATGCACATCATTTACCCATGTAGGTACACCTTATATAGCTTACATTTTTATATTATAATATGAATTTCTGGTGAATTTCATTCATCCATTCAAAATCCAGTATCACATTTAAATAAATGTAAAGTACATTTACATTGTAATGTAACACAACACGTAACACATTATAAATAATCGTAAAAATGTACCTACACAGTTCTTCTCGTACAAATATGGAATTCAAGAGTCAATAACTAAATATAGAGTATACAGATACAGACAAGAGTACATTTTTATAAGATGAACAAAAAAAAAAAAAATGTGAAGAAAATGAAGGCAAAGCAGCAACCTTGCAGCCTCTTTTTATTTTTCTTACTTCTTGTAATCTGGTTTTATTCCATTGTAGCATTTTGTAATTTGTACACATCTGTTAGTTGGTTTGTTTTCATTTCTTTCATATAAACTGCATTTATATGAAAAATATATAATGTACATGTAGGTATGTAATGAAAAACAGAAATTTATTGTGAAAAGCAATGGAAAGTGGCGAGATGCGAGACGTGTTTTAAATTATTATTTTCATTTACATATATGTATGTATGTACCCTATGTACCTTACATCCATATTATATTATATGATTATACGAATACGAGTAGAGTATAATATGGAAATGGATTATTTATATATTGGTATACATAAAACATATAAGTACATATACATATATGTATATTATGTAAATGCGAATACATATTTTTATGTACATTACATATAGGTAACTTATTTATATTTTGCATCCGCTCTGCTTAGATAGGTATTACATGTGAAGAATAAAAACATAACAAAAATATGTATGAAATTTGAAAACTATGATTTTACTTATAAAGAACTGATGAGATTTAAATGTTCTTAAAATTTTGAAATTTATGTCAATTAAAAATAACAAAAATTCGTAATAATAATTTAAAAAATAAAAAAAAAATGTATTAGTATAATGTAGATGCATTTCGTTTTCTTACTTCTTAAAAATTTACCTACTTTTTTCCAGTTAAAATTTCTTCTTAAAATATTTTTGAATATAATTTCTTGAAATAATTATAATGCATATATACTAGAATATAAAAAAATATACACAGATAGGTACCTATATGTATTATAAGAATAAATTCGTAGAAAAAAAAAAGGAAACCATAAAGTGATGAGTACAAAAATAAAAAAAAATTTGAAGAAAAAGGCTTTAATGTAAGTAGATACCTTTTTTTGCATTTACACACAGAAGAGAGAAGATGAAAAATCGATTTTTCTTTCTTCTTCAAAATATAAATTTTATAAAAATAATATTTACATTTTTGAAGGTAGTTTATTCAAATCAAAATTTATGAACGGTGAATTAAATAAATTATCATCTCATATCACATTATATGTATGTACATAATATATATAGAAGGTTAAAGATCAAATAATATTAATAAATAATGTTTATTATTAAATTACAGTAGCCCAATATCATACCTTGACTGTGATATTTTTATGTTCATCCGGATTTTGTGATTGTAATTTTGAGGATGCATTTTTATTTATTATTGTTGTTGTTGTTGTTGATGATGCTGTTGTACTATTATTATTTGTATCTCGTTTACGTCTTAATTGATAATTTTCTGAATTTTCATGAAAATTATTTATCACTAATTGTGGTTTATTTAAATTATTCAATTCATCATTATCTGTATTCACATGTAATGATTCTGGTTGAAAACCATGACGAGAACTTTTCATCGATGCTACATTAACCACAATCGAAGAACACCATAATATATACAAAAGCATAAAAAAATTAAATGATGACGACGATGAAGATGATTTAAATGAATTGCTGTTTATACAGCTAAATTTTCTCGACATTTTTGTTTTTCCTTTCACACAATTCTCAATTTTTATTTAATCATTAATACATTTAAAGGTAAATATTTTTTGTTTTTTATTTCAGTAAAAAATATATGTTTTGAAAAATAATGAACACTAATCAAATTCACTTTGTTTTTATAAAAAGAAATTAAAGTTTTTTTGCGTCGAGATTCGAGAACACTTTTCCACTTTTAAATGATTTGTGATAGATTAACAATAGAAAAAAATAGAAAATAGTCAATTTATTAAGATTTAAAGATATTTATTATGTATTATTATTGTTGTATTACAGTTTACACAGTCCGTATTCTGCCGTATTCCGTACTGTTTTATTTCATACTTGCTTGAGCTTGATTGATACTTCGCAGTTCGCGACTTCTACTATGTTCTATCGCTTTGCTTTTGCTTACTCTTTGCTGTTAGCTGTTCTGTTCTGCTTCTTCTGTATCTGTTTCGTTTCGTTTCGTAACGTCTATTTAGGTTATAGCTTATAGCTTAAATTGTGAAATAAAATAATGGGCAAGAAAATAATAAATAATGAATGAAAATGAAAATGAAACACGGCTATCAGCAAGTCATCATCATCACAAGCACAAGTCACAACGCAGTCACAATGTAACATCATCCTTATATATCTGGCAATGATAATTTGAATTCGGAATTTAGCAGTAGATTATGATAATTTGAATTGTAGCAGATTAGAGAAAAAATTCAGTTGAATTTTTGAATTACAAATTAATTTTTTAAAAAGAAAAAATTGTTGAGATTTATTGTACAACTTACAATTTAAACAACTAGGTACAAAAAGAATGAACTTTTATCTATAATATCGAACTTTAATAATTTTGTAGAATCAAGATTATTTATCTGAATCAAAATTATAACAAAAATAATCTACTAATCTACAAAAATAATCTGCGATCCACAATAGTATAAACCTATAAATTGTTGGTATTAATTGATGAAATAAATTTAATAAAAATATTGTGGTGTGATTTTATTTGTAAACAAATAAACCCAAACCTAATTCAGACTCAGAGTTCAGTTCAGCATAAACATGACATGTGCTGATAATGGCAATGGTATTTAGAAAATATTTGTTTGTAAGATGATGATGATATTATCATGGCATGGGAATTGGGAAGTGGTATGATTAATTTTGATGATACATTATAATTCATAATACAGAATACTACAGTAAAGTATATAAATGCAGAATTATAGTAAACAAAAGCTGATGACAGATTATCAGTAACCTGTAACATGTAACTTTCTATTATAATACATATAAAATTCAAATGAAAATGTAAACAAAAAAATATTTAATAGAAATAAATTAAAACAAACATCTTTAATGCTTTTCTTCATTTCTTTCTTGTATATCATCCAACACCTTTAACAGATTTCCTATATCAACAACAATAAATGCCAATCAAAAAAATAAATAAATAATAATATGAAAAATTTTCACACCTTTTACAATTTGTTTTTTTTTTTTAGATGACAATGATAAAAGCTCTAATATGTATTAAATATGTAGTAGATAGTAATTTTCTTTACTTCATTAGTGCATGAACAACTGCTTTTGCATTAATTGCTTTCAAATCAGTATAAGTTTGACCTGTTCCAACGAATACAATTGGTTGACCAGTTATGTATGTCATCGAAATTGCTGCTCCAACTTTATCATCAATCGTATCAAATTTTGTCAACACAATTCCGTCAATGATATGTGGATTAGTACTTGCTGAATAATCAGCTAAAGCTTGATTAAATTTTACCAATTGATCAACAGCTTCATTACCAACTAATGCTTCGCCAACAAATAAAACCAAATCAGGATCATTGACTTTTATCAATTTTGCCAAGGCTCTCATTAATGGTTCATTATCCTGCATACGTCCAGCAGTATCGACCAATACTATATCAATGCCAGAATCTTTTGCATAACGAATGGCTTCCATTGCAATACCTGCCGCATCCTTACCATAACCCTTCTCATAAAGCTGTACCATCATTCGTCCATTATGCTTGTCTGGCGGATGTAAAGCATTCAAATGTTTAGTGTGAGTTCTTAATTGTTCTACAGCTCCAGCTCGAAAAGTATCACAAGCAGCAATCAAAACACTGAAATTATTTTCAATTAACCAGAAACATATTTTCGCTAAATTTGTTGATTTTCCAACACCATTTACACCGCAGAATGCCATCACATACGGACGACTATTCTTTTTAGCTTCCATACAATCACGAAGAATATCTACGCGACGTTTTGGTGACAAAATTTGAACCAGTGCTTCAGTTAATGTTGTCTTTACAGTTGTTGCAATAGTATCAAATGTTCCTAGTACTTTTCCTTCAAGTTTTGTGGCTACAGACTCGCACAGTTTATAAGCAATATCAGAAGCAACATTTTTACTTATTAAATGATCTCGTAATTTATCCAAAGCTGATTGCATATCTTCCCGAGATAAACTTTTTGATCCAACAAGATTTCGAAACAAAGAAAATACTCCTGACTTTTTAGGTGCTGTTGTAGAAGTATGATTAACTTTGATTTCAGAGTCATCATCCATTTCTTCATCCGAATAATCCTCTTCACTTTCACTTTCAACTTCTAAATCTTGTATGCCACCTTTCATGGTCCCGATAATCTATACAAAAATATATTATTTTCAATTGAAACACAAATTTTCTGTTTATAATTAATTACCTCATTTTCAGCTGTAAATTCACTCTTAATATCTTCAGGTTTATCTTTTGATCTATCCAGTGATGGTAAATCACGATTATTTCCTCCTAAATCCCATACTCTTGGCTTTTTACCAGCTTTCTCAGATGGACTTTTTGGTGATTTTTTTGCATCGTTACTTTTCTTTTTATTCAATTTTTCCATTAATTTCTTACGATTTGCGATTATAATATCTTCTCTTGATGGCGAAATTGATTCCTTAAATACATTCTCTTTTTCAGCTTCAATAATTTTTACACTTTTCTTCGGCGGTGCTGACTGATTCTTCTCATCACCTTTTCTCTCAATCATTGAAGCAACAGTCTTTTTAGATTTTGCAGATTCTTCATATGTACGCATTTGCTTTGGAATTTTTAGTTGTAATTTACCCCATTCCTCTGCTACCTCTAATATTCGACGATATTCAATTTCAAAATTATAATCAATTAAATTTCGACAATTCGATTTTAGATCATTTTTATATTTATCTCGAAATTCTAATTGAATGTCACTTAAAAATTTATCAACATAATTTAATTGCAATATTCTTTGAAATGCTACCACAAATACCAATTCAAATTCATTATCCAACTTATATTGAAGTGCAAAATTATTATTCTCGAATATACTTGAACCAGTACGTTCCTATTAATTTAATTTAATTAATTTAATAATTAATAGAGGTTTAGTTAAAAGCGTAAATTATTTAAATTTAAATCTTACTTGCAATATGACACTTCGTATTAGTGCATTTACCGATGGTGCTATAATTTCGTTAGTGCCACGAAAGCACCAAAGGACAATACCTCCTTTAGTAAATATTGTAAATAAATCTAACATTTTAACACCTTTTTAATTATATGCAATAAATAAATTTACTTTCAATATTGCATTTAAATTAATAATAAATATAAAAACATTCAAATATATAAATTGAAAAATTTGTTCTTCCTATTTCTTATTTCTATACACAAGCACAACAACACGTTACTTACAATTACATTACATTACAATTATACAAACACTCATTTACGATTCATACTTTCTTTACTTCACTATTTTCAATTTTCACAATTGCTTTATTTTTACGTTTGACAGTTACGTCAATGGTTTGGGATGGTTTGGATTTGGATTCGTGTGATGAAGTGGAATAAAATTGACATTGACAAATTTTTTTTGTTTTTTTTAGTGCTGCCATAAATTCATATTTATAGTGCTTCTGCTTAGTAATTCAAGGCAGAGAGCTAAAGCTACAAATTGTAGGCATTTTTAGCTTAACTATTGGTATTGGTACTAGCCGATAGCAATTTCGGCTAATAGCACGGCCATTATAGCAGTGGCAGTGGGTTTGAGTTGGAATTGGAATCCAATTAATTTCCGATTCAAATTGAATCGGAACATTTTTGTTTATTCGCTTAATACTATATCTGAACTCTTCCATAACTTCACTTTCACATAACAAAACAAGTATTGTATTGTATATGTATTTATAAATTTTGTTTATTCGTTTACGTTTTATTCTATTATCATTTTAAAGTTGGATTGAATTGAAAGTATATATATATACATATGTATGTATATGTTTTTTATTATATATTGTTGTGTTGTTCTTTAATCTTCAATTTCAATATTAATTTGAGTGAAGGAATAAGAAGTGGAATAAGAAAAGTACTAGTACAATATATAATAGAAATAACAAATAAAAAATAAATTAAGAAGTTATAAACTCTAGCAAAACTATCATCATATCATCTATTAAAACAAACCTTAATAATTAAATTTTTAACAAATGGTTTATTGATTAAAATAAATGTTTGCAGTAAATAAATAAAGTGGTATTTAGTGAAATTGTATAGAGGAAAACTATTGAACAATTTAAATTTGAAGAACGCAAAACAATCAAAAGTGCAAACAGCAAAAGCAAACAATAATAAATAAAATTATTCATTTATTGCGCAAGAGTAAACAAACGCAAGTATTTTTATTATTTTTATTCGCTCAATTTGGTCAATTTGGTTTGTTGTACATGTATTAGATATACATCATGATATCTGTTTTATTCTTTTGTTCGATAAAATAAATGTTAGAATAAGATAGTATTACAATACAAATACAACACATATTCTTCATCAATTAAATATATAAGATTGTTTATAAAATTAGTACATAAAATATAAAAATAAACCGACAAGCTCTCAACCACAAAACAACAACATAATACCAATACTAATACATAACATACATAATAAAAGTTCGGCGAATCGGTATTCAATTCAATTCTCCCATTCTACATAAATTTTGTTAGCCAAGTTTAGCCAAAAAATAAATCGTACCGCTACACCGTTGTGTTGTGTCGTTGTCAGGTCAGCCATTATTATTATTATTATTATATTTTATATGACACGATTTGAAGAATTTAAGATCCAACATCCAAAAGCAAAATCCAATAATCCAAATCCAAGCGGGCGTTTTTGGTAATTGATGAATTTTTTTTTTAAGTATACAAAGTGAAAAAAATATTTTTGACTAGTTTCTATTGAAAAGAAAACTGTAATAAGTGCAAAAATAATATTAAAATTGTATAAATAACTAATTAATTACTATAAATGTGCAAATATTTTATGTTTTATGATAAAATATTGACTAAAAAAGTTTAAATAAAAAAAAAAGCAGCAAAAAATTTTATGGATAAGAGAACTGAAAAAAAGGAGACAAAAATATAAGATTAGGTAAGTTTTCTTGTTTTTATGAAAAAAAAAAAAATTTTTTCTTATTTTTCTCATAAGAAATAACATAAAACTGAAAATTGATTCTTGCTTTTTAAAAAAATATATATTACAAATACAATGTATAGTTTTTTATTATGTATTTTGATTTTAATATTGACCAAAACCAAAATTATACATACAAAATTTGCCATTATGTCAATTATTCTGTTTTTAAAGCATACAATATGTACATAATGCATGTATGTATGTACATATATTATTTTTTTGAAATTGTTTTCCTCAATATTATTATAATTACCTTTTTTTTTAACATTCTAAAATTAGCTTTTGTGATAGTAATTTTATTTGAAGCCGGTAAAATATAATTTGTACATAATACTATTAATTAATAATATTATATTTATACAATATATTACATTTTTATTTAGTATATTATTAATCAATGCTAGTATTAACGAAAAATTATGATGTTTTTTGATGGATTATAAATAGGTATCTGATTATAATTATCAATTTCGAGATAGCATATAGAGACAATTTATAATTTATTTAAAAAATGATAAAACAAATACAGGCATTACTTTTAGACTAAAGCTAACATATTGTGGCTAAATCATGTCACGGTAATGAAAATATGTATGTACATATGTATGTACATATTTGATTAATGATACAAGAATACATATTGCACAATCAATCAAACAGTATACATCCACAGCAGATTTTCTTATTAGTAATAAAGGCTCAAAGTGTAAACAAGATTTAAAATCCTTATGAAAAATATTTCTTGTCATAGGTAGTCCATCAACTTAATTTTGTATTTTGTAATTAATATAAAGTTTGACTTGACTGTGAAATTTAAAACTAAATTAATTGCAAACTCACTCTGATTCTGATTGTATATCTACTACTGAATTTATTTTGGTTGCATAAGCATATTAAATTTTTCTTCTAAAAACTCGCTTAACCAACGCCTTTCTTGAATAAAAAGACAGTAATCAATATGTACTTCTTATATACCTACATATTTCTGATTTTTATCAATCAACAACTGAACTTAAAAAAAAAATGTATTTATAGATATGTAATTAAATAGAAGAAATACATAGATATTAAACCACTCCTAAGTTCAATAAATAAATAAATAATAAATAAATTATATGTATAGATATCTCCAATCCATAGGTATTGCTAGTAGGTAGGTAGGTAGATACTCTTACTTTACCAGATAGGTACACTTATGATGATGTGATGATATACCTAGAATTTGACATGGTCGTTTTGCTGACATATTAAACTAAAGAAAATAAAAATCAAAAATAAATGGAGAAATTTTTTATCATATATTATATGAACAATGTACACATATGCACACACATGTGAAAAGAAGACATAAAGTAAGAAAGTGTAAAAAAAGTAAGAAACACTTTTCAAAAGTCAATAATCAAGTTGCTTATAAAAAGAAAATAACATGCATCAAAGGCAAGGAAAAAAGCCCACAAACTCTTGAAGATCCTCTATAAGAGGAAAAATACTTACATTCTGTTCATTTTAATCTATAGTCATATATGATGTACATATTTATGTAGGATGTAAATACTCATGTATAATACATATCTATATATGTTTTACGTATATACTCGTACATCTACAGTTGTGATAATATGTATTAAAATAAAAGAAAATTGAACAAAAAAGTATATACATTATATACAAATATATACATACATTATACATATTAATATAATATTCGACTACACATAGATTTAGATGTAAGAAATTTAAATTATATGTGTACATCATATGAAATTGCATTTTTATACAATGATGATCATTTTGAAATAAGAAAAAGGATTGTCTGCTGCATATATATGTATGTATAACCTAAATGCGCTTTTTTATATTATTTATGTATATATATATATATGTGTTAAACATTTTCTTTAAATTCTACATATTAAATGAGATGCAAAAATGGAAAGATTTTGCAAAGATACTACACTACATATTATACATATTATAATACATAATGTGTTATACGTTGTCAAAGTATCTGATGATTTTCATGAGTGCAAATGCAATTCATGTTTAATATCTTTAATGCTCACTGAAACTTATAAATTTTTTCAATTATTATTTAAGAAACGGGCGTGTATCCTCTTTTTATGATTAAAAACTGGTTTTTTGAAAGTTAAGTTAACAAAATAACAAACAAAATAAAATGACAATTAAAATAAATTATCCAATATATGTATGTACTGTGTACACTATATTCTCGCATATGTATTTATTCGTATACGTACTATAGTACATATATATATGTATATGTATATTAGTATTATTAATAATGATGGATGACAATATTACTGTATGAGTATGTCCTACTTTATATGAATGCATTATTTTATTGCATTCATATTAGTGGAGGATATTGAAAAAAATTGTTTTTCTATTTTCAAATAAAATTTAATTGGTACATCATTCATGTTTCTTTAAACCATGGAACATAAATTAGTAGTACCTATTTCATTAATTTAATTTCGATGTTTTTTATTTTTCATTCATTATTACACATTTAATATAATTTTTCAAAAATTTTTTTTTATTTAGGTAGGTACCTACATTTACAAAAAAATTTATAAAAATAAAATCATAACACTTTATTCATTCATAATTATTTAGTATCAAATTTTGCATGTATTGTATTCGAATGTTATTAAGGTAATAAATGGTGGTGATGATGATAGCACATCATACATGCATACATATATGCATACAAATATCTGGACTTTAGACATATATGTATAATGTTATGGTTCAATCAACACAAAATTAATTTAAATATATTTATACTGTACAAATGTATGTATGTGAATTTATTTCATGATATTAGAAAAAATAATAAATAAATATGTATAACGTAAAACGGAAAATATAAAATACACATAATAACGATGACAAAAATAATAATAATAATAATAATGATAATAATAATAATGCATACATAAAATATCATTCATCATAAGATTGTCATTTTGTCTGGATTTTAATAATAAGAAGTAAAGAAAACGATAAAGAGAAAATAATTTTATATTTATATGCATAAACTCATACATTGCAAGCATATACATAAATACACATTATAATAATGCATGTACTAAACTCATTAATAGTACATAGCAAAAAATAAAGTACTGCTTACACTTGACTATGAATATGAATCTTATGGAAATATAAACGATGTGAAACGCTTGAATAAAATCAACCAAACCAAATAAAATTGAATAGTATTATTATTTTTTTCATATTATATTATTGAGAAGTTGCATTTTGAATGCAATTAATTTAAAGAAGAATAAAAAAGAAAGAAACTCTGAAAATAAAAGACGGTTATTATTATATGTATATACATATTTTATTTTTTTTACTTTAAAATTAATCAAAATATGTAATGTCATATCGAACGTTTCCAATTACAATAAATCTTTTAGTTTTCCTTTTATATTGTATCACAGATACAATGACATTATAAACTTTTTTTTTCTTAAATTAATATCGAAAAAGAAGAAATAATAATTATGTGAAATTATTTTACAGTTTAATCAATTTTAAATCATGTGCAAACAAAAATATAGTTTCATATTGACTTTTACAGTTAATGTTATAAAATGTTGGGTTATTTTTCGAATTTAGTTCTTAAAAAAATTTCTGTCTGTTTAATAATTTTCAATTTTTTTTTGGACTATTTAAAGACTTAATCTCAGTGCCTTGACATAAATTCCATAGGAAATCCCGGAGTAGAGCTAGAAAGAAGGCTCACGAATATTGGTGTATGCAAATTTTTGCACATACATGTTGATACATTTATGATATTTGTTTTGTCCATGATTTTTTATTATATAAAAAAAAAAAATTCAATATTCAAATTTTATTTTATTTAAATAAAATTTCAGTCCTCTCGTTCTATAGAGAACGTTATGTTTGTATTTAAAATAATTGTCGATTTGATCAGTTTCAAACTATAAATCTGAATTAGTTCATTTAAGAAAATTTCATAACTATTGATTTTATGTACATATAATGTATATGTATGTAAATACTACAGCGGTTTGTGGTATCTGAGATTTTTATTTCATTTCATTTGATTTAAAAAATATACATTTATGTACATACATCCGTAGTATATGTACATATATGTACATAATATTAATAACGAACGAACCAAACATATAATTGTTACCAACACAGATAGTACCAATCATTTTTATTCTCTCTACTGTATTAAGCAACAATTGAATTGAATTAATAATGAATGGATTGATCTAATTATAGAAATGAACTACTATATCAATGTCTATAATGATATTTTTTTTTCTATATTATATATTTATTAAAAAATGTACACGCATAGTAGTGGAAATATGAATAGTCTCAATAATTATTCAATATTTGCATCTATTTTTTATGAAAATTTTTTTTTCAAGTAAAAATATATTGAATTTTCTTAGCAAGTGTTTGGACATATTTGTTGAATTTTTGAGTAAAAATTTGTTAAGTCTCCTCAGTCCCTCAGTTGAAGTTGATAACAATTTTTAAATTAAGATCTCAAAATGATTGAAGCTATGGCTAACATTTTTTTTTTTAATAAGACAATTGTTTTTGAAATGGTTAGCATTCAGCCCAGATTTTAAGCTCATAGAAAATCTATCAACTAATTTCATAACCGGGCATAATATTGCAGAACCTGGTAAATTCGGCTGGATTCATTTAGTAATCATGACGCTACAGTGTTATGCAGAAATGTTTCTTCAATGTTACTGTAACATTTGAAAATTTTTGTGTTGCGATACTTTGACGAATGCCAAATAGAATTTTTGAACTAATTTTAAATAGAGGAATGCACACATGATATTAATGATAAGTTTAAAAAATGTAAATTAATATGAATTCAAATGTACATATTTTAAAATATTCGATGATATTTTTTTTTTTAGAAATTCTTATAGACCACTTTGACTGTCTATATTTCCACCACTGTATGTGCAAACAAATAATGTTTACATGATATGTGAATGTGAGTATTTGTTGTTATTACAGTAATATAAAAGTATTATATCATATTTTTGTAGATTATTTTTTGAATGTGTAGTGTACCTACATATGTATATATTGTTTGTGTTTATGTTACACTCATACATGTACAATAAATAATCACTTAATTTTAAGTTTAATTAAAATTCAATTTATTTTTTATACCTACACGTCCATAAATAATTTGTGTTTAGAAAATTTATGTAATAAATGTAATGAAATTGTCGGCCATAATCGTCGTCATCATCATAATAATCATCATTTTTAGAGCTTTAATGAAAAAATAAAAATAAAAAATTCATATCATTAAAAGCTTACAAATTTTATGAAAAAAAAAAAAAGAAAACAAAATTATTAACTGATTTTATAATTTTAGAAATTCTCATTTTAGATAAATGTATGTATTAATTCTCTAAATAGAATACATATTTAATTGCATTTCAAGTATATTTATGTATGTAGTTTTGTATAGCACGTCTAGACTGTGTATTTTTATATTTGCATCGTTGAAATGACTTTCAAATCTCGTTTAATAATATGCCAAAATGATTTTATTGTAAAATGTGATTTATATATATATATATATATATATATATATATATAATATATATGTATATATTTTTTAATTTTGTCTTTTCCTCATCTTCTTTTTCTGGACTGTATCGATTTTTTGTTATTGATTGAGTAGCTAGGTATTATAGACAATAATGAAATCAAATGAGAAAATCTAATGATTGGCTTTGATGGCAATAATCAAATTTGAAAAAAATATTTTATTTTGTAATTCATTATTATGTACGACCTTTAGTAATCGTAATATCGTAATTAGTAATCGAATATGTAGTCTAATAATAATATAAGAAAAAAAAAAAAATAATCGAAAATAATAAAAACATTAAATAATAATAAGGACATTACATAATAAAAACACGATTACGATTTTTTATTTTATTATATAATGTACCTACATACATATAATAACTTTATTCATTTCTAAAAATATAAATAATTCTGACGTAATCGAATAATTGATTACTATTATATTTAACAGATAAGGTAATGTTATTATTATTATTTTTTTTTTTTTTGTCATTTTTATTTTTAATAAATTTTTTAATTTCTATACTAACAAATAAATGAAATGATGATTTCACATGACCGTAGAATTTAGCGCCAGTTATGATGAATTATTGATATTTTTATTTTTTTTTATAGAGTATGGCCCTGTTCAAAAACGTCAAATATTGATTGCAGAAAAGCATAAATGCAGTGGCAGCTCTTTATAGTTGCTGATGCCATAAAGCAGATGTAGATTTTATAAAAAGCAGTGATTCATTGTTTTTTAACGTTTTACCTGACTGTGTTTAGTGCTTGTATTTTATAATTATTTAAAAATGAAAACTCTAGCTATAAATATTTGTGTAAACATCTTGATAATAAATTACAATTCACCATTATTTGTGTAATACTACGTACTACTTTGACATTTAGCAAACAACGCATCAACACTTTAAACGTTGCACATATGCACTGCATTATGCGCATAAATTTTGATCTACTACGTTTTTGCTTTGCCTGCATGCTTTTGAACGCCATGCATTGATGGAAAGCATATTTTGACGTATTTGAACAGGGCCTATATGTGCGTATTTAGACATAATATTTTTACATTATCTTATATTGTACAGATAGGAATATCTAGCCTTTAATAATGTCAATTAAAAAAGTTGTCATCAGTATCATTTATTAGATATATTTAGTTCACATTCAAATAAAAAAAAAAACAACAAAAAAAAAACGTTGATGTAAAGAATCATTCAGTATTTTTAACTGAAAGTAGTAGGTACATACATACACGAACGCGTACACATATTATTTACTACCAAAAAAAAACAACACTGTTGTAACTATAAATTATACATACAGATGTTGAAAGAATGAAAATTCATTACATACATCTCTGGAAATATTTATATGTACGGTACTTATGTCATATCGTATGTATTTAATTCATTTTCTGTATTAGATATTCTGAAAAATGTCCCATTAAATATGATATTGTATATGTACGTATTACTACACATTACGTACGTATTATATCTTAATAAGCATCTAATTTTATAATTGAGAAGGTTAAATGGTGGTCTAAATGAATGACTATAGAACGCAGGGTAAATTTCTGTGGTCTACATTCGTCTCGCTATTCTTTGTACAGTTTTTTTTTTTTTGCTTCTTTATGAATTATTATTATTTTTAGTTATTAATTATAACTACAATTTACTAGAATCTAATTGTAAAAAATAAAAAAATAAATTAATAATAAATTTAACTGAAAATTAAAGTAGAAAGACAATGAACTTTAATATTGTCCCATTTAAATTGAATATGATGACATGACTGAGAGAAAAAATTAATAGTATTTATGCAGTTTTTTTTTTTGACTAGGTTTTAAGATTCCGGAACAAATTAATTAATATTCTGTTTTTTAATAAAGGGGAAGCATATTTACTCACATGCATATATGCATATGTATACGAGTATTACATTACATATATGTACGTATATGTACTGAAAAGATAAAAATTAGATAATTGCTGATATCATCCGATTCGATTCGATATTGTGCAAATATGTACAAGTACATTTACGAACCCAAATAATGCTCGTGTACGTTTGTGGATGTTTGCAATTTGTAACAAATATGATGTTGTACATACATATATCACCCATCACTGACCACCCCTTTTTATTATTTGCAAATATACATTTTCTTTATTGTCACTATGTTTTTTATGTCCATTTTTTTTATAGTCAATTGACTGCTCTGTGTTACGTAATCGTAATCGGCTTATAAACAGAAAATTTAAAAAAAAAAATAACATGAGATGTAGTTTTGATGCGTGTATAAAAATGTTTGTATATATTTTTTAATTTTGTTTTTATTTTGTGTAAACTTTGAAACTTTTCGACTTTGAAATGTGTGTCTGTGTGTGCGTACGAATACACAAAGTACATTTATGTAGATATCACAGGTACGTATTGCAAATTATTTGGCTATTTTTATTTTTAATTTTTTTTTTAATTATGATAATTATTATTTTAATTTACACTTTGAAAAATTAGATAATACTAAACGAAATGAACATCAAAAATTAACAAAAAAATACATATTACACAGGGTGACAAACACAAAATCGTATGGCAGGGGAGAGTAAAGGTAGAACTATAATAGACATATGTGACATAAGCTATGACATATGTCGTAGCCGAACACAGCCAAATCAATGAGCTAAACTATAATTGACACTGCCGACATTCGTTAAAAATTCGTTTAACATAAGCTCAACATAAGCAGTACGATCGAAAGCGTACATGGCATAAGTAACATAAGCCATAACCTCATTTTGTGAAATTCGTATTGCTTTTGTTTCGTATGTTATCTATGTTATTATAGTTAACCAAATGTGACGTTTTAACATTAGTTATTTTTTTTATATTTTCCCCCATAATCTCAACCGTTTAGCCATTAGATGGCGTTGATTTTTTTTTGCAATTACTCTACAAAACATCCTTTAACAACTACGGTGTTCTAGCTAAAAGAAAGTAGTGTGAGAGAAATCTGTGGGAAAAACCCCCCTCTCTCTAATGACACATTACAATATGCTCATCCACGCGCTTTCTTTCAACAGTTATTATGTTTTAATATCAGAATTTTGTGATTTTTTGCCACTTTTTTCAGAGAAAATATAGGCTGTGGAAGTATAGTAGGTACCCTTTAAATTAATTTTTAATTACATAAATAGAAAGTCCAAGATACCCGCTACATATTTTTGCCTTTCACGGTAAAAAACGATTAAGATTACCCCCTGTCATATGATTTTTCGTTTGTCTCAACGAGATCTATTTGCTGTTTGCGCGTGGACCACCAGAGGCCAGACACCCTGTATATAATGTATGTGAAATGAAGATATCAAATGAAAATGTAGCGTACAAATGTATGTACATATATGTACGATGTTTGAGCGTTTGAGAAAAAAAATAAATATTTCTACTTGATTTTCAAGTTTTTCTCCATTAATAATCTCACTTATCTTATGTATAAATAAACCTTCATCATTTTCTCCTATTACTATTTATATTATTTATTTTTTATGTTTGTGTGAACATGGTGTGAACTTTAACACTTATTATAATTATTTATTGTAGTGGTATTTTATGTGCAATGCCCAATGATCATAAATGATTAATATTATGTACATATGTATGTATGAAAATACGTCCATATATATGCACATACATCTAATTAACGTAAATTAATATTAGAAATAATTTAACGGAGAAAATTTTCAATTTATTTTTTTTAGATATAAATAATAAAAATGTCAAATATCTACTACGTGTATGTATTAAATAAAATTATAATTTGTGTCAAGATTTAATGTTGTATCTTGTATGTCATACTAATTTAGTATATATACATAATCAAAAAAAAAAAGGATGAAAATTTATAAACCTACATAAAATTTTATTCGAATTATCCTTTTTCTTATATTCCTTATTTTAAAATGATACCAGCAAACCTCCCAGTATCCTTCACGAAAAATTATTATTATGTGCTATTTAATAATTCAAATTAATTAAATTTATTTAAATTTAAAAATGCAAATAAACTCTTAATTATGTATGAGTATATCTTCCTTATCTATTATATTAAAAATATACTTGTACATATATTGTTTTAAAATTTCTTGTAAAATTTTACTAAAAATAGCTCTTCTATTGTGGGATATATAATTTATTCAATGATAATAATCTAATTATCTGAGATTAGTATCTTTTTAATATTTAAAATTCTTATACCTACATTATATACATACATACATAAATGTATATTCAGTTTAATGTGGTTTAATCAAATAAAATTTTAAATAAATTTTTTCATTCTCGCCTTTTGAAAATACAAATGATTGAGTGAATTACAGTATGAAATTGTTAAGCAACATTTTAACTATAAGTAGATTTGTATATGTATATAGGTTATCTAAAAAGTTTCTAGTGCAGACATGAAGATGACACTTTTCGTCGAATTAATTTTGGCACAAGTACAACAATGGTACGTGTTCTGCAAGACAACAACACTGTAAAAATTGTAACCATTTTGTGAACGATCATTTGTTGTTTGACAGTCATTCGTGTTACTCAATATCAGTGTGTTTTTGTAAAAATGGATAAAAATCGAATACCATCTCACATTTCAGCAGATGCCATTGCAAAAATTCATGAACTCGGTTTCATTAGATTTGGCCTTTAGCGAATTTCTCCTGTTTCCCATAGACTCAAAGTTTGTCTAGGCAAACAGGATACAGAAATTTATCAAATGAAAAGGTTGTCATCGTATTCGTAGAAGCATATTTTACTGAGCAAATTAAAAACGTATTATATTTAGAGAAGTTAAAGAGATGGAAGCATCATCAAAAATAAAACAATTTTAGCGAAAAAAATACTTGTTTCTGTGTTAGGTTAGAAACTTTTTAGACGAACTCTATTACCTTTATACACCTACTCATATTCATTTACTTATTAAATTAAAGGAACATTCTTATTTTGTTTAAATGTTTTTTTGATTCAAGTTGATTTTATAATTTTTAGAATTTACTCATATCATTCATTATTTATAAAAAAAAAAATCATCAATCATCATAATTTTTATAAATTACAACATCTTGTTCTATTATCTTATTTAAGTGCAAGCATTGTATATATTGTGGTTATGAACATAATTTAAGGCTAATATCATTTTTAAACTACATAATATCACAATATTACACATAGCAATACTCATGTACATATGTATGTATATTGAAGAAGAAAAGAACAAGAATTAAATTATTTCAATTCAACAATGAATAAATTTTATTATATTTAATACGAAATACTATGGAATTAAAAATGATGAAATCTAAAATCATTTTTTATTTAAATTTATGCTGCATGATATAAATGGTATGGTGTGTATCTATATATATGTATTAAATGTATACGAGTATTTATATCATATCATAGTATATTTTTTCGTTACATTACATTTCTTAATATTTAAGAAAAATTCATAATTTTTTTCATTTCATTTCATTTTAACGCATTTAATCGAGCGAGCGATCATCACGATGATGATCATTATCATCATCACCACTATATTGTCTGTTTGTATTTTTTTTTATGCATTTATAAAAATGTATCTTTCTTTTTTTTTCATATAAGAATTTCGTTTGTGTATAATATCGTACATAGATACAAACAGGAAAAAAAAAAGACAGACGAGACGAGTCGATGTTGTTGATGAAATAAATTCATTTTTTGTTTTTTTTTGTTTTGAAGATAAACTAAATACTACCACACTACATACATACATTACATATACATATGTTCTAGTACACCACATATACATAGTTACATAATATACTCCGAATGTATTTATTGTATATACGAGGGTAATTCAAAAGAATACCTGCGTCAGTAAGCAAAGCAACTAACAGGCAAACAGTCAAGAAATTTGGTTATACTTTGAATGTTTTGAAAAGCGTAACTGCTGTGTATAAAAAAAAAGTACCTAATTCGAATTTGTTTCTATTTAAAAGGATACAGATACCTGAAAAATTTAGGTATTTATTAAAACATTGCCAAAAGTGTTGCGCGAGGAACACATTGAAAGACGGTGCCGAACTTTCACTGAGTTTTTGTAAACAAATACGATTCAAATCCTGAAGACTTTTTGCACCATATATAGTGACTGGTGATGAAACTTGCTGGTTTTTTACGTAGATAAAATAGAAAATAAAATCAATAAAAATCAACAACTTGTGTATTATTTCATTTTTCTGGGAATTTTTTGAAAAACCCTCGTATATCTATAAATTTAATTATAAAACTTTTAGGATCGTTTTTTTTTTCTTCTAATTTTTATTTATTTATCTATTTATATACAAAAATAAAACAAAAATTGTAGGAATAATAAGGTGAAGATGATTAGTATTTCGATTCGGCGTCACAATTATTTCTATATAAAGAAAAACTATTATGTATATTTATATGTATGTATGTACATATATAAAATCAAAAAATAATTTTGTATTAAAATGAAAATGAAATTTTTTATAATTAGAATAATAGGTATCACACTAAATAAATGGTAGGAGGATGAAAACTATGTGATACACTGCTGATATATGTAGGTATGTGTGTACATATTAAAAAGAGGAAAAAGTGTAAAATATAGAACAATTTAAAAACAATAAAATATGTAATATATGTCTCTACATATATGTAAAATACGTATAAATGTATATACATTACATATATACATATATGTATGTATACGTATATTCAAATTTTCACTTTATGTAGTAGCACGCAGTAGGTATGTAATATACCATTTTCTTAAAGCACAGAAAATATATAATAAGAAAATATCCACGTGTAAATCAAGTCAAAATGTGAATAACCTCTTTATTCTAACACTCTTCTATGTGTATATAATATGAATATACATACATTTATAGATATATGTACATCATAATTATTTTTATGTAATATAGTTAAAAGAAATTATTATACACAGTTATATATTATAATTGTACGTAATGCACATTACATGCATGCTATATAAAATTAACGATACATATTATAATAAATTATGAAAAAGACGCATACAGTTGTGGTGTGACCCCTGCTGTCAATAGCAACCTTTATAAACGATGAAATCAAATAAACAAAAATATTATTCATATATTATTTTACATTACTACATCGTGTACAGATATAAAAAAAATGAAAAAAAATAATTAAACATACAGAATAGAATTTTAGAATATTTTATTAAAATACGATAATCACAGTATCTAGTGAAATTTTTCTTATTTTATAATATACATATGTATAGCAGACAGACACAATATAGCTCAATCATATTTTTTACAAAATGAATGTAAACATTTTTCTTCATTCATCGAATCTAATGCATTATCAAAATTACATATTTATTTCATTTCATTTTAGATGATTTTTAATTGGAAATTTATTGAGAATTGATAACAGTATAGTTCATTGTTTTCTGTGTTTCCCTGTACCTATTTCCCTGTTTTAAAATCAATGTACATTTTTTTTTTATTATTAGTACATCTATACATACGTAAATTATTTATTTCGATTTCAGAGATATGGTATCTAAAAGTATGTCACAATAATTTAAGATCATTATAAATTTTTGACAAACTATAATTTGTTAGTTTTTATTATCTTTAATATTCAGTTTCAATAATTTTTGATTTATTCTCATGCGATGATGATGAGTTGATTTAGTACTTTTTATGAATTTTGATTTAATGTTACATAAAATCAATTAACATCAATCATATCAATTAGATCTTCATGAATCTTATCCAAACAAAGTTGTAGTTGTAACTGCGTATCGAAAAAAAAAAAAAAAAATAAAATAATTTTTCAATATTAATAAACTCAATTCTTTGATCAATATGGGGATTCTAACTACTATACTACCGAGGAAATAATTTACATTCATTTATATCTATGCATAAAATATGTATGAATTTTTGCTTTGGAAAAATATTTTTGGTTTAAAAATGACATATAATAAATCATATTTAGCATATAATTTTAAAATATGTACATACAATTCAGCATTTGTTAAAGTGTTGAAAAACAATTATTTTATGATGTGAAAATAAGAAATCTAGGTATCTGGGCTGAATCTGAATCATTTTAATTTTAAATTCAATTTAATAATCTTCAGAATTTTCATAAATTCTCTCTAAAATAAACATGAATTCAGCAAATCAATTTTAATGCATATTTGTATTATAAAATTTAGTATATTCAGATTCAGATACAAATTTTATATGCATGAGAGTGTTGAAATTGAAGCAAAATATTTTTTTTTTTAATAGAAAAATTAAAAATTTATAATTTTGTTTTAATTGTTAAATTTCATAATGATAAAATTATTCATGGAGCATTCAAATAGAATATAGCAATTAGTTTAAAAAACAATTTATTTATACATTATTCACATTTTTTTATATACTCAAACTCATGTACTCTTCGACAGTCTATACTTGAAAAAAAATCAAAAATAAAAGCTTTTTTCATAAACTTAAAAAATTTGTGCTAGAGTAGAGTACAGAAGTAGAAGTAGTGCTAGAATTTACTACTAGACTAGACAGACTATACCTGAAAATTGTTTTTTTAGAGAATAAGAAAACTTTACTATAGGTAGAGTAGAGATTTAGAGAAACTCTCAGATTGTCTGTATTTGTTTTGTATTCTGTTCTGCCTGCTGTATTGGTATTCTGCATTCTGTTCTGTTTCTGTGTAAATGCAAGCAAATACATACAAAATATAAAAAATAAAATTACCGTTATCATCGTCGTTGAAGCAGTCAAAGCTCAATTCGATTCGAATATGAAAATTGAGGGGAAAATAAGCTTATTTCGTTTTGTAAATTTTTTCACTTTTCCTTCCATATGAAATGAATCATTCGCGAGTGAACATTCATAGCATATAGGATTATAACGACTCAAACGATTTTCGTCGGTAAGTGGATTTTTCTTTAATTGTTTTTCTTTTCATTTTTTGTTTTTTAAATAAAAGAAAAAAGAAATTATTCATATGGAAATTTTTTTTTTTTTTTTTTTGTAAGTGAAAAATGCAGTAGTGAATAAAAATTAGTACAGCAAATAGTATCTAATTTTGACAAAAATTTTGTGTAAATTTTCTTATAATGAGAAAATATTTTCCAGTGAAGGGAAAAAATAATTTTGTATCTATGTAGAAATTTGAAAATAAATTGAAATAAAAGTGTGTTCCCAATAACAAATAACAAAAAAGGAATTTAAAAAAAAAAAATCGTGATAGAAAAAAATATTTTTTTTTTTTGTTCAAAATATTAAAAAAAGAGTAAAAAAAAGTTGATGTTTAGTGAAAAAAAAAATTGTTTTTTTTAATTTTTATTCCAAAATCGATTTTAAAGTTATTATTTTTTTTTTGTGTTTTTAGTTTTCTAACTATTTAGAAAGAAAGAAAGAACAAAAAAAAGGGACGATATTGCGGAGGTAAAGAATATTTGGATTAAATTTTGATAGTATTTGGTATTAATTTATGAAAAGTGACTTTTGAGAAAAATATATTTTACTTCGTTTATGGGAAAATCGATTAAAATGTAAGAATTATTTTTCTTTTACTACTTTAAATTTAAATATTTTATTAGATAAATATAGCTATGTGTATTTTATTTATATTATCTGAAATTACAATTAAATTTGTATGAGAATAATTTGTCTTCAAATGACTAATGTCACTAATTGTGTTAATATTGTTAAGTTTTATTATAAATTTGGTAGGCAAGAGAAATTAATATTACAGTATCCATGTACATACCTACATTTGTATGTACATATATGATTTTACCTTGGAATACTATGTAAATAAATACATTAAAAATTGTCCTTTTATTATCTTTGTACATTGTCGCATGCATTTTTTAGCTATTGATTACCCTTTTGATTTGATTCTATATCTATATAATCAGACGAAGCCAATAATGATTATTTTCTTCTTCTTCTTCTTCTTCATTTTTACCCCATCTAATTTAACTTTATAATGTCATTTTTATTTTGCAAGGAAAATGAAACGGGAAAAATGCCAAGAAATATTCAAACATTACAATGTACCTAGGTACTCATCGTATAAATTATAACAGGAAATAGGGCATTGGATGTTATGTGAATGTTTTAAATTTCAAAATTCATTTTTATGTTTGAAAATACTTATGTATGTACATACATACATATGTACATAACACACTGAAAATAGATTATAAATGAAATGAAGAAAAATATTGATATTTTACAGTAGACGCCAGGTCGTCTTTGATGTCGCCATCAACACTTCTATTACACACATTTTCTGTATTCTTTAATAAATTATATATATGTACATATTGCATTATCATATAAATGTAAGTATTATATACATACACACATTTACCAAAAATAAAAAAAGAGCATTTTTGACTTCTTACCGTATTTAGGACTAATTGCCTGTCGGAAGACTAATTTGAAAAAAAAAACATTTTTTTTACCTGTCTGTCAAAAATAAATATAAATTATAATCCTCACATCAGTACATTTAAAATAAAAATTCTTTCATTTTTGTTGCTATGCTATTAAGTAATTGTGATATGTGGTGATAATACAATAGTCTGGATATTATTGCTCTATACCGAAGTTAAGGAAATTTTG
Organism: Villa cingulata; assembly: GCA_951394055.1. Classification (NCBI taxonomy): domain Eukaryota; kingdom Metazoa; phylum Arthropoda; class Insecta; order Diptera; family Bombyliidae; genus Villa; species Villa cingulata. The sequence goes on along the minus strand of OX596025.1, from coordinate 24,284,893 downwards.
GAAATGAAAAAAAAAACAACAAAAATTTGCAATAAAAATTTAAGAAAATATTTTTAAAATATTATGAAATCATTAAAATAAAAATATTTTAAAATGAACTATTTAAAAAAAAAAAGGATAATGCAATTGAATACAATAAATGCAACTTTTCATTTGTATATATGTACATGCTATATATCCTTCTTGTATAAATGTACTCGTATACAAATATGTATATGTGTACATGTATTATTTTTCACTATCCTTTTATAATAGTATATTCGTTATTTTATTGATTTTTCAATGAAATGCCGCATGCTCTTTCACTTGTTCTTCTCATAATTTGTGAACACAACTAAACAACACATATAAATTTTATAATTTTTTTTTCCTTATTATACATTGCCTTTTCTATCCTTTTTCATTTGATTAAAATACTAAACTTGAAAATGAAATATGTATATAAATATACCTATGTATGTATAAAATATAAAATTCACCCCAATAAAAATTTTATTATTATTCTCTCACAGGACTTTAAAAAATATGAGAGCGAGAGCAAAAAAAAAAAAACAATAAAACGAATCGAAAAAACATTTCTCTCTGTATAGTGCATTTCAATATTCAAAAATTGCATTCTTACATCATCATCGTATTTGGAATGGAATGAAATTAAAGAAAATTGTCTATAGTATCCTTGAAAAAAAGCTTTGCATGTATATACGCAATATTTTTTGTTCTCTAATTATAATGTGTATTATATATAATATTTATTTATTTATGTGACTCGTACACATTATTATTTCTCTATTTATGTATAGAATACCAATATAGACAATTTTAATTCTGTATCCTTCCATAAAAAAAGCTAATGCCGTTGGTGTAGTCATATGATTTTTATTGATACACATATATACATATATATAACCTGCTCACAAATACATAAACATTTTATGTTTATAATAATTTATAATGAATAAACTGTATTTTCGTGTAGGTACTAATAATAATAAATTTTTAAGGACAACAAATTCCATTTCACAACACAACACAACACAATAAATAATCGTTATAAAAATTTCTTTCACCCCAGCAGTCAGCTATTATATGATTAGTTATGTATTTATTTTTATATTATATTATATTTTTTCTGTTTTTCTGTTTTTGTTTTTTTGTTCTTTTCGAGTAAGTATTGCAGAAAATTATTATAAAATTCTAGCGTATAATTTTGGCTATTGCTTGCTATATTATTGTACAAATGTACATACTCATGTATATTTTTGAATGATGACTCATTCATATGTATATAAGAATGATTTTATTTTTTAATTTAAATGTTTTGTTGTATATTTATTATATTATTTCATAGACACCATATCACATTTTATATGAGTGTGTATGTATTTATGATTTTTATTTTCATTTTTAAAAAGAAAATTTGATTTTTTCACTGGTTTCTTTCACATATTATAAAAATGTTAAAAGTTCTTTCATTTTGTTCGGTAATAATTAACGATAAATTGAAAAAGAAAATGCATTACATATCTGAAAACATAGAATAAAAATACAACATTAGACATAAGTGAGTTAAGTGAATTCGTTTCGTGATTTAAATGAATTTTGAAATTCTTTTGTATTAAAAGATTCATTATTCACGTACACATGTGCTGAACGTACATACAGTATAAATGAAACAGAATGAAATGGGTCAAATTTAATTTTTTTTATTTTCTTCCCTTCTCTTGTATTCCGTGGTAATGTTGTGATTTTATAATTAAAAAAAAAATTTCTTAAGAATAAACTATACATTTCTCACGTAATGTAAATTACTCATATGAAAATGCATTTTCTTTTTTAAATGTTTTTTGAGTTTTCGCAATAGTGATGCAGTTTTCCAGTTTTGTTTTTTTTTTTTTTTTTGGCTGTATGTCAAAGGTCATAATATCACATAATATACACGTAAACAACATAATATATTCATGTGTATGTAAATGTGAATTAAAAACAAAACACATTTCAGTCGGTCCTGTTGGTACCTGGTTGGAAGATAATATGTATAATAAAATCAGCTAAGGCATGACATGGAAATTGAAAAAAAAAAAAATAAAAATAAAATAAAATAAAATTCACATACTGTGCTTTGATGTGAAGTGAACATTAAAACTGAATATACTTTGTATATAATTTTTTTATTTTCGAAGAAAAGTGTTTGTTTCTAATGTCTACTTATGTACATTTATGTGCTGCATATATGTAAGTATATACAAAAAATTAGAATACATAGCAAGAAACAAAAAAAATAAATTTAATTGTGTCACGATTTTTATTTCATGACAAAAAAAAAAAAAAAAAAAAAGAAAATAATCAGGGAAAAAGTACATAAATTAATTTCTTTGATTTCTAGTTGAATTCGCTTTTCTTATTTGTCTGATGAAAGAAATTCTAAGTATGTAATTTGATTTTTTACACTTTTACACTTTAAAAAATGAATTATCCAAAAGATCAATTTACAATTCAGTTGGATATTGTACGGATGTATAAATTCGAATAATAATTTTTGATTCAGCACATTATCAAATTGAACTTTTGCTGGTGATTATCAAAAGAAAAATAAAAAAAATATGTGCAAAATTCGCCTACAAATTTCCCTTTTTTTTTTTTTCAGAAATTAGATAAGTGCTGAATTTATAACAATAATTATGGGCAACAATATACATAAAAAGTTAAAAATAAAAAATAAATGTTTAAATTAATTTATAAATATATTTTGATTGAATAAAGATATTCATTTATTACTCGTATACGTATACATTATGTTATTCATTTTTATATATATTTACATACCATACATAATTTGTAAATTATTTGTAAAAAGAATAAAACATTCCCAATTCAGCAATAAATGTACATATGGATATATATACATTTATATACGAGTAAGTAAATTACATCGTATGTATATTTTATTACTGTTGATTAATTATGTCACTGACATAAAATATAATGACAATACACAGTTATTAACATAATTAAATAATGTATGTTTGTACCTACATGAATTGATAAAAAAAAAAACAAAATGCAAAAAAAAAAATAAAAATTATACCTATATCTACATAAATACATTTACATATTTTATTTGTAATGTGCATAATATGAACACATACATATATTCATATGTACATAATATTATATACACATGTAGACATTTTTTATAAATAAATGTGTACTGAATATAGAATAAAATAAAATTAATTAGAAATATTTCTGTGTAGATACTATAGATACTCATAATATTAGATTCAAATGAGGTTGGTTGGTTGGTTGGTTGGTTGGTTGGTTGGTATATGATTAAAGTATGTATGCATTTTTTAATTAAATAAATAAAAAAAAAGGAAAAACAAAATAAACAATATAACTATAAAAACATAAAGAAAAACACATACATACATACTCGTATATTATGTATGTACCCATGACGAACACAGGAAATTTATGCAAATATGTACATATCTACACGTATATGTATATACTGAAATCATCTTGTAAACACAATTTAATAAATGACTGACCTGTATTTGATTTAAAATAGAAATTAAAATGAAATGATAAAATGATTTAATAATTATTATGAACAAAAAAAAAGAAGAAAATAATAATAAAAATAAAAATTATCCGTATGAATACATCAGTATAAAATACAAAGAATAATACCTAGTCAATATTTTTTAATTTTAAAACTTTTATTACCTATATTGTAAAAATATGAGTCAGTCACCACCACTTCATTATGTACGTATATGTACGTGAGTTAAAATTAAATTTTCAATATTGAAATAAAATTTTTTTCTAACAAAAAATTAAAAAAATGATAAATATGTATATTTAATTTAAAACGAATTCGAAAAGATTGAATCATTTTTAATATTAAACTTTTTTTTTTAAAAAAAAAAAAATTGTATATTTATCTACATACGTATTTTGTGTACATTAAAGTGCCCGTCAAACCATCAATATTGATATTTAAATACGGTATCTAATCTTTAACAAATTTTCCATCAAACTTTTCACAAACAGTCAGTGTCATATTTATGTTTAAATTATCGATTACACGTTTGTGATGAAAACAAAATTTTGTCAAAATATATTTATAGCAAGACCCTAAATAGACGTGACGGCTGACGGGACGAAAGAAATTAAACTGATTAAACGAACGTAAATACTCGTTTCGTCGGTTTAACAATTTGCCCTAAATAGAAACGATTCGAAACAAGTAAAATTGTGTATGAGTATTGAGTAGAAACGAATAGAAATGTATATATGAAACGAGTAGAAATGATAAAATGTACGACCTGCGGTGCGGCACTATACGTTTCGTCTCGTTTCGTCTATTTGACATTTTAAAATTAAACTTATCGAAATTGAACAAACGTAAGAATACGTCCATTTAAGATAGTTCTAAGTACCACAGTACTATCGTGTGTATCGTTTCGTTTCGTTTCGTTTCGTTTCGTCACGTCTATTTAGGACAGGTTATAGCTTATACATAGTTTGAGGGGTAATTATTAATTAATTGAATAAATAAAAATATTATACATAATAACGAAACGAGTAATAAATAGATGTGTTAATATAGTAAACAAAATTTTTGTAATATAAAATTTTGTCATAGCAGTATTCTTAAAGTTATAGGTGATAGTCTATTGTGAAAATATTAGGAATCAATGGAATAAAAAAATAAGTTGATTTTTTATAGTTTTTGTTTTCGATTTTATTCAAATTTTTGAATGTTTTCATAGATATAATAAATTTTAGATATATGATGATAGTTTTATTCTATACATTACCTACTCTATCTGTATTCTTATAGTTCATCATCATTATTTAAATTTTTAAATGCATATATATTCAAATTTTTGTGTATATACATATTTATTTTTTTTAATAAATTCATTTTATTCACTTGATGTGTTTATTAATTTTTTATTATTATATGATTTACATATGTTTATACGTATCTTTTTTTTTAACATATTATTTTTATTAATAAATTAAAAGTTTTCGAATTTATATAAAAGTAAAACTCTTACTGTAGTTGTAAATTTTATACTACAAACAAATGTATTGCAGTTCATATTATACTACTGCGATCGAAAAATAGTAAGACTTTTTAAATAGAACACAAACGTCTCCGTCTCCAAAGTGATTCCTTCCGGATATAATAAACTGATCTGATATCGACGTTTCTTCCAGTCTTTGTAAATAGCTTTTGAAGTGTCCTTTGTATCTCTCTAATAAAATCAAAACGATGTACAATGGTTACCTTACTTGCTTCACTTGACTTGACAACTAACTAAAAAGGATTGCTTACAGTGCTGCATTTATAGCAAATAAAGCAAACAAAACAAACTGTTAAAAGCAAGTAAATCAAGCAAAACAAACATGGTGTATATTATACCTTCGCTATTATTACTTTTTGATCACAGTAGTATACCATATAGTACCATACATAACACTTAAAAAATATAATTGTGCTATGCATTGGAATGTTTTTATGTCGGTTCTTATATGTATAAATTAAGAGACACGCCTGCATTTCAATTGAAAAAATAATAAATTAATATTATTAATTCAAAAATGATTTCCATATGAAAGACGTGTAATAAATTCAATACGACCGTGTGTAATTATTGAAGAAATTCAATTACAATATTCAGTTTCTTTAAAATCTTTATTTGTTAAATTATCGAATCGTTCATAACCCATAAGTGTAGTACATTCACGTATGGTATTGGTATGTATAAATAATTTTGGTATTATGAATGCGGATGATATGATAATATTATTATTACGGTACCTATCTTTTTTGTCCGATAATGATAATGAAAAGAATAATTTTATAATAGAAATAAGAATAGAAATTCTGTATAAGAAATAGGGACAGAAAAAGAAAAAACTATGATTACATAAAATTTCTTTCAAATATCGTATTTTTTTTTTGCCTGAATTCATTCGAAAATTAATACTACATATTTTTAAATTTTAAAGTTTATATGAGAAAAATTGTATGAAAAATCAAATTATAGTGTAAAGTATTCTTCTTAAGAATTTGAAACTGAATTATATATCGACATCGCATTGATGCATTTTAAAACTCAGGCTAACTGAATGTTCTAAAAAGAGATAAAATAAAATTTAATATTTTATAATAAAGTCCAACACTATTACAAATTTATTTATTACATACGTATGTACTTCTAGTGATTATGAACTGAAGCATTTGCTGACGATCATTAATTTTCTTCCAATTTTGATTTTTCTAAAAAAAAAAATTTTTTTTAGAATTTTAGAATAGTAATTTTTCATTAGTTAATTTATTTAAAATCTTTCAGATTTGAATTGATAATTATTTTCTTCTAGTAAGTATTTATTCATTGAATGGCGTAGGTTGAAATGTGTACAGCCAACGATTATAATAAGATTTATAGCATTCATGTATAAAATATGTAAACAAACATGAACGCAATTACTAGTACGTGTACGTATACATACATACATTTTATGTGCAATCGTGTGATGTTGTCATTAATTGTATAAACAGGAAAATCAGGGAATTTTTATGATGCTTTCTATATATGTAGTTTTGTTGTATTCCAGATAAAATTATTTCCTATGTACATATGTCGTTTGATTCCGTTTTTTTTTTAATCTAATTTTTTTATTTTGCTTCTGTTTCTACATAAGAGATTTTTCTTGCTGACTTAGTATTCGTAGTTTTTCAATAAATATGAACATTCTGTAAGCCTGTACAATAAAGTTTTATTTTTCTACTGCGTTTTTTTTTTCAAATATGTGTAAATGCAATTAACTATAATAAATTTATACAATATATTACTATTATTGTTAAATTCTCAGTTATTAAATATAGGCTCTAGCTAATTGTTGTTTGTATCTTCTTAAATTATATACAACCAATACAGCATACAAACTAGCTCTATTGTATATGAAAATCATGAAAATGTACCTACAAAATGAGAATCTAATGTAAATCTGATTTTACTATGTGAATCCTCTGAAGATTAGTTTAGTGTGGTGTAGTTGAATCACATACTAGTACTAGTACATATATGTAATTTCATACAAATGAAAATGTGTAGGTATACATACATTAAATTGGTACATATATTGATTGACATGATACCCATAAAACATGATGATGAACTATACGCTGAAAAAAAAAATATATAATAAATTTTGTTAAATTTATCTTGTCAATCTTCATTATAATGTAATTGTTGAATGATTTTTTTTTTAAACTGTGGATTCAATAAAATTGTATACATAAGTATGTACGATATTGAAATTTTCGTAGTATTCATATACATAAAAGGGCAAAATAAAATTTATATATGTACTACATCAATTTTGTTATTTATGTTATTTGATTCACAATCACAGACATTTTTATAAATAATATTTTTGAATTATTTTTTAAATGAATACGATTATTCTACTACAAATTATTATGTTATAATAAAATCTTTCCGCATATTTTGTGTTCATTTCAAAATTATATAGGAATACTGAATTATTGAAAACAAAAAAAAAAAAAAAATAAAAAAAATTCACTATTCAGCACATTAAAATATTATTTAAGGATTACTTCTAATTAAATCTGTAAACTCTCAATCACACACAAAATTCTATTAATAATAATAATAATAAAAAAAAAAAATATGTGTCAAGATATTTGAAGTTTATTAACTTGTAAATGGTGGGTAATGTTCCAGATTCATATATGCTAAAAAATTCAGCTTATAATACTTAATTATTTAAAATCTGGAACATTCACCCTATTCTTTGTTTTATTTTTCTAATAGGAGAGAATTAAAAAAAATATTTCCTAAAGAGTACAATAAAAACTAAGAAATATTAAGATTGTGCATTCATTGATTGTAAGTGTGAAAATGAGCAGTTTCACGGATTTATAAAAAATTTTTTTGATAACACCACAACAAACAGAGAAAAAAAAAGTGAGAAGAAGAAGCATTTATAGTGAACTGAAACAAAAGCAAAAACAAAAAAAAATGGTCGTGTTTACATTAAAGAATGAACAACGTGAACATTTAAAAGTATTACGAGAAAAATCAACAGATAATGTCGTTGATCTATGCAAATTGGCATTGGATTATTTAACGAATGGACCAAATGAAAAAAAATATGGAGTCGCTGCACGAAAATTGAATATAACAACAAATAATGTATTGACAACAATTGAAGCGCTAGTATGTTTATTGATTGATGCAATTAAATCGAATGTAACCGAAACTGAATTTGATGAATTAAAAACATTTGGATTTTCAACAGATCATATATCGATATTATGGCAATTTGTATCTAGTAAAAAATCATTTGTTGAGAATGCATTAAAATTGACTGATGTCAAAGAATATCGTTACAGAGATATTGATTGGCGTTTCGAAGGTAAAATATCATCAAGATCATTATTATATCAAGCGGTACCGATAATAACGATTAAATTTTATTTGGATTATGAACCGATACCAGAAAATCGTTTAATATTGAATACAAGAATTGATAAAAATAAAATGATTGCATCCACGTTAGATGAACAACCACAACAACAACAGCAGCAGCAGCAACAGCAACAGCAACAGCAACAGCAGCAGCAACAACAACAACAGAATGATACAATAAAATTTAATACAAAATATGAAACTGTTGTTGAAATTGATCCGAATAATTTAATTTATTTGATAAATGTCTTGGAACAAGCATTACTCGAATCTAAGGCACATAGAACGAGAAACATTTTGAAAGCTCTTTAAAAATTTCTATCATTACAAAGCGTTTTAATTCAAAATTATTATTATATAATATAGAAAGAGACATATAAAATGAATTTTCTGATTTGAATTTTTATTATAATTCATATACATATATATGCATACATACATGAATAGGTATAGTTTTAGAAAAAAATCATTAAAAAAAAAAAATAAATAAATAAATTGGAACAATTTATCAATCAATCTAATAATAAGTAATAATAATTATCTATCAATAGAAATGAAATGTTATAATGTAGAGAATTAAATGTTTGAATGAAAAGTTGAAAATAAAATGTAAAATTGTAAAAAATAAAAGAAAATAATTTATTCATTTTGTAGTGAAATTTTACATGAAAATACAATACTGGTATGTATGTGTCCTAATTGTGATCAAAATGATGTTGAACATTGTTGAACAGTGTACACTGTTCACTTTTATTTAATTGAATCGATTCATTTATATATTTTTTTTTTAATTGTAAAATCAAATTTTCGTTCATTGTAGTAGTAGTAGGTTAGGTAGTAAGGCAATAGTTTGGATAGTGTAGAGTACATAAATATTCGTTAAGAAAAAATCAAGTAAAAATTTTGATTTTGTATAGTTGGAATGGGTTGGTAATGTATAATATCTATCATCTATCTAAGTACATATTTGAAAATTAAACAGACTGGATAAAAATTTACATTATGAACTATTGAATTGTATTTCTTTATAACGACGATGATGATAATATTCATTTTTTCTATTACTTTATCACCCATATGTATATATAAAAATGAAAACCATTTATGGTTGGTATAAATACATAGATATTATTTTAGTATAATGTAGTTATATAAATATGTCACAATGATTATATAAATCCAATTTAAAATAATAAACTTTACGAGTATTTTTTCTTTTTTTTTTTTTTTCATTTGGTTTATTGAACTAAAAATGAAAAATTCTAAGAAACAAATAAGATGCATATTTATACATATACACATATAATGTATGTATAGTTTATAATGAAATGTAGCAATAGCGATTTGAATGCGCATGTTTCACAGCTAAAAGTGAATGGAACAATGTACCCTTATCTTATTTGCAAAAAATAAATGTATCAATATAAAAATCTACATATATTATTATATTATTTACATGTGCATATATAGATAATGTAATATTACTGGTTTAATACTACTTATAGTTAAAACATACAAATATATCGTCATGTATACATAAATATGTGTGTGTGTGTATGTGTGTGGAACTATATATAAAACCACATAAAACTAAACACATACATACATAGGTACTTGTATAAATTTTTTTCTAGTTTTTATATATATGTACATACATGTTGTATACATGCATACGTATATCTATCGTAATAAATTTAGTATTGATTTTAATTTTCAACATAATAATACAAAATGAAAAAGGAAAAAAAATAATAATAATAATAATGAAAATTTACTTTTATTTTTTATATTAGGTATAATATTTTTTTTTATCAGTTTTCTTTTCGAGTTAATATTTTTATTTTATTTTTATTTTATGAAAGAAAATCTTTTTATCGGATTATTATTTTCTTCACAACATGTTCTAAATATCATTTTTTTTCTTTTTATTCAGCAACAAAACTAAAATAAACATTTTGAAAAAAAAAAAAAAATAAATAAAGAATAAAAAATGAATAAATAAATATTGTACTTATTTTATTGTTACTAAAATGCATGTATGTAGATTTTTCATTTTTTAATTCACACAATTTTTATTATTATTATTTCTACACTGTGACTACATATTATGTACATACAAACATACAAAGAGAATTGAATTATATAGTACAACAACGATGGCCGACAACGATGACGATATGTTTTGTTATGATATGTGTATGATGATGATTATAATTACAATGATGATGATATGTTGATGATGGTGATAAAGATATATAGAATAGACACTTGTTTTATTGCACTGTACACTACTATAAAAATGTAGTATTAGTATACGACAATTTTTGAAAATTATTTAGGTCAGATGTCATGAAATATCCTCTTTAATATTTTTAGTCTCTGTCAATGATGGCCAATCTTGTCTTTTTTTTTTATATTTTGGAATTGAATATCATTTTCAATCAATCAACAAAATGATGGATTTTGAATTATTTGTTTTAACTAACATAAAATATGTGTATGTATGTAATATATTTTTGTAATTTTTATCTCTCTGTGTATAAATCTATATGTATACATTTTTGAATGTTTCACATGTCTAAAACACAACATAAACACATGTCTATATACCAAGCACATACTTATGATATAAATTATAAATGATACAATATGTCATGTGGTAATTACATACTCGTATTTAATGTTACATATTTGACTAACGAACGATTGCTTGAAGAGAATTTATCAACAGAAAAACAAAAAAAAAAAAATCAAACAAAATGAAAAAAAATATGTAATATATTTCTCTTCATTTTCTTCAAATAAAAATTTTCTTACTATATTATTCTTTAATTACACCATTCAGAAAATTACATTTTAGCATAATTTTTTTTTCAAAAATTTTTTTTGAAATATTGTAATTTTTCTAGTTTTTCATATATGTATGTGCATTTATGTACATATATATACATATGTGTATGTAAATACAAATGTATATGCACATATTTTTAAATTTGTATGTATTTTACATTTTACCAATTTTACATTGCACATAAACTAAGTTAACAAAACAGTTGGTTCATATAAATATTTTTACTAGAAAACAGTATTAAAACAGGAAGTAAAGAAATATGAGAATGAGAATGCTAAAGTATCTACATACATATACATCATATGTTTAATAAATGAAGAATAACAATTATATATGCCTAAAACATAAAAATGAATAAATTACAAAGAGAATTATATGTATATAATATGTAGGTGTATTACATGCGTATATTTTAACAATAATATGTAGGTATATATACTTGTAAATATATTTCTATCTATATGCTTTGCTATGTAGAGATATATTTTTGTATATATTTCTCTATGTATACATAACGTGCATAACTGAGAAACATGACTGAGAAATATATATATAAGAAAAAGAAAAAAAAAAAAACAAATCTGTTTATATACGAGAATGATGATGTCATTGTACTTTTGTTTATGTTATAAAATGTTTCTTTTTTATATACATATATGTATACGAGTACTCTTATGTACATACATAAATGTATTATACAACATATGTACAAATAATTCTAAATGTTTCTTTAGATTTTTAGAAAAGTTTTTCATTTTAATATACATATTTTTTTAGTATGTTACCACCTCTACCACTTCTATCAACTAAGTATAATTAATTATTCATCAAAACTTTTAGAATTGAATGCAAAAAAGTGCATATTTTTATTGTTATTTTCTTCATTTTTCAGATGCGTAGGTATCCTTAATTTTAAAACGCACAATTCATTGTGTGAAAAAGTTTTCACATTTTTTTTTATAAAATCAACAACAACAACAACAACAAAATAATTAAATGAGTGTTTTTATTCCTATAAAATTTTTATTTACATATTATTTTGCATGTACACTATTCATTTTGTGAATGTGAATTAAGTATGTTCCCATTTAATTCTGTGCTTAAAATACATTGTGTATAAATATACTACACTACACTTTTATTTCAGAATTATATCTGACAAGATGTATTCTTTTCACTGTATGGAGGCTGCTGAATAATCCATCATCATATACCTATATCTACACAATAACGAATTTCTTCTACTTTTTGTTTTTATTTCAAATTTATTTTATTTCACTTTTTTTCTAAATATACTTTTTGCATTATGTACCTCCTAAATACATTCAAATGAAAAAAAAAACGCATAAAAATAAAATAAAATAAAAGAAAATGGAAAAAGATAAATTTAACTAAAAGTTGCTCGGTTTTCATCTTGAAGCAAAAATGGTGGTAATAAAAATTTTCAAGTTGATACTCTCAAACGTTGCACAGATCTTTAAGAGTTTAGTGTTTAGAGTTCCCTAAGAGTTTGTTGTGAAGTGAAAGGTTTTTTTTTTTTAATACCTTACCTGGTTCAGTTCAAAGGACATTCAAGTTTATTTGACTTTGAAAAATTATTGTTATTGTGATTAGTTTAGTAATTTCATCTTATGTATAATGTGCATAAATACCTATTGGTGATGGAGAGAAAAAAAAAATCAAAAAATAAAAATTATCTGAAAAGTTATCTGAAAGTTGAAATAATAAAAGTCACTAACTTATTATAGGTATTATGTAGTTTTCTCTTTGTTTCGAATTTTTTATGATTCCATTTTTCATTTTTTTAAGGAAGGGTTATACTATGTATGCATTAAATGCAAAAACAAAATAATATCGAGGTAATAAAACAATTTATTGATACCCAAACTAAATTGGCTAACGAAACTATATAGTATATTTTTTCATTCTTGACACGTGCCAAGAGTTTTTTAGACACTTATGATTATTTATAGAATCTATAATAAAATGATTACGAAGGGTGATATGTATGTTCGATTTTTCAAATTTAATAAATGAAAATAATTTATCTTATAATGCGTATAAAATGTCTTCAATACATTACATATTATGTATTATGTAGGTACATATATATTATAATATGTAATTATGTATGTCAAGTATGTTGTAATCTTTGACTAGAGATTATTGATGACTCATCTGTTACTGATGAAGCTGACATCAATAATTGAACTATTATAATTACGTAATTTTTTGTCTTTTTTATGAATTTAAGACGCAATTTGTTTGCAAAAAATTTATTATTATGTATTTACACAAAAATGAAATGAAATACACATGTGAAATGATTCGGAATAATAGTTGCGTTCCTTTTGACCAAGTAATGTACTCTCAAGTACTCGGGAATAGATTGTAAATGGAACGCAATTTTTTTTAACTTACTCACCTCAAATTTCAAGGCATACACACATTTCTAAGGCAATGTAAATATTGTAGTGACAGTTGGCCGTGCTCAAATTTCAACTGTCATGTATTTCAAATTTATTTTGTTGTTGATTTTAGATTCTCCATAACCTTAAACAATAAAAAGCCACCTATTGATGAATAACAAGTATAATAAAAATATTATAGACTTGAACCTATTTCTTTAATCTCTTAACAATTAAAACACAAAAACCTCTGACGGAGAATTTTGGCGTAACTAACCATGCAACTGTCAAGTAAATTATTACTCGTATACAAGAGGTGATGTAGAGTAGATGATCACGACTACAAGTACTTGCGAGTACTTTACTTGGTCAAAAGGAACGTAACTAATGTACATAATAAGAAATACTTTGGTGAAATGTGAATACCAAATTTAGTATACAGAAATATAAAATATAATATCTAATGTACATATTATGTACGAGTATATTATGTATCTATTTACAAAAATATATTTTAACAGTTTAAACTTTTATTTGAACGTTTCACAATAATAATTATTGTTCAATAGAAATTTTTTTTAAACATTTCTGTATATAAAGTAAAATTAAGCAGATCTACTGAAATGAGAAACAAAAAAAAAAAATGTAAATAATAAAAAAATAAAATGTTTTTGTTTTTTTAACAAGTAAAATGATAATGTACATAAATCTTCGGTTACAAAATTAATTCGTTCCGTATATATATACACTTTTCATTGGCATTAGACTGTTTCACTTCTAGAATTTATGAAAGTTTTTTTGTTTTCTTACATTTTTGTTTTTTGTTTTATATTTACCAAATTACCAATGTACGTATCTATGATGTATCTATCATAAATGTATATACATACTTATCTTACCGTGCTGAAAAAGGTCAAAATGAAAACAAAAGAAATAATGGTAGTATTTTCTCTTTTTTTTTTAGTTTTATGCTTTAGAAAATTTTCACTGTACTAATTTTTCTATATATGTAGCTACATCTAATTTTTTTTCATTTATTTTTATGCTTTAATTTAAGTTGCTGGCTGTCATACTATCACTATCATACACTATAATGATCAATGCTACATATGCCATTTAGATACATAGTTTTATTTTTCATTGTATACTCGTCATATAATAAGCATTGAAACTGTTCTCAAATGTCATTTTTTTTTTCTTTTTTTTTTTTGTTTTATAAACTGATACGAATCTATCAAATTTGAAAAAAAAATTAGAAAGAAAATTATACATTATTATGCTCACCTGCTGTCACATATAATATAAAATATTTTTGTTCAATTGTATATGTATAGATATTGTACATTAAAAATACTCGTTCATATTGCTATATACCTATATAATAGATTTCCGGTGAGTTATTTAGTTCGATGGCCTTTTTTGAAAAAAATAAAACACAAGCCAAAAAAACATTTTTTTTTTATACATACATATGTAAAAGTTATGCATAAAAAACAACAATCATAATAATAATAATAATAATAATAATAATAAAGAAAACCAAGTGTACAAGAAACAATAATAATTTTCAAAAACCGCAAAACACAATCAGAATATATGATGATAATGATAATGATGATGATGATGATGATGATCCTCGAACCATGACCAAGTATGACGATATTTTCATTGTTTATTTATATTTTAATTTTATTTTATGTGTATTGTTAATAATTTAAATTTTATCATTAATATTTGTAACTAAAATGGTATAAATAGTCTATATGTATATGCTATAGAGTATAGACTAATAATGACTGAAATTCATATGGTAGTCTTGTATGACGTTAAAAATACAATAATGGGGAGAACGAGGAGTGTTGAGTGATAGTAACTTTGATTGATACATTATAATATTAGGTGACACTGTTAGTAATGAATTGAAAATTTAATATGTGTAAACTCTATTTTTGTAATTACAGTGGCTTTTTGATTATTTGTATTTGTATTTTATTTGTCTGTGGTGTAGATACAAGAAAAGAGAAATTATTTTACTAAATTTGCGAAATTGTGAACTAAAAGTGTCTATACTTATGAATGGGATGCATGCATTCATTTGCAATGTATTTATTGATAATAACTTCAAATTTCTATTGACATTTAAGAGTTTTTCAGCTTGAGCTAACCTGCAGATTATAATTTTTTGTTGTTAATTTTTCGTTTAATAAATTTCCCTGTAAATACACACATCTACTTTATAAGAATTTATTTATCCAGAAGAACATTTTTGTACATTTTTCATAGAGTTATTCATTCATTTATTTATTTATTAATTCAATTTTTAATTGAAAAGGAGATGATCGACCTATACCTATAAAATAATTTCTAAAAATAGATATCTATGTATCTATGTATACAATGTATCTAGAGAGAAAAAGATTTTCAGACAATTTTTAACATTAAAATTTTTGTTTTCTTTGCTCATTTTTGGTAAACAGTATGAATAAAAAAAAATTTTTCAATAATTTTCATGTACATACATATATAATTACATATATGAAAAAATAGAAAATTATTAAAAACGGATGAAAATATTGTTTTAGTATTCATCATTCAAATACTGAAATATTTTATTTTTTAGTATAATTTTGTTATGTACCTATACATACTCATATATTCGTTACATAGTTTGTTTTCATTTGAAGATTTTTTCCTCATCTATATTTTTAGATAATACCTATATAATGAAAATGTTTTACTATAGTAATCTATAATATAATTTATTCACACTGAAATGAACAAAAAAAAATAATAAGTGGGCGTTTTAAATTATTTTAAAATAAAAATTTTCATTTTTATTTTATTCTTTTTATAAATTTTTTTTTTTTGTACAATTTTAATTATTGCTGTTGAATAAATCTTTAAAGTCATAATGATGACTACATAAAATTTTATTGATTATAAGATAACTACATATACATACATATGTGTAGATGAATAAAAAATGGACCACATATTACTTGAATGTCTGAAAATGAAAATAAAAAGAAAATATTTTAAATTAATGTTGTATACAGTCATTGTATATGTGCGGTATCGTATAATGTAAATACATTATAAAAAAAAAAATTAGTGTTTGTTTGCTCAGATAAAATTATCGATTGTTGTATCGTGGTATTTGGATAGATAGATAGATAGGATAGCATAGCATTTATAAGTCTGTGTCATGTATGTGTATGCATGTGCATCACATGCTCATATAATATTCGTTCAAAATAACATAGTTTGTTTATAAAAGCTAACTATATAGTCGACGATGATGAGATAATACACCATATCAAAAGATTCAAAAATAAAACTTGATGACCTCACTTAATTTCAAAATAAAAAAATGAAATTCATTGATAAAATGTCATACATACATACACATTTATACACATAAATGTAGTCGAAATGATATGATATAAATTTAAAATGTGTGTAGAAAAGTATGATAGTTTCCATTCCATTAGCTATATTGTAAACATGAACTACACATACGACGAGTACATAATAATATAATTTTAAGAAAATCTTCAAATTAATCCCAGTTTCAATTTTGTGCTCTCTATCTAGAAAATGTAAAAAAAAAAGTGACAATTAATTTGAACAATTCAAAAAATTCTTTACTACCTATTCGTTTTTTATAGATATGGAAAATTTTTAAAAGGTTTTCCACTTCTAAATGCACGCACAATAGTTGAGTACAGTACAATGCATAGTATATCGTGGAATTTTAATTTTTTTTATATTCGCTAACATAATAGTTAAGAGGTTATAACTTTTTCAATCTACATAAATGTGTATATTTTAATGGAATTGATTCATTTGAATTTTCAGTGCAGACACATTAAGGATTTTTGTTTTTTTTTTTTTTTTGTATTTGTTCTTCCTTTCCAAAAATCTTTTAGATGCTTTCAAAATTCAAAGTATTTACATATATACCTCATATGCGAACGACTATAGTTATAATATCAATAAATTGCAACTGTAACATAACTTAGCTGTCATTATTGTGTTGATTTTATGTATACATAAATGTATTTATGTACATACATATGTTTGAATCAATAGAATATGTACCATAATATACATTTTGTATATTACGTATAAATATACATGAGTGTCTAAAAATAGGTCAAAATCCTATCATATTCAACAATATCATCAGATCATAGTAATTTTGTATAAATAAATTTTAAAATATGTATACATATATGCACTTATATGTGTAAGCAGTATGTATACTATTTAAGTATGTACATAAATGTGGTCGTGGATGTTATATAAAAAATAAGAATTTTATGATTTCAGAATCAGAATAAGAATGTAAATGAAAATAAAATACTGCATTAACAGTACTATAGCACAATTATTTATAATACGAATAATATATACATTGTGTATGCATACATATGTGTATTGTATTTAAGAATGTCATATACATTCAAAGAATAAGAATTAATAAGTACATATCGATGATTTCTTTTTCCCTTATTTTTTTTTTATTTAAATTGGAAAAATGAAAAGAAATAAGAATAAAAACAAAAATCCACTTTAATATTATCTCTTATAATAATAGAACCACATATAAGAACGTTCCATAAAATCAAAAACATAAAAAGAAAGTTTAAATATGAACATACATACACTATCGTATTTTATATCCATTAACACCAATTAGGTACTGAACCATAAACATAAATTTGAATTCATCTTCGAGAATATAAAATGTTATGAATTGGAATGTTATTGAATGGAAAATAATTACAATAATGAAAAAGAAAATAGTTACTAAATTTTTCCTCTTCAAATAGAGAACAGAATAAGAAAAATATTTGATTTTCAATGTACATACATATGATACTGTGATAAAAAAAATGAGGTGAATTTTTCATTTAAATCATGGAAACTAAACAAAACGAGTAGTATCCTAATAGACATCTGTGCTGAATTTCATGTCAATATCTTATAAGTAGTTAATGAGATACCTACTCTTGATTATTTTCATCCAAAAAATGCAATTTTCGATATAAATGAGTGAAAAAGTTCATCACAGTAATGCGCAGTCTCACTGCATTGGTTTGTGCGTGATAATTTCTCCAAAAATTCGACACGTATCGTTCTATAATAATATGTAGTCTATTAGAGCTATCTTATTATCTTTTATAGCTAAATCTTATTCAATGATTTAATCCCCACTTTATTATTTGATCACACCAGTAAATATATATATAAGTATATTTACCTGCGTATGTAATAGAAAATTAAAATATGTATGTACAGTGTGCAGATCTGAAATGATATTGTCAGCCAAAATGTTGATTGAAGTTGAAGCTTGTATCGAATAAACCAAAATCAAGTACACTGAGAAAAAAACGTGTTAAAATCACTAAGAAAGATATTTAACTTAAGTACGTTTAAATTAAAAAAACAGTCGAATTTGAACACTTTTGTTTTAAAAGTAATCACTTTTATATCTTCAGTGAACACAAAACACTTTTAAAACAAAAGTGAAAACTTTTAATTAAATATTTAATACAAACAACTTTTGAATTTAAAGCGAAAACTTTAAAAAAATTTTAAATTTTTCACTTTAAAATCAAAAACGCCCCTTTTGAATTTAAATGACAAATTTTAAATTTAAATACGAATAATTTTTGAATTTACAACAACAACTTTTGAATCAATCAAAGTATCAATTTCAAGTATCGAATCGAATTTATTTTGTAAAAGAATAATTTCAAAAAAATTTAATGAGCTCTCAAAACAAATTAGTAAAACAAAGTTATATATTGATTAATTATTATTTTTTATTACATTACATTTTATATTAAATACATAAATTCATGTAGAAATTCTAAATAACAATTATTTCTTATAAACTTAAAAACAAATTATAAGTATTTGTGTCTTATGTAAGTTTTACCATTATTAATTTGATGCAAGTGCATTGGTAAACTGTCAAAATAAGATATTGGAATAATTTTTATAATATCTATTTTTCTACCTACTTCATATGATTGAAAATGCTTACTAAACTTTATTATTTCAATAGGATAAACCAAAACATATATGTCTTCATTTTCATAAATAAATGACTTAATTTTAAAAAGCTCGTAAGTACAATTTTTTGTCGATGCTAAATAATATGATTCTTTATAGACAGTTCCTTTATAAGTAATATTATCAGACATTTTAATTGACTTGTAATTGAAGTCATCAATTTTTAATATCTTTGAAAAGTATTCTTCTGATGTTAAGTCTTTTACATCAAAACTAGCAACTGAAAAACATTGAGGAAATCCATTTTTATATTTAATTAAAAAATTTGAAAAATTTATAGCACTTTTAATAGCTATTGAATGAGAAGGATTTACTCTAGATGTTATATTATGAAAATATAATTTTGCATTTTTATGTTTGGCTTCAAAACGCATCGACCAAACATATTTAAGAGGACCGCACATTTTTATTGATCTTGCATAATGTATTAAAAAATGATGTTTTGGCTTCAAACCACCGTAGAGTTTTATATATAGATGATGATGTTGTTGAATTAATTTTTTTAATTTGTCTAGGTCCTCTTCTGTAAAATTTGAATGAAATAAAAAATCTACTAGTTTTACAAGTAAAATTAGCAATTGCCAATCTTGGTTTTGTTGTGGAATTAAATCACCTATCATCAGTGGAAGAAAATGGAGAAAACATAAAATTTCACTGGCAGTCATTTTAAGATTATAAGAGTTGAGTTTGGAAATTTCTATAGCTTGTGACGAATTTCCCACATTTATTTCTCCTAAAGGAAATAATTGCTTTCTACAATTCAAAACTTTAAGTGAGATTACATTATCTTTAATTAAATTGAGTAGAACATTGCAAATGTCATAAACGCATACTCCTTCTAAAACATCGTGCATTAAATCGAAAAAAGTGTTTTCAGTAACATGAAATGAATCAATTGAATTGAAAATGCAAATGTTTTTCAAACCAGTATTTATAGTGCCTTGCAAAATATCTTGCTCATAATTAGTTTTATTCCTTAATAAATGTGAACGTTCTGATGCATCAACTTTTGCTTGTTCTTTAGTTGCTTTGCAACATCGACAATAACTGGCTGCGCTAAAAGACTCTACAAACCCTAAAATACTGTTTAATGCTAAATTGTCACCAGTAATAATTCCTAGGACAAAATGGACTTTGATGTTGTCTCCTGGAATTTGAATTTCTATACCTTTTTCTAGCAATTTTAATTCTTCAATTAAGTGATAAAATGAAATATCATTTCCACAGATTTTTATATTTTTTGTTTCAATAAAAGCTCCATTAAAAATAAAATCCAACTTTGAAACTAAAAATTGTGGCATAGTTGGAAAATTGTAATAACATCCGCAAATTGAAGTAGTATGAGTGCCAAGAGGATTATTAATTTGAAAATCATCGAAGTATAAATTGAAAGGAATAACATTTTCAGAAGCAAAAATTTGTTTTTTTGAACGGAAAATTTCCCCGTTTGCAAAATTACTATAATTTTCTTTTCCCAGTAAATATTTTGTATTTTCTAATGTAAGGTTGAATACATTAGGTAACTCAAACAAAGATTTAAACTGAAATTGCAGTGGCATTATTTGAATAGTTAGAGATTTAGAAGCTAATGTGGAATAACCTTTCACAACTGTCTCATTTACTTGATTATCTATGATAAATGATCGATGTTTTTCGTATAATTTCATCGATTCTAGAATTTTGAACAGACGATATTCTGAACTAATATCCAGGAAAGGATTTTTACAAAAATTCAAAACATGAACAAGATTTACACTATCTTTATAATTAATATCTTCACTTTCAGATATGATCATTTCAATACAATTTGAAATAATTAGTAAAAATTCGGATATCATATTCTGAATTTCTAATACTTCCTTTCGAGGCATTGAGTTTTTCGAATAAAGTTTAAGAGATAGAACTAATGCATGTCTTTTCAATTCTGAAATTGCTTTGTCGCTGTCAATTTTTTTTACCTGATTATCATCAGTGGAAATATTTACTGTTGAACACTGTTTTGGATTTGAAGAAACTTGAGCTGTTTCTAAAATAATATTAGTAAAATGTGAATTGTCTTCAAATTTTTTGTGTGTTGACAAATGACGTTTAAAGGCACTAAAGTTGGAAAACAGTTGCTTACAATTTTCTTGCATACATTTGATAGTATTATTTTTATTTATTAAATGTTCATATTTAAGATGCTTGATTAAATTTTCAATGTTTGAGATTTTTTGAAAACATTTGTAGCAGATATACATTTCGATGTGTTTTGTAAAACAGAAATGAAATAAAAATTCAAGTTTTGTTTGTACTTAGTCCTCATTCATAAATTTTAAAAGTGATGCAAGCTTAGGTGATTTAATATTTTTGTCATGTGCAGTCGATATATTAAAGAAAAATAATTGAATAAACATCCAAGTGACATTACAAATCTCTGGATATTCTAAGTCAAGTACATGAAATATTTTAAAGCATGTATCCAAACTGTCTATAAAAGAATCAAATTTATATAATATCCTATCAATATAAACATAAAATGATTTAATTATTTCTACGTCACTTGCCTCAACTATTAGAAAGGGTTGAATAGTTAAATTCTTACTATAAAATTTTGAAGTTATTTCTTCAATATGTTTTTCATAATCATTAATTGAATTTAACCTTAAAATAAAACTTTCGTTGACGTCATCTATCGTTGCTTTTTTCCTTTTTGATCCTTTCGAATCTTTAAAACGCGCGCATGAAGGTAGAACTGCATTCAACAAAGTGACAAGTATGTAGTCTTGTGTATCTAAAAGAGTAAAATAGAGTATTTTGAAATGTAATTATAATAAAGTAGATAATTAACTACAAATCTACAAAATAAAATTAATAATTACCAATATTTTTAGAGTTTTTATAAGTTTCAAATAATTTCTGGCAAGCTGGGTTTTTAATATTTATTTCGTAGTACTTTTGAATTTTATTTTTGAAAATTTCCCATTTAGATTTAAGGAGATGATCCTTTTCCGGAAATAGTAATTGAAAATCTAGTTTTATCTGAAATTAATAAAATTAAATGAAAATTTAAAAGTAATTTTGATAGTGTGGATTGAGTGATTATTGAATTAGTTTTTACCAAATGAGGTGCTCTTGAGTCTTTAAATTTACACCAATTGGACATAAATTCGGCTTTTGGAGAATTACGGAGCTCAAAACGTCGTAAACTAAAAGTTTTCTGCCACTTATCACAAATTTCTTCCCAGTTGGAATTGTTTCTCTGCAACTCAACCTTAAGTGCAATGGAAATTGATTGATCTATTTCCACTTCCTCAGTTTCTGTTTGTTGAGTGTCTTTGTTATTATTATAACATGATGGTGATTCTGTACTTAAAGATTCTATTTTCTTTTTTTTTGTTTTTATGTTGAAGTATTTTGCATAAAGTTTTCCTCCGGGGTTTTTCTTTGGTCTTCGTGGAATATAATAGTAATCCTAAAATTAGAAAGAAAATTACAAAATTGTAATAGATAGAGAATTGTGTATAATTACTGAAGCGTTTTTTTCATTCGGAAATATTGAAATAATTTCATTTACAATTAGAGGAAAATAGGATGGAGTTAATTTAATTCCTTTAAACACTATATCTTCAATTATGATTTGTATTAGTTCATCTCTAAGTCGATCTGTAAGCATTTCATTTTGTTTATAAAATTCAATTAAATTTTTCCCTTTTGGATTATTGTTGATTAATGTTGATATACACTGAAATTTGAGATTGTACAATTTTGTTATTTTGTTTTGGTATTATAGAATATTAGTGTACAATATGTAAAATTTATGTAATATATAATTATACCGTCAAAACCCGAAATCAGTGAATAATAGAATAGTATTAACTATAGTGAATTTTAGTTAATAGTGGTTTTCATTATTACGAAATTTATGAAATTTTTCGAATAAAAAGGAAACAAAAATAATAAATTTGCATTTAATTGCAAAGAAGCTTTGTGAAAACTAGAATTCACTGATTTCGGGTTTTGACGGTAGCATATACGTGCAAACAAAATTTTGTATGTAAAAAAAAATTGTTCATGTTATATCCTTTTTTTAAATAAAAGATTCTTAAAAGACTTACTGTTTGGTTCAAAGTATTAATAAAAGAAAAAGATGAAGGAGAGGATGGAGGAGTTTGGCTCTCTTTTTGTACTTTATTCAGCCATGCCTCAACCTTAGATGATGCCGTGATTGTATCATCATCAATTCCAAACTACAAAAAATATATTATATATATATATGTATATGTATAATATATGTAAATGTATTTGGTCTTTTATATTCAAATACATGCAACATTTTTCTTTCAAAATTTTCAAAAAGAAAATTCAATGTTTTAAAATTATTAATAAATACTCATTTTTTGGTACATTACCTCTTTTTTTCTCCACGTAAATAATTTTTCTCTAAATTCTGCTCTATATCCAATATTTTTGATAGCTTCAGCAATATCTTCTTTTTTTAAATATTTTAGGCATCGAAAAGTAACACCGGCACCTAGAAATTATTAACAGAAACTAAAATTTCGAAAACATATTCAAGATTCTCAAATACGAATAAACATACTCTTTAAACTAGGATACAAAATTTCCAGATCAAATTCTTTCAAAAGATTAATGAGTTTAGTATCATCTGCAATAGCACATTCATTATAATCTACGATTAAATTTGACGTAGTAGTATTGAAAACACTTGATGAGTTAACTGAATTTATGATAACACTACTATTATCTGGATCAAACACAATATTATTATTCCTTAATATTTCTTCAATATTTTCCTGTTCTGAGTTACACACATTATTAAAAGAATTTTCCATTTATTACCCAAAATAAAAAAATTAAAAATTTATTGATATTGGTAAATAATAACACTCACTGACTTTATAATGAAAAATGATTTAACAGCACTTCGTTGTATGGAAACCAAAACCTAAATAAATAATAGATAACAGTCAAAAGCCATTGTCTTTGTTATCACTCGTAGGGCAGATCATAATGCAACTTTAAAAATTATAGTTGTTACTTTAAAATCAAATACGAGTATAGTAGAATAAATTTTTAATTTTAAAGCTGAACTTTAAAATTAAAAGTGTTTATTTTAAAATCAAATACAAATATCAGAATAATTTTTGAGTAGGAAAGTAATAACTTTAAAAACAAAAGTTATAACTTTAAAATTAAATCGATATAATATAATAATGTGTAGTATCATATAATTTTTAATTTTAAATCTGAGTTTTAAATGTTTAATTTTTAAATATAAAGTGAAAACTGCAAATTGAAAAGCGTTCGACTAAAAATTATGGAAAAAAACGAAAATTTGAAATCAAAAACGATAACTTTTAATTTTAAAATCCATTTTTTTTCTCAGTGTAATAACATAGTAATCAAAGCATTTAATTTAAAAAAAAAAAGCAAAAAAAAAAATGTAATAAAATTTTCATATTTAATTTACAAGACACAGTATTAAAATTTAATAAGACGAACGATTATAATAAATTTTAAATGAATTTCTAAGAATAATTTATGCAACATCATGTTCAAATTATCTTCTAAATAGAGATTACCAGCTGAAAATTAAAAAGTTTTGTATCTACAAGTATCTATGTATCTGAAACAAAAAAAAAAAAAAAATTCTGTAGTCTTAACCATATTATCACGTAAGTTTTATGATTCGCACTTCGCATGTACGTAAATACATGAGTGTATTCATGCAAAAAAAAAATAATATACATAGGTATATAACATATAAATTTTCTAGTTTTAGTTTTTGTTTTATTTTTCCTCTTTTGTTATATTCCTTTCTTAAAATCATGTTTTTCCATAAAAGTTTTATAGTTTTTCGAATAATATAACTAACATACTATGTATACATTATATACACTACTTAGTGTTAAAATGAGAACATAATTTTCTGTTATCAGTTCTTTGAACTTCTCTTATAAATAAAAGTACCTATAACCTATACATATACATTATTATGTAGTTATCTTATCAAAGAAAATATATTTATACATACATATGTATATTTAAGTAGATATGTATTTACTTTCAATAAATACTTAACAAACATTTCAAATTTAAAATAGAAAAATGAAATGAAATGAAATGAAATCATACATCATCATCATTACTTATTTTTATATCGTTGTCACATGATGATCGTTTTCAAAGATTCATATTTAATTTAATTTGAAAATTAAAAAATATTGTAGATAAAATGTATATAATTAGTATAATATTATGAATGTGTAACACATGTTATATACTTACTTGGAAAGTTTCTAGCATATGGACATGAAGATGACACTTCTCGTCTAACTCATTTTGATACGATAATGATACGATATTTTTTGCAAGATAACACTGTAAAAATTGTAACCATTTTGTGAACGCTCATTTGTTGTTTGGCAGTTCATTTGTATTAACTCAGTATTTGTGTTTTTGTAAAAATGAAAAAAAAAAAATCTAATACCGTTTCACACTTCAACAGATGCCATTGCGAAAATTCATGAACTCGGATTTGAATTGATTCCGCCCATCCACCATATTCATTAAATTTGATCCCTAACTAATTTTTTCCTGTTTCCTAGACTCAAAATTTGGCTAGGTAGACAGACATAAACAACACAGAAATTTATCAAATGAAAAGGTGTAGAGGCATATTTTGCAGAGCCAGATGAAAAATATTATTTAGAGAGGTTATAAAGGGATAGGAGCATCGTTGAAAAAAAGGAGACAATCTTGAAGAAAAGTAAAACACAATTTGAGCGAAAAAATTCTTGTTTTCGTGTTATGCCAGAAACTTTTCAGACAACCATCGTATGTAGTACATATGCATATATGCATAATTTTAATTTAATTGAAAAATGAAATTTTCAAACATAATTTTTAATCTAGACAAAAAAAATGAGAAGAACGTATTACCATGTTATCCATAATATGTAGAAAATGTTAGATGTTTGAAGAAAAAATTAAAGAAAATTCATGAAAAATTACAACTGTACAGAGTAAAGATAGTTTTTTTTTTCCAAAGAAGTCATAAATATTTATTTCATTTTATGTGATAAAAATTTTCTGAGATATAAATTTGCGTGTATTTCAATTTGAACGCACAAGTATACATACATATGTATATAATACAGCACACATATGTATGTAGATTAATTTTAATAGTTCGACTTTGACTTAGGCTCTTAAGATTCAATCAATAAATTATGGTATTATCTATTTTTCACTTTAAATGATGTGCTGTTTACTCATGTGCATGTATGTACATATTTGCGTGTATCACAATATGTGTCTGTATATATGCACAACAAAATGTACTCTATATACGTAAGTATATATAAATGTATACCATTTATGTGTAGCTACGCAATTACAATATGTATGTATGTATGTACATAGCTTTACATATTAGTGCAATTTATAATGTTGCACACTCTTATCATCATCGATTAAATTCTTTTATTGCATCCGGCGGTTATTTGTTATTGTTGTCGTCTATATCCATTGATTGCTTCATCTTCATCTCTCATTACTTACATGAAAGCCTTTAGATGGCTTTAGTTTTTTAGATGAGTTTCAATTTTTTTTTTCTCGTTAAATTGAAAATATGAAAACAGGAAAATTTTCTGTTTGATAGTTTATGAAAAATAATAATATTATAAAAGAGGGGGGGACAAAAAAGAAAAAGAATGAACAAAGTTTTTAGAAGAAAAAAAAAAAATTGCAAATAAAGATTGTAATTTTCTCGATTACAATTTTTCTGTTCGCCTTTTAATATCTTTTAAGATGCTATTTTATTATTATTAATTTATTTACTTATTTTATTTATTTATTTTTTTGTGATAATGTAATGAAAAATTTTTGCTAGCTACATATATAAATGTTAAGCTAGCACCACCATCATAATCATCTTCTAACACGATCTAAACAACCTAAGAATTGTTTCCTTAAAAAGAAGCTAGAAATACTTGTTTTCTAGATGATGATGATGATGATGATGATAATGCTGTATAGTTTTGTACATTTATTTATTGAAGAGCAGTTCCAAACTGAGAAGATAATATAAGTATATGTGAAAAAATAAACAATAAAAAATGAATGAATTCAATGGATTTTGTCTCGTTATTTTATGCGTTTTTTGTTTGTTTTTATTTTCTTTTTCATTTTTAGTTTTTGTTTTTTTCAAAATGTTCGTGTACATGAACATGACATACTCATAAGTACATATGTATATGTACTCGCATTGGATAGAATATAATGAATTTGAATGGACTTTGAAAAAAAAAAAAAACAAAACTGGAAATTTCCTTAAGATGTAGGTACAATGTATGTACATATTCATGAGACGCGAGTATATACATACATTCATATTATTCTTGAAACAGACACAAAATAAGAGAAGAAAGTAAATCTTTGATGCAATAAAATTTTGCAACAACCATTTATCTTTGTAACATTTTTCCCCCCTTTCTTCTTATTCTTCTTCTTCTTTTTTTTTAGTCTTATACGTGCTTATATACTACATATTTTAAAAATTGTTGCGTTTTTCTTAGTTTTTTTTTTATTTGTTTGTTTTAAATTTTTTAAATCTAAAACCTTCTATTTGATTTACGCGGTTGATAATGTAGTTTTAGTTTTAGTTTACATAAAAATAAATTAGGTATCCTTTTGTTTATTTTTGGCATTTGTAATTTATACATAATGTATATGTATATTAAAATTAACCACCATTTTGATTTTTTTAATATTTCAAAATGATTTCCACATCATCAACTTATACATTACGTTCATAGATAAAATAATGTGATATATAATTTCGTAAAATTAATGAAAATGATCAATAAATTAATCAATCAGATGAAATATGTATTAGATTACATAGTTAATAAAATTTCATTTTAAGAAAATTTCAAATCGTGATCAATATTAAAATTGAAATTGAATTTCATAACATCAACATATTATTGTCTGTCTGTATGTTATTTAAATATTGTTTTTGATGATGAATTTACCAAGAAATATAAATGAATGAATTGTAATTATAGAATGACAAGAATTATTATAACATTACACGATGATGAAATTAAATTTTCGACTTAAACTTAACTATGTGTAGTCAGCCAATAATCTAGAACAAATTAAAAAAAAAAAGAGAAAAACTTTTTATGATTCATTCATAAAATTATAAGAAAATCAAGAGAAATTTTTCATTTTTAATTTAAATATAAATGTTACGTATACAATATACTCATACCTCCATACATATTATGTACATAAGATATTTCTTTCCATTCGAAATACATACATAAGTCCTGGTCAAAAATGTCAAAATTTTGAACGCACGAGCATTAGTACAGTGGCAGCACTGATGCTCATGCGATTGATAATCAGCTGGATGCACATTCATGCATAAGCATAATGCCAAAAGCCAAATATGTTTTTGAACACAATTTTTAACATCTTGGGTATTTAATGTCGCTTTTTATAAAAATATAAAAATCTAGTGGGTTTTGTGATAAAATTATGACAATACTAAAAAACTTTTGTCATAAACGAAATTTTTTTTTTTTAATATAACCGCCAAAATAATATAAAATTAACTGAAACTGTACGTAGAGGGGCGTACATTACACAATGAAAATACTCGCGTATTTATATCTGCTGCTGCTGTTGTATAATAATTTATTGTAATCAGATACTTGGGAATATATGAACATTTGATATTTGAATTGAATACCGCCGGATACTTTAAAAGAATTTCTAAATTATTGAGTAATATATCAGATATTATTGTACGATATTTATGTAGTAATTGATATTGGTGTAAGTACATATAATGGTATAGTAAAATTATATTGAGAAAATGATAATTATTGTTGAATTCATAAAATAATTATGTTACCAATACAATTATTGTAGAAAACATAACAAAAATGATGTAAAAACAAAAATAGACAGAACAAAAATTTAATATACTCGTACTACATATCATATTTTAATGTGGATTTTATTTTCATTATAAATTTATTTATGTATAATCAAAAAGGTCAGAACATTGACTTCAATTAATTACATTATCTACGTACTTGTGTGTGTATAACTATAAGTAGATTCATGAATGATTCAGAATTGAATTTGTGTATTATGTATTATGATCCGGGCATATCGGAACAAGAAAATAATCATCATTGTACTGTATTTTATTTACAGTTTATGTCATACATGTATCAACGCTATAAGAAATATGTATCAAAGACCAGACCACCGCCAACCATATACATAATCTCAAATCGAAATTTTATTTATAATTTTTGAAAAAAAAAACTTATAATAATAGGCAATTATTGATGAATTTTTACATTAAAAAAAATTTATTTATTTTTTTTTTTAATTTTCATTCTTTTCTGTTTTCAATAATTGATAAGTTTAATGTTTAATCGAATTTTTGATTTATTTTCCGTTGAATTGAGATACACTCGAATAATTATACAAAATTTTTATTTATTTTCGATTCAATTTTATATGCAGTATATACATGTTCGCAATACAACTAATTTATACATTATATACCTATACTTAAATGAATTAATTGAGTGAATATATACATACACATATTTATACACAATATATGTATGTAGTTATACATATATTGTACATTATACCTACATTATGTAAAGATTGTAAATATAAATGGAAAAGTGATTCAAAAATAGAAATTTTTTCACATCTTAAAACAATTTATTTAGTAAATTAAAACGATTTCTTATTATGCAAAATTATATAAAAATAAGCTAGCAAAAATTAATCAAAACCAAAACCGTAGAGAAAAAAAAAACATTAAATTAAATTTTATTTTTTATTTTTTTTTGTATAAATTTTAAATTGGAATCAAATTTATTTTTAGAATGAAATTTTAGATTTTCATTTTATTTATTTATTTTTTTTTTCATATTCTTGATTGTAGAAGCTATGAATGTAAAAATATACAAGTTTATTGCCTTTATTCATTAATTGAAAATTGATTTGAAATAAAAATAAATCGAAAAAAAATTTTTTTTTTCAGATTTTTTTCGTTTAAATTTGAAGAATTTATTTAATATAATATTGGAATTTTATAGTAAAATAATTGAAATACATAAATTGAAGTACATACATGTAAAAGTGAATTATTTTTGCTTTGAATTTTATCGATAATAAACGAGTACTCATAACCAATGTAGGTACTCACGTTGTCTATTACCAGTATTAATAAATTGTAAGCAGTTAAATTCCAATAGTGACAATAATGCTGAGAACTGAGAAAATTTATCTTTGAGATATATAATATTTTTTAGATGCAGATGTTGGGTGGGAGAGTGTCAAAACCTTTAAATACTAACTCATCTTGATGCAAAGTTGAAAGTTTCAAAACGTTAAAACTATGAAACTATAGAAATTATGACATCACTATAAAAGTTTCAAAACGTATTGTGAACTTATATTTTTGATGCATCTGTTATAATAATCTGTGCATCGAGGAATTTTTCTTAGTGAAACTGTAATGTTACTGTATCACAACATATGTACATGTTTTTGACGTCTTGAAACTCATCCAATGTCTTTGCACTTGCTATATGTATGAGAATAATGTAGACACAGCGATACTAAACAGAATATGTATCTATATTTTTAATATGAATACAGAATATGTACATAAATACAAACATAATATATTATATGAGTGTTAAATGTATTATATCGTCATTGCTATTTTTAAAAATTCTATTAAGTATTCGTTTCGTTATTTTTTTTTTTATAATTTAATTTTGCAATTTTTTTTCCCTCTCTCTCTCTCTCTTTCTCTCTAATTTGTATATTGTATATATATTTTGCTATTTTTCTTTCAAAAAAAATTATCTATTTATTATTTACATACATATTTATACAAGATATGTACATGGATAGAATAGAGAGAAGTGTCAGTACGAAATATTAATTGTTTTATCACTGTTGTGATTATTTTATTGTATTCCGATTGAATATTAATTTTATGATTTTTCAGATGTTTCATGTATCATATCAAAGATGGTACAAAATTAAATATATGTACATATTTATATAGTATCTTTAATCATATTCAATAGATTATAACAATTAAATCATATTTTCTCTTATGGACACTTAACAACACACAAAAATTATGAATCACATATAGTTGGATAGGCTATATTTTAGGTTCATTTTTTGCAATCTAATATCCAAAATATAATTATTGAAGTTGAATTTTCGAAATGATTTACATACATTTATATGCATGCTGATTTCTGCTGACTGATTCATAAAGTCCAAATTTGTATATGGATTATTTTTAAACATTTTAATAAATGAAACCTGAGGCCTTATTTTACAGAAAACGTAAACGATTCATTTTGTATTATTTTACTTAAAATACAAGATGGCGTAAAGTAAAAGTGAATGAATAATGTGAATGTGAATGTGCTTTAATTTTTGCAAATAGCGTCAAATGTCATTGTGCTTTGACATCTATGCTGTAGAGAATTATGTAGACAGATGTAGTCTACAATGTTGACAGATAAAGAATTAGCTATACCGCTTCTATACATTCAATGCAGTGTATTCAACTTGGACTTCGACTTTCGACTTCACAACATGCTTAACATGTAAAAGTAGCTGTCAAATCTACTGCATTGAATGTATAGAAGTTCTAATACATATCCATTATATCAAAGTCGAAACTGTTTCGAAAGTCTTTTCAACGAAACGAGCTAAGCATTTTATTAAAAATAAAATACTGTTGATTTTTTGAATATTCACTTCAATCACTCTACAATAATTTATTTATTTTTATTTTTTATACATTTTTGTTTTTTAAATTTTCTTGATAACTGCTTGTTATCGATATAATATTACCTTTAAATCAAATTTTATATTGTGTACATATGCACATGTACTATGTAGTATTTATGTACATATATGTTATGAAAATATTTTATTTTTCGTAATAATCTTATCAAAAGAAAAGAAAAAAAGTGAAATCATTATCAGTATTTTTTTTTTTAAATACAAAATATTTTCTTATTTAATTTCTTACAAAATAATTTCATTAATACCCCCGCATCTATGTATGTATGTGAAGAAGGTATGTTATAATAAGTACATATAATTATTGCCTGTCTGTATATGTAAATATGTACATATGTACTCGTATTCGTATGCACTACTAAGAATTTCTTATCGCCGCGATTGTTACCTAAATATTTTTCATTTTAATTCCACCATACCAAATATAATATTGATTTCAATTAATTGAATAATCATATTTCAAGTGTCAACAATTTTTTCAATTATTAAATTGAATTTGTTTAAAAAAACAAATATGTTTTATATTATATTGCTTACATACATTACCTGTGTGTTCCATATATTAATGTAAATAAAATAAACATGTATCTTGTGCACATATTATCATAGTATTTTTAAAAATATTTGATTACGTAATATTAAATTGAAATAAATAACCGTATGCATGCATACATATGCATAAGTCCATCCGTCGTCCTATATAATTTAATTTATTTAATTCTTTTAATTAATACTAAATTATCTACACAACATATAAATATGTACGACAAGTAGACATTAGGCGTCAAAAGTCTTTGTACACCTCCAAAAATGTTTTCTTTTTCTAATAAAATCCTATGACAAATTAAGACATGTTTTACATTAATATGTGGTAAAAAAGTATATTATTTTTCAAATTAAATACATAATTGATTTCATTATATACGACGTATCAAAAATTATCTAGAATTCATCTTTAATATATACAGACTTAATTTTTGTGCACGACGAAGAAATATGGAGTCATAAATTAAATTGCATTTGAAAGGCCAAAGTGTTTTTACTTATGCGATTGAGGTGGGCTGATCATAATATATGATCATAGAATGTCTAAGAAAATGCTCACATCTAGCCCCACAAGGAAGTACTCGTCCAAGAGACAGACCATGAACGAGACGGAACGCCGAAGTGACAAAAGATGCGCCCAGTCAATTCTGAGAACAAGGAATTGGAGAAACTTCACCAATGACCGTACTGAGAAAGTGTCTCCTGAAGTATGCCAATTATCATCTAAATATAGTTTAGGTATATCCAAAAAATAGATTTTTGTAACATTACCTAGAAAAACCATATAAAAAATTATCTGAGAATTATATACAAATACAACTTTCGACTCTTAATTTTCGGTCTTGTTTTAATTATTTTTCTATATAACTCGAGAATGAACAAAGATAAAAAAATGAAATTCCGGAATAATATCAAGAACATATCAGGATTTCATTTGTTCAAAAAAAAAAAAAAAACAAAAAAAAAAAAAATTGAAAGATGTGTTCATGGATTTTGATTTGACTTACCTTACAGGTTTACCTACTTATCTTTAGGTTTACTTACCTATCCAAAGTTTGAATGTTGAAGTGTACGAAGACTTTTGATGTCCACTACTGTATTACATATCTAATCATGAAATTATGAATAACAGGAAGAATAAGATAATCATTTTTAAAATTCTTCATTTTTATTTGAAAAAAAATTTCTAGATTTTGTCGTCTTATTTCTTTTTTTTTTATTTTTCAAAATTATTTTTGCGTTCGCTTAAAAAAGTAAATGTATACTATGTACATACTACATAACATATAAATACATAGTTTGTTATATATGTATACATACGTACAGGTATTTGTATGTTTGTTTTGTACACATTGTACGTAAATACATAAAATGTATTGTTTTATGTTATCAGTTATTTTATTTACAATACTCATAAAATGTGTGCACAAGTTTACTTAAAAATTCTTATGTAATTAGCAAAAATATAAAATTTAAGATAAACACAGAAAAAAGGCAACACCTCTTGTACTATAATTTCTTAAATTTTTTATTATTATCTCATTTCAGTGTATAGTATAACCTATATACATAATAAATATGAAGACTTTGTTGTATCACAATCGCATACAACAAAAATAAAACTAAATTGTATTTGTATTGTGTTTTGTATTTTTGAAATGTGAAGTCATGTCCATAATAAATTTTTATAAAATTTAAATTATATTTTAAGATGAGCGTACGCACGTACGAGTCCGTCCATACATAAATGTTCATATTAACGTATGTTTGTATGTGCATATAAGAAAATGAATGAAATTTAAATAAAAATAAATTTAAAGAAAAAAAAAACTGAATACTAATATACAATCTAACAAAAAGAAGAAGAAGAAGAAGAAGAAGCAAAAAATAAAGATAGAAAAAGGTTACAAATTGAAGTGTTTTTATAACTGCCATATTATGATGACATCATATCACTTCACATAACACATACATATGTATGTATATGTACATACAATTTGAGGAGCTATATCTATATATAGCAATATAACATACATATATGTACACACATACATTAGCTAGTTAAATTATTTACTTATTTTAATGCTAATGTTTAATAATTTACTCATTGTATATAAAACTACATAGATACGTACATAATCATACATGTATGTATATCTGTGTATAGAATTTTACATTTTAATAAACAATAGTTTATTATTAATATAAAAAAAAATCCAGTGGCTATTTAAGTTGAATACAAAAAAAAAAAAAAATACGTAAAAACAACAACAAAAACATTCAAAATGAAGTGAATAAAATAATAATAATAATGGAAAAAATATTGTTGATTTTCTGAGCAAGTCAAGTCCGTCGTGCCGTGTCCATAGTTTTGTAAGCAGAAAGTTCATTTTAGTTTTAATTTCAATTTTAAAATAGTATGTATAGTTAATTTACGTACATACGTATGTACATACATGTATACATTCAAATTTGAATGTTCAGTTCAGATATTTTTTTGTATATGTTTTATATGTAAATTTATAGAATTTATGATTTCATGATTCGTCGTATGGTCCGTGTGGTATGACATAACACAATATGACGATTATGTGCATACATACACACTTACATATGTATTTCATTACCCATCATAATATGTAAACGTAAAATAAGCATAATACGAGTATGTACTATGTACATATAATGTACGTACAGTGTTCACTCACTTATGTACATAATAGGTCTGTACTGTAGCACAGGAAAAAAATGTTTTTATGAATACGAATACGAATATGTATATCTTTGCTTATATTAACAATATGATAAATGTATACTTATGTTTAATTAAGAAGCATTAAAAAAATATTTCATAAACTCTACAAGTAATTTAATATAATATGTGAGTACATACGAGTATTTTTTTATAGTTACGTAACTACATACATATGTAAAAACTTCAAAATTTTCGGTATAAAGTGTAAAATTGATAATGTTCCAATACTTTCTTGACCAAGTGTATACATTGTATGTATGTATGTATGTACATATTCGTTCTAGTCAAGAAACTGGACAAAACTTATACATAATAAAATAATGATTTTTTTTAATATGTACATAGTAATAATTTTCGTTCTATCATTCATTATGCAAGTATGTACATAATCAATATTTTTAGTTTCCTTAAAAAAATGACAGGAAAATTTTTTTTCGAGATATAAATATTGAATATGTACATATGTATGTAATATGTACGCATATTAAGATTGAAATTTGAACTCCATTTTGAAAACCCTTAATCACCTTTGAAAAATGTCTAATGAATTTTTCATTTATTTTTTTAAATTTTTATTTTATTTTATTTTGTTTTTGTGTTTTCTGAACACACCCCAATTAACTCCCAAAACTGATTACATTTAAGAATTTAACTCGAGTTATCTATTTTTAAAAAAAGAAGAAATTCCACATTTTAGTACCTAGTAAAATACTTAGTAGTATGGTAGTATGTAGTATTAATAAATAGTAAGGGGGTATGTAGTTGTTTTGAATTCACTGCATTAAAAATGTCAAATATTACGTAAACTGAGTATAAAGTGTGATGTAATTAGTAATGTATAATTTAAGAAGAGTAGAAAACGAAAATATAATGAAAAAGAAGAAACATTGTAATCATAACACAACATTAAATTGAAAACGTTTTTGTTTTTCTTTGATTTACTTTTTCTGTGATAAATTGAAAAACAGTAAATGAATTTTAATATGTAGGTAAACAAATATGTATGTAAAAAAACAGAATTAGTCTAAAATGTATAGAAAAAAACTGAAATAAAAAAGAAAATAAATTAACAGATATGCACTTTCGTATAAGGAAAACAAAAAATAAAATATGTACTTACTTACCATCATTCTAAGCATGCATATAATAGTATAATATGGATGTGTGGTATATACATACATATCTAGGTACCTACATAATATTATATCCATATGATATACTTATTTTTTTTTTTTCGTTTTGTTAACGAAGCATTAATTTACATAAATGGAACTTCCTTCCCCGTCATCATAAGAGTTAAATTATTGAATATACGAGTATACATATGTGATAATGATAATAACATTATAATGTATGGAAATATGCACGTAAACACTTTTATTTAAAATATATGTATGGTATACATTTATATGACCGATATATGAAAATAGTAAATGGATATTATGCCATCGTGCGGTTTATTGTAAATGTTGTGATGGCAGCACAATTGTTATACATACATACCTATATATTCTGTATGTTATCATCATTCGTACAGTCAATCATACATAATCTCTACCTAAATTATACACCAAAGTATGTATGTTGTATTAGATATATAAAGTACAATACATATCTATATTTTATAATGTACATTATATCGTGCCTATATGCCATCATCATACATAATACAATGTGAATACAAACTTTATTTTTAAATAAAAAAACAAAAAGCGTAGGAGACTTAATTTCCTCACATAACGGAATATATGTATGTATGTATGTACATAGGTACATCATTATACTAAGAGATTATTATAACAAAAAAAAATTTACATTTTTTTTTTTTTTTGTATTCAATTATTATAAATATTTTTATTTATTTTTATTTTGAGCACGATATGTACAAGTGAGTATATTTAGATTTTACAAATTTACATTATACGTACGTACTTATGTACATATTGTGTATTATGTATCTGCATCTACCTACGATTATTTTTTATTATTATTGTCATTATTGTAACAGGGAATATTTTTTTTTTTTTTTATAAAAGTTAAAAAAACTGCAGCTAACAACAGGTTGATTTGCATAAAAGTCGAACTCTGTTTTTTTTTTCTTCTGTACCTATTTATGTTGTTGTTGTTGTTATTGTTGTTGTTATTGTATCGTCATCGCTATTATATTACTCGTATTTACATAAGTATGTACTTGTATTGTTGAAATGATACGATGATAAAGACGCATTACGAAGTAAATTCAATGGATACATTCATTACATATAAAATGCAATAAAAACCGGCTTTTCAAAAGTCAAAACTAAAAAAAAACAGAAAAAACAAGAAAATAAAAAAAAATTTTAAAGTACCAGAAACCTTTCCTTTAGAGATTTTCTTGTATATATGTATACTCGTAATTTTGTAAAAGTAACAACAGATATGAAAACGAATCATTAAACTTAACTATACATATTATTTATTTATTTAAAATTACATATGAGTAGTATACATTTTGAATTGAACAGTTATTTTTTTACTGTTTTTCTCACCACATCATTATTGCATTTTACAAAAACCATCATCATTGTAATCTACTACCGATTACTAGTACTTGATATTCTTGTATTACCTACATGAAAGTAGTGATGATGAATTGAAAATGATGCAACCTTTTGATTACTGATTGATCACGAATAATACATCTAATGACTACCACTACCAAAAAAAAATAATAAAAAAAGAAAGAAATAAAAATAGGATAAAAACTAAAATGAGGCGAGTTAGATGGGTGGTTATTGGTAGGTGAGATAAAATTAGTGGTCTAATATGTGCGATAATTATTTGTCCATAACGCCTTCCTTAAAAAATAAATAAATAAATTATTAATAAATTAAATGTAAAAAATGTTTAAAATTTAATTTTTGTTTCATCAATATTTTTTTTTCTTGTAATTTCAGATTCAGACGATAACACCACATCTGTTATAAACACACAAATTTACTATACGTACATCATCTAAATAACCAATCATTATTATAATTGATTGCGTATAATTCGATATTTAAAACACCATAATAATAATTGAAAATATATTATATACATATAACGCCGCCGCCCTCCTTAGAAGACGAACAAGAATCTAAATAAAAGAAAAATTTTATTACAACGACAAAATATTTAATATTGCGCTTCCACGATAAATTAATTTTTTTCAATTTTTTTTTTTATTTTTTCTGTTTTTCGTTTTCTTTTTTTTTGTTTTTATTTTATTTGAAATTTAATTAAATATTTCTGTATTTGTTTTTTTTTTGTTTAAATTTGTACTTCGATTTTATTTTATTAAACAAAAAAAAAAAAAAAAATCAAAAAAAGAAAAACATAACGAATAATATAAAGAAATTTTTTAAACATCATCATTGTAGAAAAACGAAAAAGAAAAATTATAAATAATAAGAAAAATACAAAAAATATAGAGAGATAAAAAGATAAAGATAAAATAAAAATAATAATAATAAAAAAAAATTCATAAAAATGACAACAGATATATCAGTTGTACGCTGGGATCCCAGTCAGGGTCCCGGTAGTGAATATATTGATGAATATGAATACGATGGTGGTAATTCAAGTTCACGTCTATTCGAAAGATCACGTATTAAGGCTTTAGCCGAAGAACGTGAATCAGTACAAAAGAAAACATTTACAAAATGGGTTAATTCACATTTAGTAAGAGTTAATTGCCGTATACAAGATTTATACGTAGATATGAGAGATGGTAAAAATTTAATTAAATTACTAGAAGTTTTATCTGGTGAAAGATTACCAAAACCAACAAAAGGTAAAATGAGAATTCACTGCCTGGAAAATGTTGATAAAGCATTACAATTTTTACGAGAACAAAGAGTACATTTAGAGAATATTGGTTCTCATGATATTGTCGATGGTAATGCTGCACTTAATTTGGGTCTTATTTGGACCATAATTTTAAGATTTCAGGTAAGATTTTTAATATTTGGAAGAGATAATAATGAAATTAAAGTTTTCTTAAAAATTTTTTTTACTTTTTTGATATTAATCGGAACCGTTCTGTTTTTTTTTTTTTTTCCATTTCTTGCCTTGTCAATAATTACACAGATTCAAGATATTACAATTGAAGAAGTCGATAATAAAGAAACGAAATCAGCTAAAGATGCTCTACTTTTATGGTGTCAAATGAAAACTGCCGGTTATCATAATGTGAATGTTCGTAATTTTACGACATCATGGCGCGATGGTTTAGCCTTTAATGCAATCATTCATAAACATCGTCCAGATTTGATTGCATTCGAAAAATTATCAAAAGCAAATCCAATATATAATTTAAATAATGCATTCAATGTTGCTGAAGATAAATTAGGTCTGACAAAATTGTTAGATGCTGAAGATGTTTTTGTTGAACATCCAGATGAAAAATCTATAATTACATATGTTGTAACATACTACCATTACTTCAGTAAATTAAAACAGGAGACAGTACAAGGAAAAAGAATCGGAAAAGTTGTCGGTATTGCTATGGAAAATGATAAAATGATTCATGATTATGAAACGTTCACAAGTGATTTATTAAAATGGATTGAAAGTACAATTAATCAACTTGGAGACAGAGAATTTGAGAATTCATTGGCTGGTGTACAACAGCAACTATCACAATTTTCGACATACAGAACAGTTGAAAAACCACCGAAATTTGTTGAAAAAGGAAATCTTGAAGTTCTTTTGTTTACTCTTCAATCAAAAATGAGAGCAAATAATCAAAAACCATA
Source organism: Villa cingulata (assembly GCA_951394055.1). NCBI lineage: Eukaryota > Metazoa > Arthropoda > Insecta > Diptera > Bombyliidae > Villa > Villa cingulata. The sequence continues at coordinate 24,244,064 of OX596025.1, read as the reverse complement.
TACGCCGAAAGAAGGTAAAATGATTTCAGATATTAACAAGGCATGGGAACGTTTAGAAAAAGCGGAACATGAACGTGAGCTAGCACTTCGAGAAGAACTTATCCGTCAAGAAAAATTAGAACAATTGGCGGCAAGATTTGATCGTAAAGCATCTATGCGAGAAACTTGGCTATCAGAAAATCAAAGACTTGTCAGTCAAGATAACTTTGGATTTGACCGTGCTGCAGTTGAGGCAGCCGCCAAGAAGCATGAGGCCATCGAAACCGATATTTTTGCATATGAAGAACGTGTTCAAGCTGTTGTCGCGGTCTGTGACGAACTTGAAGGTGAACGCTATCACGATATTAAACGCATTCTGTTACGCAAAGAAAATGTTCTTCGACTATGGAACTACCTATTGGAATTGCTTCGAGCACGTAGAATGCGTCTTGAAATTTCATTACAACTTCAAAACAACTTCCAAGAAATGTATTACATCCTGGACAATATGGAAGAAATCAAACAGCTTTTGCTTACAGACGATTACGGAAAACATTTAATGGGTGTTCAAGATTTACTTCAAAAACACTCTCTCGTCGAAGCTGACATTAACGTACTAGGAGAACGGGTCAAAGTTGTCGTCCAAAACTCACAACGTTTCCTTAGCGATGAACCAGATGCGTATAAACCATGCGATCCAGAGATAATTGTAAACCGAGTTCAACAGTTGGAAGACGCTTACGCTGAACTTGTACGTCTAGCAGTAGAAAGACGTAGCCGATTGGAGGAAAGCCGAAAATTGTGGCAGTTCTATTGGGATACAGCAGATGAAGAAAACTGGATCAAAGAAAAAGAACAAATAGTATCTGCTGATGAAATTGGTCATGATTTGACAACTGTTAATCTTTTACTTAGCAAGCACAAAGCCTTGGAGTCTGAGATTCAATCGCACGATCCTCAACTACAAAATGTTGCAAAGGTCGGTGCTGAACTAATAACTGAAGGACACTTTGGTGCTGATCGCATCAAAGAACGTTTGAAGGAAATTTTGGCAATGTGGGATCACTTGCTCGATTTGACAAAATATCGTCGCCAACGATTAGAAAACGCTGTTGAATATTTCCAATTGTTGGCTGATGCGGACGACATCGACAACTGGATGTTAGATGCTCTTCGACTTGTGTCGAGCGAAGATGTTGGACGTGACGAAGCTAATGTGCAATCATTATTGAAGAAGCATAAAGATGTTGCGGATGAACTCAGAAACTATTCAGAGAACCTCGAACAATTGCACAAACAGGCAGACAAACTGACACTTAACGATGCTGAACATAACAAAGTACAAGAACGTTTGGAAGCGATCGACTCTCGCTACAAAGAACTTATGGAATTGGCAAAATTACGTAAACAACGACTATTGGATGCCCTCAGTTTGTATAAACTTATGTCCGAAGCAGACGGAGTTGAACAATGGATCACTGAAAAGACAAAGATGTTGGACACTATGGCACCTGGAAAGGATATCGAGGATGTTGAGATAATGAAACATCGTTATGATGGATTCGATAATGAAATGCACGCAAATGCATCTCGAGTAGCTGTTGTTAATCAACTGGCTAGACAATTGCTTCACGTTGAACATCCAAATTCAGCAGAAATTCTAGCCAGACAGAATCATTTGAATCAAGAATGGTCAACTCTTCGTGAAAAGGCAGAAGCTAAACGTGATGAATTGAAATCAGCTCACGGCGTGCAAACATTCTACATTGAATGCCGTGAAACGATTTCGTGGATTGAAGATAAAAAACGAATTCTCACTGAAACTGATAAATTACGAATGGACTTGTCTGGTGTAATGAAACTACAAAGACGACTCAGTGGTATGGAACGTGATTTGGCTGCTATCCAGGCTAAATTAACAAGTCTTGAAAAAGAAGCCGATGCTATTGAGAATGAACATCCAGAAGAAGCAGCAATAATTCGAGAACAGATCACGCAAATTCAAACAATTTGGGAACAACTCACTCAAATGCTTAAAGACCGCGATTCGAAATTGGAAGAAGCTGGTGATTTACACCGTTTCTTACGTGATCTAGATCACTTCCAGGCATGGTTGAGCAAAACCCAAAAGGATGTTGCTTCTGAAGATACACCAACTTCACTTCCAGAAGCCGAGAAATTACTTAATCAACATCAGTCCATACGAGAAGAAATTGACAACTACACTCAGGACTACCAGAGCATGATGGAATACGGAGAACGTCTGACTTCAGATCCATCAATCACAGAAGATTATAACTACATGTTCTTGCGTGAACGCTTGAAGGCACTTAAAGATGGTTGGGAAGAACTTCATCAAATGTGGGAAAACCGTCAAGTCTTGCTTTCACAAAGTTTGGACCAACAACTCTTCAATCGTGATGCTCGCCAAGCAGAAGTATTACTCAGTCAACAAGAACACTTCCTCAGTAAGGATGATACACCGGTCAATTTAGAACAAGCCGAAAATCAAATGAAACGACATGAAGCGTTCCTTACAACGATGGAAGCTAATGATGATAAAATCAATACTTTGGTCCAAGTTGCAGAAACCTTGGTGGATAAAAAACACTTTGATGCAGATAAAATTCAGAAGAGAGCTCAAAATATCGCTCAACGTAGAGACGATAATCGCGAACGCGCTGTGGATCAACATGAAAAACTTAAGAACCAAGTGAAATTGCATGAATTCTTACAAGATTTAGAAGAATTGACCGAATGGGTCCAAGAAAAATATTTGACATCTCAAGATGAAACATACCGTAGCGCTAAGACAATTCATTCCAAATGGACAAGACATCAAGCATTCGAAGCAGAAATTGCTGCTAACAAAGAACGATTGTTTGAAGCTGAAAAAGCTGCCCAAGAACTCGTAAAAGAGAAGCCAGAATTTAAAGAAATAATTGAACCTAAATTGAAGGAGCTCAGCAAACAATTTGAAGATTTAGAGGGCCACACCAAAGAGAAAGGTGCTCTCTTATTCGATGCTAATCGTGAAGTTCTTGTTCAACAAACATGTGACGATATTGACTCCTACATCACAGACCTTGAAAAACAGATCATCAACACAGATACCGGTAATGATCTCACATCAGTTAATATCCTCATGCAAAAACAACAAGTTATTCAAACTCAGATGGCAGTCAAAGCAAAACAAGTGGAAGAGATCGATAAACAAACTGAATATCTACAGAAAACTGTTCCTGAAGAAAAAATTGAGCCTATAATTGTTAAGAAGGCAGCAGTCATGGACAGATTTGAGAAAATCAAAGAGCCACTCATTGAAAGACAAAAACAACTCGAAAAGAAGAAAGAAGCCTTCCAATTTTGTCGTGATGTTGAAGACGAAAAACTTTGGATCGATGAAAAAATGCCACTTGCAAACTCCACTAACTATGGCAATTCGCTGTTCAACGTTAACGTTTTGAAAAAGAAGAATCAGTCATTGGCCACTGAAATCGATAATCATGAGCCAAGAATTATGGCAATTTGCAACAATGGTCGTAAACTAATTGATGAAGGTCATGAAGATGCAGCTAAATTCGAAGATCTGATCAAACAATTAACTCAGAAATGGCAAGAACTAAAAGATGCCGTTGAGAACCGCAAAAAGAATTTGGACCAATCCGAAAAAGTACAACAATATTTCTTCGATGCCCAGGAAGCTGAATCATGGATGAGTGAACAAGAATTGTACATGATGGTCGAAGATCGTGGCAAAGATGAAATAAGTGCACAAAATCTAATGAAAAAACATGAAACATTGGAGCAATCAGTAGAAGATTATGCCGATACAATTCGTCAGTTAGGAGAAACAGCCCGACAACTTACAAGTGAACAAATTCCCCATGCAGATGCTGTGGCTTTGAAACAATCACAACTTGACAAATTATATGCTGGTTTAAAGGATCTAGCTGGCGAAAGACGAGCACGATTAGACGAAGCTCTTCAACTATTTATGTTGAACCGAGAAGTCGATGATTTGGAACAGTGGATCGCAGAAAGAGAATTGGTTGCAGGTTCACAAGAATTGGGACAAGACTATGATCACGTGACTCTTTTATGGGAAAGATTCAAAGAATTCGCACAAGATACTGCTGCTGTTGGTGGAGAACGTGTGGCCAAAGCAAATGGAATCGCTGATGATCTTATCCGTGCCGGTCATTCAGATTCCGCCACGATAGCTGAATGGAAAGACAGCCTAAACGAATCTTGGCAAGATCTTTTAGAACTGATTGAAACTCGTACACAAATGTTGGCCGCATCACGTGAGCTTCACAAATTCTTTCACGATTGTAAAGATGTCCTTGGACGAATTATTGAGAAACAACACGGTGTGTCAGATGAATTGGGACGTGATGCTGGCTCAGTATCGGCATTGCAACGTAAACATCACAATTTCATGCAAGATTTGATGACGTTATACTCACAAGTCCAACAAATTCAAGAGGAATCAGCTAAACTACAAGCTTCATATGCTGGCGATAAAGCAAAAGAAATCACAAATCGCGAGCAAGAAGTACTCCAAGCCTGGGCAAATCTTCAAGGCATGTGTGAAGCTAGGAAAGCGAAATTGGCTGATACTGGCGATCTATTCCGTTTCTTCAATATGGTCCGAACACTTATGTTATGGATGGAAGATGTCGTACGGCAAATGAACACATCAGAGAAACCACGTGATGTATCTGGTGTAGAACTCCTAATGAACAATCATCAAAGTCTTAAGGCCGAAATCGATACCCGAGAAGACAACTTTTCTGCATGCTTATCTTTAGGAAAGGAATTGCTTGACCGTAACCATTACGCCTCTGCCGATATTAAAGAACGTATTTTACAATTGACGAATAGTCGAAATGCATTATTACACAGATGGGAAGAACGATGGCTGAACTTACAATTAAGTAAATCACAAATTCGCTTAGTGTTTAAGTACGAATTCACTAATTCATTGATTTTTTTGATTGTTTGTATTTTTTCATATTAATTTTTAGTTCTGGAAGTTTATCAATTTGCTAGAGATGCAGCTGTCGCTGAAGCATGGCTAATTGCACAAGAACCCTATTTAATGTCAACGGAATTGGGTCATACAATTGATGAAGTCGAAAATCTGATTAAAAAGCACGAAGCATTCGAAAAATCAGCTGCTGCACAAGAGGAACGATTTAGCGCTTTGGAGCGATTAACTACAGTAAGGAAATTGAAAATTTTTTTCTAATTGCAATTTTTTAAAATGTTTTTATATTTCGATTTGTAATAGTTTGAGCTCAATGAATTAGAAAGAAGAAAGAAAGCAGCACAAGAAGCCGAACGACAACGCTTACAAGCTGAGGCTGAAGCAAAAGCAGCTGCAGAAGCAGCTGAGGCAGCTAGGCGACAAGCAGAAGCTGCAGCACGTGATACAGCCGATACTGCAGGATCACCACAACGAGAACAAGCCGGTAAGTACGAAATTATTAAAAATATATTCTTACTGCAATATTTTACGTTTAAGTCTTTGTATCTTTTGTAAATATTTTCACATGTAATTTCTTGCTCCCCCTCATAGCATCATTTTAAGTAATCTTATATTCCTCTATCAAGCCTGCATTTAAATTCCTCCAAAAAAAAAAAAAAGAAGAAGAAAAAACATTAGTCCGTTCCAATCCATCATTCTACACGAAGAATTTTTTATTGTTTTTTTTTTGTTTTTGTTTTTTGAAAGATACTATTTTGGAGAAGAAATGAAGAAAATAAATTCGCTAACATGAAAACTTTTTTCTATTTTCTTTCTTTGTTTTTTGGTTTTTATTTTTCATTTTTCTTTCTTTTTTTCTTTTTCTTATATTTACACGCTGCCAAAACTGATTTAAAAAAAAAATTTAATTTCCAAAAATAATAAAAATTCCTAAAAAAAAAAATATTAAAAATCGTCAAATGAAAAAAAAAATTAAATTGGAAAAATAAAAATAAAAATGTACAATTTATCCATATCCATCATCAATTACAATCACAACCTACTATTACTACTACTACTACTACCACCACCACCACTAATTATCATCATTATCATCATCTTAATCACCACCTAATTACATAACTAACACATCATCTGTACAACTGTTATTATATCTATATTAATTTCCTGCTATTATTGAATTTTAATGAATCGAAAATAAAAAAATTGTATCGCTAAATATATTGTAATAATGCTAAAAAAAAAAAAAAAAAAAAAAAAAAAATTGAATTGAAAATAAATTAAAATCAAATTCGTGCGCACATTTATACACACAACACTAAAACACACAAAACAAAATATTACGAACCTGGAAAAAAAAATCAAAATAAACCAAAAATCGAAAATAATTAGTTGCAATGAGAGCTGCTTCACCTGTAGAAAAAGAAAGACCCGTTTCACAAACAGGTACTAACAAACAAACTAACTAATTAACTGTGTAAATGTAACTAACTAATTCTAATTTCCTTGTTTATATGATAAAAGAAAAGACATTTTGTTAAGCTTTTTGTTCTTGATATATTATGCGATTTTTATTATTTCTGTTTTACTTTTTTTTTTACTATATTTTGTTTTTTTGTATAAATTTGTGTGTGTGTTTTATTTTTGTTAATATTTTCTTATTATTTGTGGATTTTTAAAAAATACATTTGTATGTACATATACAATATCGCTTATACATGGAGGATTGAATCCAGATTGAACCTAGATGATTGAATTTTAATGATATAGGGTGGGTTCATTTAGTAAACATGACTTTGCAGTGCTGCAGAAATGTTGATTCAATGTTACTGTAACATTAAAATTTTTGTGTTACGATACTTTATTATGGTATTGTTACGTTAGTTTTACTAATGTGTTGAAAAAATGAACCAGATTATTTTAGTCATGATTACTTTTTGAGCGATTGATTGGGCAGTGTTACTGCAGTGTTGACTTTATGAATCCAGCCATATGTAGCATTACCACTTTAAATTAAACTTTATGTAAATCAATGAAACTTTATTCAAATGGAATGAAACTTTGTACAAACCAAATGAAATATGTATACAAATGAAAATTTTCAAAATGGCTAAAAAAAAAAAAAGAATACATGAAATTATAAGAAAAATATTGCATTTTAAATCTAACACAAAAAGTAAATACTTTATCATTCTTTGATTATAGAAAATCGTCAATTAAAATTTTATAGGTTATGTTGTTAATGCTTTGAACTACCTACATACATTTCAATCAAAATTGATAAACTCGATCTTTCGATTTATCGAAATTATATTACACAAATCGATATTCGATTTTTCAATCATCCAATCTTTGAATCCAACCATGTATAATGTGGTAATAAAAAAAATATAATTATCAGCTGTTAATTTTCACAATAAATTATACTATAAAATTAAATGATAAATACAATTTAATAATTTCATCGTATCGAAATGATTTTCGAGGTATTCATTTGTTCAATAGTCGCTGCTGTCATTGAACATTGGAATAACTTTATGCTTTTACACACTTTTATTTTGAAATTGAATTTAATGACAACAAAATTAATAGCTGAATTAAATTTGTATTAAATAAATTTTTATGTTTTTTGCTTAAATGTTCTTCAGTTACTTAAATTAAATTTGTATAATATTCTCTTTTAGCTTATACATATTCTGTTGTCTGTATCAAAAATTATTGTATTACCATTATATGAAATCGCTTTGTACATTATTTTTGAAATTTTTAATTTTTTATTATTTAAATATTGAATTCTTGATAAAATATAATCGTTAAGTAACGATCAATTGGCATAATTTAGCCGTTGCCATATTCAGCTTTATGTACATAATGTCAGAATGCGATGTATTAAATTTTTACTTAATAGCTTGATCGTTGTTTAACGTTTATTTAGAAATTTAAATTGTGTTTTTTAAAAAAAAAAAAAATAAATTTCATATGAATCCTTTGGAATGAAAATGATTTCTAGGTTATAAATAGAGATTATTTCGAAATGTCTGTAGATAGATGTTTAGATGTGTATATAAAATAGAGATTTTTTTTTATTTTGCTTTTACTTGTTGTTTTGTCTTCTTTTTTTTTTATTTTGTAATCAATCAAAATCAATATATTTTACATACTATTTGGGACTATCAAATGGAAAAGTTGAAAAAAAAAAAAATAAATAAAACAAAAATTTGTTTACTGATCACTAACTATACTACCGTCCCGTCCGTCCGTCTACTTTCATTTTTCAATTACACAAAATAAATTTTGGCATTTTTTCTACACAAAAATGAAAGCAAACGTATCGCTAATTTAATTCTTTCATTTCTATTAATAATGATAATTTTATAAAATTTAATTAAGGAAAATTCCTACTGCTATCTGTAAATAAGTAACATACATAATATTTTATTGTTAGGTTAGGTATCTAAGTACATTTTTACTTTAGAATATTTAAAAACAAAAATGATGAGAAACATTTATGAAGAATAATTTATCAGCTATTTTATGGTGTTTTGTTCTACATACAATATACTCGTATTTACATTTATACTTATATAAGATAAAAATGAAAATTAATTTATTTATTATCAACAATTTTCTGTAAAAGAATACATTTATAATAATAAAATAATGCAAAAACACTATAAATAATGTACATAACTCAACTCACGTAGGTATTATACGTGTATAGCTCTTTATTGTAGAATACTATTTTATTACACGTGTATTACTAATTTATTTCTTCTGAAAAAAAAAATAATTAAGGTAAGCTTTAAGTTAGATGCTAAGTAATTTAAATATGTATTTATAAATGTAATTTTTCATAATAATTTTCAAAGTATTCGTATGTAATATGCAATCTTAGAATGTAAATCTTTCACAGTCTATATGGATATTTTAAAAAAATGCCGTAGAGTAAAAAGAATTGTTAAATTGAATATCGCGTTTACTGCATTTTTGTAAAATATCCAATAGTTTTAAATGCAACACAGCATCGTATTGTAATTTCCAGGTAAGCTTGCACAATTTATTGTTGACTAACACCTTAAACACGTCCTAATAGTACACACAAAAAAAAAATTGAATCTATCAAAAGCTAGAATTGAAATTTTATAACAAAAGAAATAAATTGTCAAATTCGATTAAATACAAAAACAAAAGAAGAAGAAAAATGTTTCCAATGAAATTGAATATTTATTCAGCTTTTGAAAGATTCTCATAAATGTTTAAGGATAAAAATATTTTTCAGGCTAATATTGGTACTAATTAACTAACTTAATTAATTTTGGCTTTGGTTTCTAACACAGTTCTTAGATTAAAATTTTTTAATGAATAAATTTAAATCCAGTCACTAAAATCTAATAAAAATCATGTGATAACAAAATATAATAAAATGTTGACTTTTAAAATGTCATCATTGACGCTTAATTCAACTCAACGTATAAAATTTTAAAGTTGAATTATGCAACATCAAAATGTCACAATGATGAATTTTAAAATTCAATCAAATTGTTGTCTTGTAATTTTTCTTTTTAAAAAATCTTTTTTACATTTTTACTAACTTGATTATTATCTTATTGGAAATGCTAATAATTTTAATACATTGAAGCTATCATGTTAATTTTTTTTTTTTAATATTTTTCATTAACACTATTCCACTATAGCTATGTACCTACTCTTTTATTTTCCTCATTTAATATAAATTTTGCATAAAATTTTTTTTTTAAAAATTTACTTCAATTAAAAAACAAACAAATAAAATACAAAAAAAAAAAATTTTATTTTTATATTTTGCATGAAATTCTTTTTTCTCTCTTTTTTTTTAACAAACAAAAATAAAAAATTGAAAAAAAAAAAATTAAATTAAAATAAAAAATAAATAAAAATAAAACACTAAAAGTGCATGCCCGCATGAAATTACCTCATGATCCTACTAAACGTTATACCAGTGAAACCGGACGAATAACTTCGTATCCGGGAGCATCATCATCGTCAACACAAAAACGTTATTCTTCAAGTAAGTACATATACATACCTATTCAAAAACATTATAATACAATATAAAAAAATTAATGTAGATAAATGTATTGTTGTAATTTTGTAAATTGTTCAAAATATAAATTGTGTAAAATAGTTAAAATTAGCTAATAATAGTAGAAAGTATAAATAATTTGCTGCGTTAATTGCACCTCAAACCATTAATTCTAATTAGATGCTTTCGATTTAGCAAATTTCGAAGTACATACTTGCGAGTAAATAAGGTACTAAATATCTGTGCTAAACCATCTACTCGCAGCTACTAATGAAAATTTTTTCATGTGTAGATTGCAAGTAGTTACGATTAATGCCGATTCTGCATTCAATGCAGTAGACTTTACTTGACTTTTACATCTTAAGCTTAAGCATGCTGTGAAGTCGAAGTCCAAGTTGAAGTCCATTGAATATAGAAGCGGCATAATTTTTATTTCGTTCGATATAAAAATTAATCCTAGGACACATTTTTTGTACTCGCAAGTTACTTAAAATTGTTAAATCGAAAGCAGCTAAATGTAATTTGTAAAAATTCATGGTTTATCAAACCTGTGTCGATAAACTGAATTAAATTAATACTCGTATATGTACATATTTATGGTTTGACGTGCACTTTAATCTTATAATTCTAATCTAAAGTAAATGCAGAAATTAAAAAAATGCATGCGTAATTTACAAATATTAGATTCAATTTTTTTTTTTTTTGCATGCGATTTTAATATTAAATTGCTTGATTGAGTTTATAAAAATACATCGATTTTACATTAATACATGATTCAGTTTTAGAATATTCGTATTAAGCAGGTTTGCTGAATTGTTTTTCGTTCGATAATCTCATCGATGTATTTTTTATAACTCTTAGCTAATGTAGAAAATTAAAATTAAAATTTTATAAATCAGCTTATACAGTAGAATATCATTTTTAATGTATGTACTACGTCGGTTAAAAATTGATTTTCTCATTTAATTTAATTTGATTTTAGATATTATTATATATAGTAAATTGTTTTGTGATTTTTCTTTTTTTTATTTTATTTCTTTTCTTTTCTTTTTTTTTTTTTGTATTTGATTTCATATTTTATACATTAATTATTATTCATGTAAATATTATAAAAAAAATCTGCACGTTAAAATACAAACAAAAACAAAACGATTGTGTATATATTTATCATATTGTATTTGCACAACTATTACTGTATGCATGCATGCCCACATTTACAAAATTGCCATAATATACATATATTCATGATGCTCGTATTAAAAAAAAAATTAAAAAATTACTCGTATGTAAATGTATATTATTTGATCGCTGAATATCTATGCAACGTTTGTATATACACATACGCACGCACATTCGAATTATTGTTCGCGTTAAAAAAATTTCTACAATAATGGATGAATGCATGATGATTTATTTGCCATCAAACAACGAAATTATTTTCTACCTACCTGTACTTATGGGATTATGGATTTCTCAACATACTATTTGGTTGCCAAAAAAACAAAAAAAAAAAATATATTTTACTGCCATTTTTGATATAAATTGGCAATTGGGTGGGATACTGGATTATACTGACTGGATACTGAAATATTGGTTTATTGGTTATTTGGTTATTGGGATATATATATATACATACATTATATGTTATTGATATTGTTAAATAAATAAAAAAAAACAAAAAGAAACAATTGATCCATCAAATACAACTACCGCTACAGTTAGACGATCAATGACACCAACATCATTAGGTGGTCATGGTGGATCACCAGTATCCCCAACAGGTAGTACTGGTACAATGCGTATTGGTAGACGATCAAGATCAAAAAGTCCATTCAGAAGTTTTAGATGGAAACGTAGTTCAACAAGATCTGAACAAGATTCTGAAGATGAAGGTAGTTTTTTTTATTGGTTTTTTTTTATTGTTTTTTGTTTATTTTTATTTTTATTTTTTATCATTTTATCATTGCAATTTCATTTATTAAATTAATTTGAAAAAAATAAAAATTAAATAAATAAATAAATTAAAATAAAAAGAGAAATATATTTTATTTAGCATATAAGTTATGATGATGTCTATGTAGTAGTTGTTGGATTGATTGCGATTAAGTAGCGAATATATTTAGAATACTTATTGTGTGTCATGTCGTCATGTGATTTTTTAATTAATAATACATACGTACATATATTCATAATGATTGGTTATTCTTTTTTTTTTTTTACATTGCATACATTGCATACATATTTATAATATTATTATTGTTATATTTAAATGTGTTATTTAATTTGTTTTATTGTTTGTTGTAAAATGATGCATCTTGATAATTTTAATTTTTCTCATTTTATTTTTGATCGATATATCGTTTGTGTGTTTATTATTTTATTTTTTTTTTTATAAATATTTTATGAAAAAAAAAAAAGAAGAGAACAACAACAAAAAAATTGGAAAGAGAAAAACACACGCATAACAAAATTAAAGAAATATAAAAATTTCCCTTTTAATGTAATTTGCATGTGTGTGTAAGTGTATCTCTACTGACAACAAAGTACATATCAGGTATCAGTATCACAAAACGCCATATTGTAGCCAAAAAAATGAAAAAAAAAAGGAAAAACAAATGTAATATGCAAAAACTTTGAATAAAAATTTAATCAATGACAAATGAGCATAATTGCATTGCAAATGAGTTAATTGCATAAATTGAATTCGAACACTTAAAAAAGTACCAAATGTAAAAGTAAGAAAATTTTTTAATTCGCACACATCCATTAAATTATGAGTAACACTTATACGAGTATGTAAATAGAAGATAATGTATACGTATAGAACTATTTGAAGAAGATTTTAAATAAATGTAAGACAGAAATATAGTATTTAATAGGGTATTGAAAATTAATTATTCTTAAAAATTTACTAAGAATTTTCTACAAAAAAAAAAAAAAATAATTAAAGCCTGAGAATAATATGATCTTTTAAATTCAAATAGTCAACTTGCATAATTTAATCCAATTAAAGATCATTGCCAAAATATTAATCATAATATTGACTGAAAATTTTGAACAGTTTAATCGTATAGACTCTATAGTGGGATTGATTTTTTTTTTTCGGTGTCAGAAAACTGATCATATAGATCATATAAAATATCGTATTTGTATCGAATAAAGTCCAATCTAAGGGTCTCATGTTTTTTTCTTTAAATTTGAATTCAAAGAAATATGATCTTTCAACTATATGCCATGTGATCAATTTTCTATACCACATGTCTGTCTCAGTTATAAGATAATCATAAAATTGAACATAAAATTTCGATAGTTCCCAATAACAATAAAATATTAGTCACAATGTTTACGTTTTATTTTTTTTTTTTTTTTAAATAAAATTTTCTTATTTTTTATAAATATTTATATATAAGTACATAGTTTTGTAATGTTTCATTTATATGATTATCTTTGTTTTTGTTGTTGTTGTTTATATCGTTATTGTTGTTATTGTTGTTTATTGCTTTACTAGGAAGATAAAAATTTGTTTAGAGCCAAATATCAAAAACAATTTAAATGATGATCGACCTTTTTAACTGATCATCATTTTTGAGAATATTCAGCATTTTAATTATCTTTCAAAATTTAAGATGAATATTTTCAAATTGATGATAAGTTTGAAAAAAAAAACAATAAAACTTTTAAATAGTTTTTAAAAAAATCTTTTACACAAGAAAAAAAAATTATTGAAAAAAGACTGAATACTTAATTGAATTGAAACAAAATTAAATTTTAGTTTTTACAAAAAAAAAAAAAACAGAAAAAAAAATATTTCTATTCATTAATATCACATTTCTAATATTCATTTTTATTTTATTTTTTCACTCAAAAAAAAAAAAAAAACAAAAATCTACGAAAAAAAAAACAAACAAAAAAATGAAAAACAAATATTTCCGGAAACCATGTGTGGATCGATCATTTTTCTACAAAACAAAATGTGTGTAGAACGAACAAGCCCCGGTTCTGAGGAAGGTGTTGAAGGTACACTAACCAGAAAACATGAATGGGAATCAACAACAAAGAAAGCATCAAATCGATCTTGGGATAAAGTAAATTTGAAAATATTTTTTTTTTTTTTGCTTTTAACAATTTTAATTAAATGTTTTAAAAAAAAAAAAAATTCAAAATTCAAAATTAGGTTTACGTTGTCGCTCGTGGCGCACGTTTAACATTCTACAAAGACCAAAAAGCAACAAAAGTTCCCGAACAAACTTTCCGTGGCGAACCACCATTAGAATTACAAGGAGCATCAGTCGAGGTCGCCAGCGATTACACAAAGAAGAAGCATGTGTTCAGAATTAAGTGAGTATCCACATCACGCACGGTTTTGAGTAAGAAAAAAAATTAGAACTTAACGAAAAATAAATTAGAACTTAACGAAAAATAAGAATTTAACGAAAAATGAAATAAAATTACTAAAATTTATTTCATAAATTGTTTTCATTTTCATTCAATTTTTTTTTTGTTTTATTTTTTTTTTTACTTTTTTTTTTAATATTTATAGATTATCAAATGGTGGTGAATTCCTTTTACAAGCACACGATGATTCTGAAATGAATCAATGGGTTAGTGCTCTTAAGGCACAATGTGACAGTGTTTCTGGTGGTGAAGGAAAATCACAAACATTACCGGCATCCTCACAAAAAGATGAACCAAAGAGACGATCATTCTTTACACTAAAGAAAAAGTAAATATTAAATTCTAGAAAATAAAATTTATCAACAAAACAAAAACAAAAACAAATAAAACTTTTTCAAAAAGAAAAAAAAAAAACAAAAACAGAAAAAAAAATCAAAATTTTTTTAAAATACAAAAATATGAATCAAAATCAGTCTCTGAATCAAAAATAACAAAAACATAAAAAAAAACATTTCGATTTTTAAATACTCTGAAATTGAAGAAGAAGAAGAAAAATTATTCATGAGGTTAGAGAAAAATCGACAAAAATGAAACGAATATCAAAAATCTAATTATGTACATTTTTTTCTTACTATATTACCACAATCGTATTCTATATTATATATATTTTTTTATTTTGTTTTTGTTTTTTTAATTAAGAAATATATTTTTTCAATTATTATGTATTTATATTACGTACATAAATTTTTACATTTATTTTTAAAATTATATTCTACGAATTTTATTATTTTAATAATTTTATTATCGATTTACGATATTGTTCAAATCATTTTCAAAATTAACACACTGACAGTCAAAAATAAATTTTATTTGAGAATGCAAATATGTATATATACTCGTACATAATATGTGCACTCGTCTAAAAAGAAAAAAAAAAACAAAAACGAATAATAATTTTCTTTTGATGATTACGTTCAATGTAATCATTTAAGTTTGAAATAACTCTTCAAAAAGAAAATATTTTTTACGATTTATATTTGTTTATGAAATTGTGTTCGTTAAAGTTTCGTCAAGAAAAAAAAATACAAAAAAAAACAAAGAAATTATGCATATTGTAGTGTTGTCTACGAATCTAGGAATGAATTTATTGCATGATTACAATTTATTATCGTACAGGAATAATCCTACTGTTAACTGTTACCTGACATATACCCACAAAACGATAAAATCGAAGATAGAAATATAAAAAAAAAAAACGAAACAAGCATGTATTAACGTCTCAATATAAATGTTCATTGAATTTCGTAAATTTTTAAAATGTTAAAAATGTCTGTGCGTAAAGTTCCGAAACGAAGTTTATTACACGAAACTAGTTGATTACTTTGAAATTATTAATGTTTCGATACAAAAGAAAAAGAAACATGAAAAATTTTTTGTGTTCATTTAAGATCCACCAAATTATGTAGCTTTTAGAGCAAAACGTACCTAATAGCAGGTATTGACTGTCAATTGTGTTGATTGACCGACACAATAACCAAAACATCACACCATAACGACAATTTATTAATGTATCAAATCAAATTACAAAATATTATAGCAAAATCAATGATAGAAAAAAAAATGTATAATTTGTGTAATTCCTTTTTAAAATGTTTATTTTATCACATTTTTATGTAATAATTTTGTTTTTATTTTTAATTTTATTTATAATCTGAAAAAATTGAAAAAAAAAATTATTTTCAAGAAAAAAAATCAACAAAAAAGCGAAATTTTATTTTGAATTTTATTTTTTATTTTTCATATTTTGTTCATTTTATAAAAATTTCTCTCTAGATACATACTTGTATGTTAAGAATTATTGCCAATCAATTATTATTGATTGGTACATTGTATAGTTAGGTACTATTGGTGTTTCTTTTACCAGTAGTTTTTGTTAAATTTATTTTAAAATTCTGTTGAGTTCTGAAATGCATCAACAACACCAAAGCGTTGCATCGATTTTCACTTACGACCTGATAAAGGGCACAGCACAATCGCACAATCATAATATTCATACTGTATCGGCACATAAAACGTAAACAAAACCAGACAAACAATGACAATGTATTTGTCTATCGGACAGAAGTAATCCAGCAAACAGTTTACGCATCTTTGGCATTTATTTCATATTTCACAGGGGCAAAAAAGAAAAAAAAAAACTGTCAGTACTTTTAATATCAATGTTTGTTCACAAACAAAAAAGATATTGTCGTTATTTCTCGAACGTAAAGCTGTTGAAGGTCCAGTGTACGCATGAAGTTGACAACGGTAAGAAGTTGTAAAGTTGCGGCGAAAGTAAGAAGAAGAAATAAGGTTCTGAAGTTTCTGTAACGCATACATTGGGCCATACAAAAGCAAAACTATGCGGCAAAGGATGAAGAGTTTGTAGGGGGTAAACAGCGTTAAAAGTGTGAAAAGTATTTCTTCTACATTGGGCCTTCAGCTTAAGGGCGAGTAAATGAGAATCGACGCTAATTAAACTTAAGGTACTCGTCCACGATGCAATTTTTCTTGCATGCAAGACGATTTTGACAGATAAAATTGCACGAACTATTTATTTCGAAGTGTACGCTGCCTAGAAAGATGAAATATTGCACAGAAAACGTATTTCATGCAATATTTCTTATTGCAAGCAATTTTTTTTATTGCATAGTGTACGCAGAAAGATATGCAATATTTCGCGCAAGAAAAATTTATTTCAATAAATATTTCTCTTGCATATGCAATAAAATCAGTTGAGTAAAATGTAATGGGTTGCTGTGTTATCTATCATTCGTTTGTTTATGTTGTGTTGTGCTGTGACTTCTTGTGAATTTGGTATGTATTTTCTATTATTATTATTATTATTATTATTATTATTATTAGAAAGGTAGGCCTTTCATTTCTTAAAATATTGAAAAAATAAAAAAATATTTAATATTTGACATATAATGCATAGGCAAGAAAATGAGAATTTCGTGTAAGTGCTCGTGCAATAAAAATTTCTTGCAAAGATATTTTTTTCTTGCATGATAGAAAAATTGCATATTTTTCATGAAATATTGCGTCGTGTGTACGAAGTACTGCAAGTTTTCTTGCATGCAAGACAAATTTCGCGCAAGAAAAATTGCATCGTGGAGAAGTACCTTTAAATATTTAAATAACTGAACTGTGTGTACATGTAGATAGATACCGGATTTATGCATTTTAGAACTCACTTGCATCGCACAATTCTAGCGACAACTACAGCGTATAAAGTAATTAAATGGAACTTTTTACGCTGAATTTTACGCTGTCGCTGTCGCCCAAATAGATTCTATTCTATTTTTCAGCGACAATGAGTCATCCCGACCTGGATTTTGCAGTAGTAGTAATCTAATCGCAAGAAGAAGAAATGTAAAATTCAAATATATTTTACGCTGCAGTTGCGCCCTAACTGTGCGAACTTTCGGCGATACGGTGTAGTTGTCGCGTTAATTGTGCGATGGCTGTCAGTCTTCTTTATCGCTTCTGTAACAAAAAATAAATACATACATATATATTTCTCTGAAACTTTAACTGCCTAAACATTATACGGCGACTTTTATTTTTAGTTTCAACTTGAAGACTTTTTAGTAGTTTTGTTTTCTTTTTTTTTTTTTTTTTAAATAAATAAATTTTATGAGCGTAATTTAAATTTGAAATACTGCCGCTTTACACTGCTCTAGAGAGAAGAAGAATTTCTTTCTTTTCTCGTTCTCTTTTATTCTTTTGAATTCAAATTCAAAGTAAATTTTAAGTTTTTTTTTCTTTTATTTTTATGTTAAATTTTATTTAACAAGAGAATATGAATACAGATTACCTACATGAAATAAGCTTTTTCTTATTGAGATATTTTGTTACGCATATTGTAAATTGTATGTAAATATATAAATGTCAGTTTATTATCTGTTCACTTTATAATTTTAATTTTAATTTGATTTTTAAATTTAATTTTGCCGCTGTTTTTGTACAATATTATTGAGAATGATTATTATAAATTTAATGTTTTACAGTAAAGAAAAAAACTACATGAAAAAAATTATAAAATTTTTGTGGAAAAATTAAACGCAAATGAAAACTTATTAAAATTAGATGAGTGTAGTAATATTGAATTCTAAAATTATGATGTGATTATCTTGAAATTTGCAAGCAGAGTCTAGTTGTTTGAGAACAAAATACATAATATACCTACAAATTTTTTTGTAAATCTTTCAAGTTAAAAATGCTTCTCATTTCTTGATGATTAATTTCTAACTAATGATTTGTCAAACACTCGATATCACATCATAGTTGGAAATTCAAATGAATGATCATAAAATGATGAAAATTTTCGGATACAAATTTTAAATAAAATTGAACAAGCATTTTTACGCCGCCGCATTATGCATGATTGGTATAAAGCATAATAATTATTTGATTTTAATGAACAAAACAGAAAGAAAAAGAAATATGGAAAAAATATCTACTACATGAAAATGAAATATTCATCATTTAAAATCATTCATCAATCTTATGGTGATTATATATTAAATGCAAAAATATTGTAATATTTACATTATATTGCACGTCTCTATAAATTTATGCGTGAATGTGTAATGCAAATTATTCACATAAATACGAAATAAATATAAAAAAAAAGGCTAAACAAAAACAAAAAAAAATGTTTTCTTAAAGTAAAATATACAACATAATAAAAATTGAAAAAATTTTAATAAACATTTAGATAAACAAACAAGAAAATAAATAAATAAAATAATAATAAATATAAAAAAAAAATTATATATACTTGCGTACATATTATGTACTTATGTATTGTATATGGTTATGATATAATTGTGTCTGTGTATTCATATAAAGTTGTTACATATTATTATAAAATATACATATTATATCTATTGTAATCCAATCATTTAATGAAAGAAAAATAATATTAATATACATAATTATAATATAATGCAATGAATGTTTAAAAAACATATAAAAAAAAATCAAAATCAAAATCAAATTAATGAAAAAAAAATACTAGATCGTTTCTATATATTTCAAAATTATTTCCGAGTCATTTTTCTAAATAAATTTTTAGATGAACTTTTTACATATTAATTAGAGGAAGACGAAGATGAATAAAAAAAAATTCAAAGAAATTTTATTAAATAAAATAAATAATTAAATATTTCAAGAATAAAAAAAAAAAAAAAAAAAAAAAAAAAATAAATAAAAATTTAAATACATATAATTAAAATTTCAAAGTATGTAATTAATTGATGCTAATACAAAATGAAAAAATAAAAATAAAATCATATCATGCCGTTAAATCAATTCCAAATACAAATATTCGAAAACATTAAACTTTATGAAGTGTATTATGTAACAGTCTAACAGTTATCATGACGGTCGTTGTAGTAGTATACAACTTCACACAGCATTATTTTTCTACATAGCAAATTGTATTGAAGTTGTTTAATTTATACATTTATTTAAAATTAATTAAATTTACACAAGAAACGACCTCGTAACATTATGTGTTTTGCAATAAATTGTGAGGGTATTCATTTTAAAATCGTAAACACACGCAACACGAAATTTTTATAATCTCGTTAGTCAAAATATGATGAGAAATCACCTCATGCCGATTCTATCATTCAATGCAGTGACTTAAACTTGAACTTCTCACACAGCATGCTTAATATGTAAAAGTAAGTAGCTGTCAAGTCTACTGCATTGAATGTAGAAAAAATTCTAATACATATTCATTAAATCAAAATCGAAGTTGATGTCGAAATCGCAATTTAACTTTTCAATTTAACACAAATTGAACAATCTTCTCAAAATATAACCACAATAACTTCACTTTTCAAATTTCATCTGGGATAAAAATGACAAGCTGTCAAAACTTTGGTTATACAATATTTATTTGATATACGATGTTAATGTTATGCGATTAAAGATTCTTGCTCGCATTCACGCAGAACTCAAAACAAAGGGGAAAAATTACAGAGTCTCGTAAAATTGATTGCCCAATTACGCAAATTACCATACTTACGAGATTTGATATGAATACACCTTTTATGACACACTATAGTAGTCAGTTTAATGTTTCACGTAATCGAATATTAATGCATTGTAGTAAAGTTGCACGTTTTGGAATTTGTAATGAAACCATCCAATATGTAAGATTTGTGCGGTATCAACTCAAAACTCAACTACTTTTCGGATCAGAGAGTTTATTGCACTGAACGCTTAAACGTATTGATGCCGTGTGTTTTGAAATTCGAATCGATATTTAAGAAGAATTTTGTATACAAATTTTTTTGTGTTTTTTTTGGAGATAAAAATCCTACCACAGATAAAATAAAAGTATTGAGTTCTACCACACCGATTGAGTTCTAAAATTACATCGATACAGAATTATGAAGCTGTGTTTTAGTATTTATCGGTGATACTGCATATAATTATGTATTTTATAACCTTAATCTATAGTTGTAGTTATTTTGCATCGATTTTATAAAATTGTTATTCACTGCCATAAAATAAAAAAAAAAGAAGAAGAAGAAAAAGAAGAAATTGTAGTTATACTCTTACAAATAGGTGCATATTTGTTTGGAAATTCGTGTTTTTTATATATGCATACGTACATATTTATCAGTAAGATTATTTGTATTATTAGCATCTTAACAAAACAAAAACAAAACAAAAAAAAGAAAACTATAAAAATATATAAATAAAGACATAAAAACAACGCTTCATCTTCTTGCGCTACATCTGCACTAGAACGACAGAAAAGATGTTGGTGGTTGGTTAGAAAGAAAATCTCTTCAAAATTTTATTGAAAAAAATTCTAAATGTAATTATATGAAAGAAATTATAACAAATACATTTAAAAAAAATACAAAAAAAAAAGAAAATAAAAAAAAAGAAATAACCTTAAAAATGCGTACTTTTTCAATTATTATTTTTTTTAAAAGAAAAAAAATGCCACCATAAGAAATTTATTTTGTAATATTGCTTTCATGTATGATTTGTGATAAATTTATTGATAATAATTGAATATTAATAAAATATGTAAGTACAAAAATATACATACATATACGACGAGTATTAATTAAAAAAGGAAAAAAAGTAAATAAATAAATACAAAAATTCTTGAATACTTCTCCAATGTGTAACAAACACGGATTGAAAATGAGATGAGAAATCAGCCCATCATAAAACAAATTTGAACGAATTCAACAAATCAAAAACGTCTTCTTTTAGCGTCGTGTCTTCTATCAAAAATTAATGACAAAATGATAGAAATTTGTTATTGACTAGCAAAAAAAAAAAAAAAAATTCGAAAAACAAAATTAAAATAAAATTGAAAATCAAGTGGAAAATTCGAAACAATTGTAACAAAAATAATCTCATTTACCTTTAGACCTATTATAGATGAACTCGAACAGAAATATCATTTCGAAATGCAGGTAATTGAAAATTTATCATAACAATTAACAAGTAAATATTATCATCATCATCATGCATACATAGCATCTTTCAAAGATTAAAAATAATAATAATAATAATAATAATTTCATGCGCAAAATAATTTTAATTGTTTGTTATTAATAAAATTGCAAAATTTGCAAAACTAGAAAAAATATTTTTGTAATTAAACAGTAAATCATTTTATATTCGCATCACATAAAATTAAAAAAAAAATCTTAAAATTTAATTTGAATTTCATAACATCAAAAAATGTATGTATGTATGTATGTACATTAAAAATAATACTCACATAAAAACGAAAATACTATAAATAAAAATGAAATCTATTACAAGAGTAACATTGAACAAAGAAAAAAAAAATAATAAAACTCATAAATAAATGTATTTACATAATATGTATATATATTGTAATAGAAAATTATAAACGAAAATTTTTGGTACACTACTACATACATACCGTTAAGTATGAATGTGTACGTCATATAATTTGTATTAAAAGAAAATGTTTTTCAATTTTAAAATTGCTCTAATAGAAAATTCTGATAAGTATTCTATACATATTTCGGGTCCAAGAATGTTTGTTCGAATCAATTTCATCAATCAATTTCAAATAACATTTCAAATCGAACAGCAGCATAAATTTTTCATTCTTCAATTTGTTGTACAACTTTTATCTCGATCGAGTCTCGTTGGAACTAATGTCGATCGACATGAAAAGTTGTATTACAATACAAGTCTCGATCGAGTTCAGTGTTCATACGTTTCTGTGTAATAAATTGAAAACGAAACAAATATTAGATGTAGCAGAATAATTGTATAATAGAACAGTTTTAAAATTGAAAATTTTCTAAAAGTAAAAGTAAAAATAAAAAATAAAACAATTAATTGTTATATTTAGAAATACTTACATAATGTGTAAATTATCATGTTCATACCACATAACGTTAAGCCAATATAATGAAAATCAATTATCAGATTCTCCGATCGATCTAGAATTTAGTACGTAGTAGCTGTAGCACTAGAGTAGAAGAAGTTCTATCTGAGTGTCGCGCTGTCTATACTAGTTTTCATATATTGATGAGATAACTGAAAAAATTCTAAATTCCTATTACATATATTAACGTTCTGGTATAAGCATGATAAATGTTAGAAAAAAATAATTTTCAATTATGATAGATAATATATCACATGAGATATGAGTAGTACGACCACAGAGTAAAATAACTATATACAGAGTGTGCAATACAATCCTTTCCATTGCCGAGCTAATTTTGGAAGTGGATTTAGCGAAAATCCACCTCTCTCAAAGCTTTTCTTATAAAATGAGTACATTTTGAAAATTGAGAGTAGAAAATATAAATAAAACAAAACAAAACAACACAGTTTCAAATATACAATCTTACATACACGTAATATAATGTACAAGAAGGGAGCAATTTTTTTCTTGTTTGCGTACATATTTTGTATTGGCAATAGAAATATGTAAGTACATACAAGAATATAGTAGATACTGATGGAATACATTGTTTTGTATTGTACTATTAGATATAATATAATATATAATATATTTGTGTATATATATATACGCACATTATAGTTTGTTTTGGTTTGTTTTTGTTTTCGACCCTTTGTTACTATTTCATTGTTATTTTCGACCCTAAATTCATGTTTGTTCGATTATGATTTCATTTTTTCAAGTTAATATGCATCTTACAAATTATGCTGCTTCTACATTATATGTGTATACACATTATATACACATGTACAGTAATCACAAAAATTATTTCTGCATAATTAAAGTATCGTAATTTGGATTTAGACACTTGTAATACTAATAAATTTTTATATTTATTTTTTCAAACTTTAATAAATACAATTTCTTAAAAAAAACCATAATTATTCTTAGAACAAATATATTATTTGAATTATTCCAAAAATTATTCCTGCATTAATTCTATCGCAAAAATTATTATGAATATTAAAATGAAAATAATTGATTTAATTTTGACTTTCAAGAAAAATGCCAAGGAAAATTGAATTATTTAGTAAAAATTTGAAGTTTGTTGTGCACAAGTAGCACCAATAATTTTTGTGATCACTGTACATACCTATCAATTTCTTCATGTAAACAGAATCTAAAATCTAAAATCTAGCAATAATTATAAAATCTGGTATTTGATGTAGTCAAAATAAAAAAAAAGACAACTAAGCCTCCTTATATACGAAATGACAATACATATGTACTAATAAAGCCGGTCTGTACACATAGGCATATACATACATCTATATCTAGCTATTTTTGTATGGTGGGTTCTTATTTTTTATGTTCCTTTCGAGTATAATCGAAAGGATAAGTAAATATCAATCATAAATATGTATTATGTATCTGTAGTTGTTATCCTCATATTAGAGATAACTTGTAGACCTTGTACGTAAATACAATCCATACACCGTGCAAATCATCAATTGTTTTGAAATATGTATATGTAAGAATACATAAGCCACATTATAATATACTCCACGTGGAGATGGGATTGTAGGCCAACATCAAAATTAAAAATTAAAAGGGGTAACAGTGTATGAATGTATGAATAAAAAAAACCTACCAAAACATTTCTTAATTCTGAGAGAGAATTATTCTCACAATTTAAGTTTCAAATCAAAAGTTTTATAGATGAAAATGCAAACTTGAAATTTTTTAAAATGAGCTTTGCGATATTGGCCTATCTGTGTATCGTGGTACGACCACAGACCTAAATAACGATACACAGATAGGCCAATATCGCAAAGCTCATTTTAAAAAATTTCAAGTTTGCATTTTCATCTATAAAACTTTTGATTTGAAACTTAAAATTCGTAAATTGTGAGAATAATTCTCTCCCAAAAAAAGAAATGTTTTTTTTTTACTTTTTTTTATTCATACATACTGCTACCCTTTTTTTTTCATGCCACAATAGCTAGATATAGATGTATGTAAATGTACATACAGGTTTTATCATTACACATAAGTTGCGTTCCTTTTGACCAAGTAAAGAACTTTCAAGTACTCGGGAGTATATTGTAAATGGAACGCAATTTTTTTACTTGCAAGTAAAAAGTAGCCTCAAATTTCAAGGCATACACATTTCTAAGGCAATGTAAATATTGGAGTGACAGTTGGCCATGCTCCAATTTCAGCTGTCATGTATTTCAAATTTGTTTTGCTTTGATTTTAGATGCTTCATAACATTAAACAATAAAAAGCCACCTATTGAATAAAATGTGTATTAAAAATATCATAGACTTTAACCTATTTCTTTAATCTCTAACGATTAAAACACAAACACCTCTGACGGCGAATTTTGGCGTAACTAACCATGCAACTGTCAAGTAAATTACTCGAATACAAGAGGTGGTGTAGATGATCACGACTACAAGTACTTGCGAGTACTTTAATTGGTCAAAAGGAACGCAACTATATTGTCACTTCGTATACAAGGAGGCTTGGTTGTCTTTTCTTTATTTTGACTTACATCAAATACCGGATTTTATAGTTGATAGTTGGTAGTTGTTAGATCTTAGATTCTGTTTATATGAAGAAATTGATAGGTATGTACAGTGATCACAAAAATTATTGGTGCTACTTGTGCACAACAAACTTCAAATTTTTACTAAATAATTCAATTTTCCTTGGCATTTTTCTTGAAAGTCAAAATTAAATCAATTATTTTCATTTTAATATTCATAATAATTTTTGCGATAGAATTAATGCAGGAATAATTTTTGGAATAATTCAAATAATATATTTGTTCTAAGAATAATTATGTTTTTTTTTAAGAAATTGTATTTATTAAAGTTTGAAAAAATAAATATAAAAATTTATTAGTATTACAAGTGTCTAAATCCAAATTACGATACTTTAATTATGCAGAAATAATTTTTGTGATTACTGTACATGTGTATATAATGTGTATACACATATAATGTAGAAGCAGCATAATTTGTAAGATGCATATTAACTTGAAAAAATGAAATCATAATCGAACAAACATGAATTTAGGGTCGAAAATAACAATGAAATACTAACAAAGGGTCGAAAACAAAAACAAACCAAAACAAACTATAATGTGCGTATATATATATAAATATATACTCGTAGGTATACATAAATATATTATATCTAACATTATGGTACAAAACAGTATATATTCCAGTATCATACATATTCTATATACTTATGTACATACATACATATTTCTTTTTCTATTGCCCAATACAAAATATGTACGCAAACAAGAAATAAAATTGGTTCCTTTTTGTACATTACCTTACGTGTATGTAAGAATGTATATTTGAAACTGTGTTGTTTTGTTTTGTTTTATTTATATTTTCTACTCTCAATTTTCAAAATGTACTCATTTTATAAGAAAAGCTTTGAGAGAGGTGGATTTTCGCTAAATCCACTTCCAAAATTAGCTCGGCAATGGAAAGGATTGTATTGCACACTCTGTATATAGTTATTTTACTCTGTGGTACGACGTTTTAAAATCGTAAAACTGTCTGAAGCAAGAAACAGATAATAACAGTAACGTCAACCAGTAATCTGTGAATAATTTAAAAAAAAAAAAGAAAAATACACACACAAAAGGTAATGAGATGAAGCGATTGTCACCCGTGCTTTTTACCGTAATTTTGTTGATAACGATTGACGATGTGTTTGATAAACACTGTAAATGCGAAGAAATTTAAATTGAAAAGTAAATGGCTTGTCAATGCAAAATGTACTGCTGCTGTTGCTGCTGCTGAGTATGTGGATTAGCTCAATGTCAAACAGTACAGTCGTCGATGGGATGGTGTTGTGCTGCTGGTATGCGGTGCTAAAGTTATCTGTTTCTAGCCTGAACGATATATTGTCAATCGATGAGTTAATGAATTAAATTTAAATTAAACATCGATAATACTGCATTCATATGTGTGTTCTAAAACTCAGATCAGATCAATAGTAACGATAACGACATACGTTGTTGTACGTACGATAAATTATGTGATTTTATATGTACATAATTGGAATTTAATTTTTTTCAATATAAAGAAAAAAAATTCATAAATAAATAAATCTCCATCAAGAAATCTCATAAAAATCAGTGAGTTTGTGTTATACTAGTATAATAAGTTTCATCATTTTTTTTTTTAAATCTACAATCATTTTAATTGTGTGTTTTACTAAACGAAAATTTTATATTTCAATCACAATATAATAATTAACGAAAACAAAAAAGAAGAAGAAGAAGAAACATGAAAATGTATCTAATGGCATTTTAGACGAATAACAACAAAAGGAAAAACCCATTGGATATTAGATATTAGATACTTAGTTTACAAGATAAGAAGAAAATGAAAGTTTTGACAAAATAAAAACAAAAACTAAATTATTCTTAACTTTGATAGCTGAGCTTCTTCTTAAAATTTTTTCTTTTTTGCATGTTTTTGTTTGTTTCAAATAAGCGTTCAAATAAGCGTTTTTAGTTTTTAAAACTAAAAAAATTTTAATTGGCTTTTAATTACGTTTAAATCACATTAATTTAATATATATTTTTATTTATTTTTATGATTTTAATATAATTTTTGTGTGTAATTTATTTATAATGTAAAAAATATTATTTAAATTTATTTATTTATTTATTTTTTTTTTTTTCAAATAACGAATATACACAAAATAATTTTACACACATTTTTATACTACACACATATATGGCTTTTAGATTAATCATTCATCTCTTACGATATGCACGCTCAGTGATAACGTCAAACGTCTTTCCATAAAAATTGAAATAGTTGCCGTATCATTTTTTTTTTTTTTTTGCAAATTGCGCAGGCGTTCAGTATTTAAAATTTTCAAAATTTCAGATTTGACTGCATGCAAAACTGACAAAAAAAAATGAAAATGGCAGATTTTTAATTCAATGGGAGTAATGTCGCTTCTACTGCATTCAATGCAGTGACTTCAACTTCAACTTTGATTTAATGGATATGTATTAGAACTTCTACATTCAATGCCTACCTTTAAGTGTTAAGCATGCTGTGAAGTTGAATGTCGAAGTCCAAGTTGAAGTCACCACCGCATTGAATGTAGAAGCGGCATAATACATTGTGTTTTGGTATAGACTAGACATACACATGACATATAATGTATGTTGTTCTTTACATCTTACAAAAATGTTGCCGTTTAACGTTATCATTGAAAAACATTAAGAAATCATTTAATTTTGGTTATGTTATTGAACGTAGTCAAATCAAAATAGTCACTACTCATAATTGAAATATGTGCAGGGTTTACCAATGGGAACGTCAGTACTTTTAACGGTCATAACGATAACAAACACAAATTTTGATTGCTGTGTGCTCAGTATTGAGTAACTGGCTGACAAATGATCATGAAAAAGTACTCACGAAAAATTATTCAAATTTATTATCGAAATTTCAAAATACATACATATTCGGTTTGTTGTACGTTTTTGTATATTGCCAGAAATTTGGAGAATTTTATCTCATCATGATCTGATCATCATTAAAATTAAAGCTTATAAAGTCCAACTGACTCAAGAAAGAATTCATACCAAACCAACTGATCATATGAAGTTTGCGTTGAACTTTCGCTAATTAGGCTTTGAAACAGTTGGAAAACGGATCCAGATTTTGGGAAAAAAATCATATTTTCGGATGAAATGCATTTCAGACTTTCAGCTAGACGAAACCAACGAAGATATTTAAACTAGATTATTTTCAGAACGTCATAATGTAATCGATTATTTTTCAAAATAATAAACAAACCAAGTGTATATAATTTGTAGTTGGTCAGTGTGTTTAATTTTAAAGTTCTGACGCGCTTATTGGTAAACAACCAAACCTCTATAAATACATATGAATTAATTTGATGAGGAATAACTAACATTTTTTTCATTGTTGTTATTGCACAAATTTTATGCAGTAATTGGCACTTTAAATTTACATTTTTTTTTATTTTTCATATTTTAAAATTAAAAAAAAATTAAAATAAAAAACAGAAAAAATACTCCATTCTTTATTCAGTTTTTATTGCATACAATCATAATTGTTTTTTTTTTTATTCTATATTTTGATTGACTAATGACCGATTTCTTCATACTCTCTGCTAGCTGGGTGGTCACCTAAAGTTTAGCTGTCGACAGGTAGCAACGAGTTTAATTTTCTTCATACAAACTTCTTGCTAACTAATTGCAAAGCTAAAATCGAAAGTTTTGAATCGAGTATCGAAATTTTTAATTTTAGTTATTTGAATGTTTTCCAGTTAGACAGCTAGCTGACAGTAGTATCGAATTAGGTTACACCTAAACAAAAATAATCAAAGCTTAATCTGCCAACTAAAGTTAACTGGCAGCTAACTCTAATAATCAGAGATGAAGAAATGCAAATCTCTTTGCTATCTTTCCGCTACAGTTAGCAAGAAGATAAGTAGTTGGAAGTGAAGAAATCGGGTATAAATCGAACTTCATTTACTACCACATATTCTTACCTAGTACTATAATACTACTATACATAAACATAACGTATGTTTTTAGTGAATCATTTAACAAAAATTATAATAAAAAGTACATAATAGTCTACATTGACATCGAACTGAGAGAAAATTGTTTTGTCGAAAAATTAAATTTTAAACTTTATACAAATTACATACAGATACAGGGTAGAGGGGAGAATTCGATGCGATAGATTATCAAACTCGTTATATTGAAAAAAAAACCGGTATTCGTATGAAAACGATTATTATCGAAGCAAAACTGTGAAAATTCGATCGTAAAATCAAACGACATCTACTGATTTTTTCGTAAAAACAAAATTGAAAAATTAAAAATTGACAGATTATAATCGTTTCATTTCACAAAAATTCCGTATTTTTGTGGGTAAATAATTTTTTTGGTAAGATTATAAGTAGATCTGTCATTATCTAAGTATTTCTAAATGCGGGCCGGGACCATACACTGTTGTGACAATCTTTCACGATATAATCTTTTTCCTCATACTGTATGGGATGGGCAATTCATTGATTTCACGAAAATGGAAAGATTATCTCGCGAAAGCTCAAGGGGCTTGAAAAGATTGAATCGTTACCAAAAAAAAAAAAAAATATCTGTTGATGTTTAATTTGTGATGTGAGCGTGTGTGGATTGAGATTTGAAGATACAATTACACAATATTTTTCCCTTGAGCTTTCTGTCTTTCACGAATTCCTTCACGATAAAGATAGTCGTGAATCGTGAGCAATGAATGAGCCGGGCCGGGCCCGGCCTGGTCTGCATACCATTTATGAAAAATTTATAGTACATACTTGTTTCTTCAATTTTTCAAAACATTTTCTCTTAGTTTAAAAATAAAAATGTATAAATATTTAGATAGTAAAAATAAAATAACACAAAAATTACAAAAAAAAAAAAAAATAATTAAAAAAGCAACAACATTTTCTTTTTTCTTATCACTTAAACAACACAAAAATACAAAATGAAATTTAATTTTAATTTTTATGTAACAATTTATGTGTAATTTAATTAATAATTTATTTTCTTTCTTTTCTTTTCTTTTATTTTCAGTTAAAATGAAAATCTTTAACAAAAAATAAAAAAAAAACAAACAAAATAAATATATAAAACAAACCAACAAAAAACAAAGCAATTTGAAAAAGAAGAAGAAGAAGAAAAGTAAAAATTATAAAATCAAAAAAAAACAACAAAATATTTGCATTTTTTTCCCTTTTTTTTCAAATCGGGATAGCCGAAAAAACAAGCAGAAATTTTGAAATAATTCTAAATTTTATCAAAAAAAAAAAAAAAATTACAAAAAAAAAATACAAAAAATATTTTAGACTTCGTCGATAAAAAACAGACAGACAGAATAAAAATTGTATTATTGTTAACATCAAAAAATATGTAATGCTTCAAAAATTCAGCAAATCGAATAGAAGAAGCTTCTTCGACCAACCACACTCATATAAATGCGCGTACACATAAATAATCTACGGAATGTGTTAGCAATTTTTTTGAAGGGTGAACAAAAAACAAATAAAAAAACAAAAAATTTACAACAACAATTGCATATAAAAACGAAAGAAAAAGAAAAACAAACAAAAAAAAAAACAAACTAAAAACTAAATAAACAAGAAGAAAATTCGTGAAAAAGATGAAAAAGCGGTGGGGGGGGGCATGATGCGATACGATACAAAAAGAAAATAACAACAAATTTAATATTGCAAAGAAAAAATACGAAAAACTTTAAAAAAAAAAAAACAAGAAGAAATAAAAATTTTATTGTAATTTTTTTTTCTTTTTTGTTTTCTAAATTTTAATTCTAATTTATGTAACAATTAAGTTATTTTAAAATATACATAAATCTGCTGCAATTATTACGATTATTATAATTACATCTTAAATACATACATACATATTATTATTGAAATAAGGCAACAACAACAACAACAAACAAAAAAAAAATTAAAATTAAAAAAATTTATATATATAATTAATAATATAAATTACACACATAATTATTACACAAGCTATAAAAAAAAATTTTTTTTTATTCTGTATTTTTTATTTTATAATTTTAATTTTTATTTTTTTTTTTTTTTTAATAATATTATGACAAAATATAAATACTATATTATATGATTGATTATAATATTTAATAATAAACAAGCAAAAATATACTATATTGCATATAAATTTAAAAGAAAAACATTTAAAATTTAACAATTATGTATTTTTTTTTTCCAACTTTATTTTAAAAAAAAATATATGTATATTGAAAAAAATTGAGGAACATACATATTGTACATTGTAATTAATGTAACATGATCAGGATCCCAGCAAACATTTAGACAAATGTTCGCTATCGCACTAAAAACTGGCGGCAAATGTTATTGTTTTCTGGTTATCGCAAATAATGATATCGAAGCAATTCATATTTCATTCTTCTTATATTGCCGTGTTTTCTTGGGATGTTGCAATCGACATATTATTCTATTGGAGGAGAATATTGAAAAAAATATTGAAATGTGATGCAAGTATGAAGATCCTATTATTGAATCGTTTACATGAAATTTATTTATTCTCATCATTCATAGTAGCAGTAGTTTTTGATAAAATTATTAAAAATGTTCATGGCGATTTTAGTCGCCTTTTCAAATTTTTCCTGTGTCTGTTTCAATGCTATTCTTTTCTTTCATAATTTCGAAAACAATTTCCTGTTATAAGAAGAAGTCTACTTACGGTTTTTACCATAGAATTTGAGTCTTGATTTTGCATTTTCAAAAAAAAAAAAAAAAAAAAATAAATCCTTTAAACTTTTTTCGTTGAAGTTACGTTAAATCATTAATTTACTCTAATAAATCATAAACACTTAACGAACTTATCCAACTTTGCTTTTGATGAAATATTGAACAGATTAAAATGAACGAAAGTTGATGTTCCAGAATCGAATATTTGAAGAAAACAAAAAAAAAAAAACCGGAGACAGCCATTTACATCAACATTTAAAATAAACAAAAAATTTTATTTTGATAAATTTAATTATATTGGCCATTTTCGAAAATGTAGTCAGATCGTCAAGAAGAGTGACAGAAATCAAATGTTCAAAAATGCAAGAAGATTTTGCATACGAGAGCAAAAAACCGTGCATCAGCACATGTTGTCTGTACTATATGTAATTCTCCAATCAACTGATGACATACGATGACTGTGTATTCAAGGATGTTTGATTTTTTTTTGGTTCATATCAAAAATATATATCTACATAGCCTATAGTTTGATCACTTTATATTTAATCAAATTTTCACACGGTTTTCTTTGTCTTATTTTTTTATCTTTTAATATTTTGAATCAAATAAGAATCATTAAAAACAAAATAAATTTAAGTAATGAATTAAATTAAATTAATATAAAATTATAAAAAAATTAAAAAAATATATTATATATTTCTTGTTAAAATTACGGTATAATAAACAGAAAATAAAAAGAAAAAAAAATTAAATATTTAAAATAAAATAAATAAAGCATACATACATAAATAAATTGAATAAATTATGGTACTAAAATTTAAAAAAATAAAATAAAATAAAATAAAAATAAAACAGCAGTTCAATAAAAATGACAAAATATTTAAAAGAAATACACATAAACTTACATATTCATAATTATGGTAAATTGTAAGCTGAAAATATAATAATAATACACAAAAATCATCAAAACAAAAAATAAAAAATTAAAAAAAATAAAATAAAATAAAAAATACATAAATGTAATTTATGTTACTATGCAATTAAAGATGATGGAACAAAATTATTTGAAAATAAAATTTAGAATGTATAGTGGATTGTTGTTATGTTGTTATGATGACAATGACGCTGATAATAAGAGGATACAATGATTATTGATAATAATTAATTGCAAGCAAAGATGCATAGTTCATAAATTATTTATTAATTTACATATATATATAAAAAATATATTTATATATATAAAAAATATATTTATATATATACAATATATATGTATAAAAATAAAAATGAAATATTATATTATTAGCCTGTAGCCAGATCAAAATGATTTAAAAAAATGCTTTTTATTAATAATAATAATTTATCATTACATACACATATATAGACATACACGAAAAACGCTAGAAAATAAAACAACAAACAAAAAATATATTAGTATCAGTTTAATTTTTATAAGAATGAAAACAAAAATAAAAACGAAATATATAATAAAATGATAATTCGTAATTATAATAACAATAACAATATAAAAATGGACTTTTATCATTTTGTGTATTTATTATTATGAATATAAAAATAATGATGGATAATAAAGAAAAAAAAATATAGATAAGTTAAAGTATAAATTTAATTATGAATAAATGTAAAAGTGAATTATTATTTCTTTTTCATAGATTTTTATTTAACATTTCCAAACAAGCTGGAAAAAAAATATCCAAAATATTCATATTGTCGGTATTCATCGATTTCTCGTTTAGCTCCTTAATTGAATTCGTTTTAAATTTTTGAATTTTTATCATAAATTCAAAAAATTACATATTTGTAGGTGTCGAAAAATTATTGTGACTTTACAGATCGACATGACATCTAGTAATGATTTAATTGAATAATTTTTGGTTTGAATGTTTGTAAAATTAATAAAATATTAAACTCTATACCTTTACATATCGGACTGACATCTAGCGATGATTTCATATAGAAAATATCTGGAACATGTAT
Organism: Villa cingulata; assembly: GCA_951394055.1. Taxonomy (NCBI): domain Eukaryota; kingdom Metazoa; phylum Arthropoda; class Insecta; order Diptera; family Bombyliidae; genus Villa; species Villa cingulata. The sequence continues at coordinate 24,209,831 of OX596025.1, read as the reverse complement.
AGGAAAAAAAGAATGAAATATTTGATATTTTGTATTTTTTAACTGAAAAAATTATGCCACAGAAAATCTGAAAATTTTGATGGTCACCAAACAAACTAGCAGAGAAATTTTTAGTTTTCCTTGTATGAAAATGAAATAAAATAAATAACATTTTTCTTTTCATTATTTTATTAATATTATTTTTTTGTTTGTTTACAATTCTTTTTAATTATTTATTTTCTTTGTGTTTTTCATTATTTACTTTTTTATTTAGAAAATGTTTTCTTAACTTAAAATTTCTTGTAATTTTTTATCCTTTTTACTATATGTTTTTAAAGTTTTTACTATGGTTTTTTTTTTTTTTTCATATTTTTCTTTTAAATAAAATAATTTAAAAAATAAAAAACAAATTTAAAATTATAAAGATTTAAAGAAAATTTAAAATTTTCGTTGCGGTGATTAATAATTAATTGATGTAACAACATTTAATGGGCTGCTTTTGAATCGTAGTGAGAGCTCATTTTCATTTGTAGATTTTGATAAAAAAAAATAAATGAAAACAACTAATGAATTTGATTCATTTGTTAAATTAGATAAAGGATTAGAAAAAAAAAATAATTAATGAAAATTGAAACTTAAATTACGATCTAAAAGTTATTTTCCTTCTTGTGTAGTATATTTTTATCTATCACAAATTATTCTATCACCAATATATTTTTATATTTTTGAAATAGCACAGTAAAAATAAAATATATATTTTACATAATTATAACAGAATTAATTGAAATGAAAATTATTATTTAAAATACGATTGAATAAAATTGAATCAAATTATCTCGGATTTTTTTTTTTTTTAATTATAAAAGTATCTGCAATATGTTTATATTAGAAAACGTAATAATTCGTTACTGAACATTATTTTTTCAATTTTTTAAATTTTGTATTTCGAATTTTATCATAAATATTTAATTCAATGTAATTTTAAATTTTGAACAGGAAGTCAGGAAGTATTTTCATTTACTTTAAATAGAATACACATTTACAGACATATACAAAACAATAACTGGAAAAAAATTTTCTTTCTTTCCTTTTATACTTTTCATTATTCACTTTGATTTTCATTTTTATTTTCATAATATGAATTTAAATATTATTTTTTTGCAATTAACTCACAGTTAGTTAAACATTTTATTTAAATTAATTAAAAAAAGGGGAAAAATTCCTTAATTATTCTTATATCTTTTTATTTGCTTATCGGTTATTTTCTTTTTATTAATTTGTTGCTGTTGGTTTTTTTTAAATTTTTTTTTTTTAGAAAATTTCGGGACATCTTGCCCAGTCTTGTCTCTTTTTACAATCCCAATATTCGCCCATAAATACATGGATTAGATTGTCTGTACCTTCTTCTCTTTGTTTTTTAAACCAAATCGGTTCATATGGTGGATATGGAGAACCTTCAGATGCTGATTTTTCAGCTTCAGTTTCGCGTTCTCGTCTGCGTTGTCTTTGCTTTTCTTCCAGCCTTTTTAATAAAATAAATTTCAAAGCAAATAACATAAATATTATATATAATTTATTAAATAATGAATATCAAACAAAAATATTATATCCACCTCATTTTTTCTTCGTTACTCTCATCCCATCTACCATCTTCCATTAAACGTTGATCTGGCCTTAATCTAGAATCTGTTGGAGCAACACCCTCTTCAGGTTCATTTAATTGGCATGCTAAGACCGTGAAATTGTAATATCTGTTTTTCACAGAACACAAATTAATTAAAATCCATTCAAAATTTTCTTCGTAAATTTGTTGCATTTTAAACTATTATTTTTATTTACCTATCACTATCTTCTGGAGGTGGTCGTCTAGACCAAATTGTTTTATAATTTCCAGTTTTATATACAGGACTATCGGCTGTACCAGATGTTGATATGACTGGTGCTGTTTCAATTTTATTATCCCATTGACCGTTTACTACCCATTTGACTTCACCTTCACGATTCATTACAACACCCTTCACACGACGTTGTGTCTCTCTCGTAAAATACGAATATGGAATATATTTTAAGTGGCAAACTATACCTTTAGCTGCTTTCTGACCGATAATTTCCATATCACCATGATGATCGACCCATAATTTACCAACAATTATATTATGGACAGTTGTAGTTACCTATACACAAATTTAAAATTATTATTTAAATTTATATTTTGTTATAAATATTTTTACCTTTCTCCATGTATATTTATTTCCACTATTCTTAAATTCTACATTAGCATTTCCTAATGGTATCACTTGTAAATATTTTCCTCTAAATTTACTGGTCATAGTGAATTCTTGCCAACAAATCCAGTTTTTTCCTTCACAATGTATAACTGCCATGGGCGGATGATGTGATACTTGTTCAGATATACAACGCCAACCTAAATCGTCTGTGCGATCACATTCATATGTTTCACCTAATAATGGATTAAATGGTTTTCCAGTACGATTTGATGTTGTCGAATAACTAGATATTGTGAATGCAGCTACATATGCTAATTGCTCACATGGATCTGTGCATTTTGCGGCTAAATCTAAAAGCTCAGCGTATTCGTAGTCTTCTGTTAATCTATTTTCAAAAATAATTTATATATATATATATATATATTTTAAATAAAATTTATCATAACTGTTCATTTATAAATATAATATAGTTTTATGTGTGCATTGATTAGTTTTACCTTTGAAGCATCGAAAGCGGTTCATTAAAATTTACAGGCATTGGAATTTTTGATAGTTCTTTACCAATACAATTTTTCATTATTGACCATAAATTAACTGGATAATTTGGTTTATCTGGTACACGTGTTCTTCTTTTTCTAACTGTTTTTGGTGTTGAAATATTATTCATTTGTGAATTAACTCTGTCTGTTATGTCCATTGCTTCTACAGCTTCTTCCTGTGATACTACAAGAACCTATTATAATCAATTACAATAGAAACAAATTAAATTTTTAGTACACTACGTATTTATCATATTTTTGTTATAAATCTTAATTTATAAATTTTTCTGTCCAAAATGAATATTTGCCATTCATTTAATAATAATATCTAATGCAAAAAAAAAATTTTTTTTTTTTCAAATAATAAATAAAAATAAAAATAAAAATAAAAATGTACATATACATATCATGTATTTACCCTTTTATTTACCTGCTTTGTTTCACTTTTTGGATCTTCACCGTCTGATGAACTTTCGTTTGCTTGCTCGTCTTGTGAACAACGACGTTTTGGTATTTTTAATATGAATGTATCCTCTTGTGATTGTGGCGGTATCAGGCTATCTTCTTGGGCATCGAAAAATTCATTTTCATCATCATCTGATGTTGATGTTGCTGTATCTGAAAATTATTAGAAAAAACATATTTTTTGAATAAGGGTGGTTCAGATCAAGGTTTTTTTTTTTTTTATTTTTTAAATCTAGTTTATAATGAATTATTTATTTGTTAAGTAATAATAATCTTAGAAATTTTTCAATAATAATCCTGTAATAAATCTTTTGAAATATTCTTCTTTGCAAATTGAAATTATTTAATATTGAATTTGTACTTGCACATCTACCTGTGCCTGTGAGTGTCAATTAGGTAACTATATCAACTATGTAACTATGAAGTGTGAGCAATCCAAATCTATCTATTTATTAAATCTATTATCGGTTTAATGTTTAATCACTGTGAATGTTGATGTAAAATATTTTTTCAATTTAATCATTTCATTTAATGACAATCAGCTGATCAAAAGAATAAAAAATTTAAAAGCGCGATTTTATTATAAAATAATCATTAGATAATATGATATGGGTAATATAATCTTCTGTAAGCAATGCACCTATCGTATATATGTATATTTCATAAATTACTCAAAAATTATTAAAAATTAAATTATATAAATTGTTTAAATTAATCTCTAACATAGAACACAAATAATGCAATGAGAATTAAAAGCAATTATTGAATTCTTTTTTCTTTTACCAATATCTCTTATTGGAGAAATCCATTCAAATACAATTATATGTATCAAGATGCAAAATGCACCAATATGAGCTCCATAAAACAGTATTAAATTCCAATCCCACATAAATGACTTTTGTTTTTAAATAACTTTCTCTATCTATATATGTATATGTATATGTATTACAATACTTTTAGGTTAAGTCGAAGAAAAAACAAACTATAAATTGATATAAATATAAAACAATTATTGCAGTAGATAAACGATTACAGAAGCACAGATTATAATAATAACAATTTCCGTTTACTTATTGATAAGAAATTATAAATTAGACAAAAAAAAAAAAAAAAACACGATATGAAAGTACACAAACACGACACAACGATAAATTTTCTAAATAAATAAAAATTCATATAATGTATGCAGATAATATAAAGATAAAGTTAAAGTATAAAAAAATAAAATAAAATAACAAAGTATGTAATGGCAAATTTTAATTCACAACTAATCAATAATTAAATTTAGAAAACAGCAGTTTTAATTTTATTATTTCAGATTCAGAATTCAGACAGAATTATACAAGTAAATATTATGTATGTATGTATGTATGTATGTATGTATGTATGCTCAATATAGAATTAAATAATTTTAAATTGATGAAAATATGTGTATACATTATTTAAAAAAAAATTGGCAGTTCTAATATTTACAAGGCTACAGGCCACCCTACAAAAGTACAAACACAAAATTTATAATATAGAGAACATTTTCAACAAATTTCACATTATTACGTCATTGACATTCAAGTGAAAATTTATTTCAATTTACACAACAAGGAAAAAAAAAACAGCAACGAACAAAACAAAATATCAACAGCAGCAAGAACAAGAACATACATATAATTAAAAGAAGAAGAAAAAAAGTAAAAAGGTAAAAAGATAAAAAAATCATTTCTACAATAATAAATATAGGTACCTACAAATGCGCAAGTGTAAATCACATACGGATATGCATGTATACATATATTGTATGTACATAAATGTATTGCATATTGCATACCAATAAAAATCCTATGGTTATTTTTTACTATACTATACAGAATACAGGCATATGTACATCACCTTATATTTACATATATCAATATAAATCATATAAATTCTATTTCTATTCTAAATTTCTGAATATTCAATAGATATAGTACATATTAGATCCGTTGACAATGAATTTTTAATTTCACTTCCACATATATATTACATTTACATTTATCATTTATCGTATTTTAAAATATGTGCATATAAATATGGTCATGGTGAACGTTAGTCGTTAGATTTTTTAGATATTCAATGTACTTTTTAACTGTTACCTCTATTCCTCTATTTTATATAAATCACACACACACACACACACTATACGTTTACTATAAATGATATGCATATGATTGTACGCGATTGCACGTACTTGACTTGAATTTGCTTGAATCAACTGTTGAATCTTGAATGATAGATAATAGATATGTATTTCCTCATTCAAATTTTTAATTTTATTTTATTGTTTGTAATTTTATATTAAATTTTATAAATTTATAAAAGGGATATGATATAGAGATAATATAACCAATAATTACATAAAACTCAAGATATCACAAAATTTTTCTTTTGTTCTCTATTTTACCTTGTTTTCATTCAATATCAAATATTGTATGTAATATAAATTTAAAATAACTCCCAGTGTTATGTTTCCAGTGTGCAATTATTAATATTCCATAAAAAATATTTTTTTTTTTTTTAAATCAAATTGTTGCACTTGTTTTATCAAAATTAGAATTTTATTTCGTTCAAAAATAAAAATATTTGAAAAAAAGAAAGTTGTATAAAAAGCGAAAACGAAAAGTATTTAAGGGAACTAAATAAAAAGATAATTTTATGTAAATGAAAAGTAGAATAAAAATTATAATAAATAAATTAAACAGAGCACCCAACTTGAAATGATATTATATTACATTATTACTATTCCATATCAATCACATACACATTTCACAAACTTTATTTATTTTATTTATACGATGAGACATGAGACGACTGACAGTGACAGAGTGACACACACAGCGGAGCGATTTGGCGATTTGGCAATTTCTTATTCTTATTTGCTATTGCTGTTGTTCTTGTTATACGCACGCACTTTATATATATATCTACTATACTAGGTATATAATTATCATATGATTATTTTATTGGTTTGCTTGCTGTCTGTTCTGCCTGTATTACCATAGCTATAATATACAATATGCTGCGTGCGTGCTGCCGCTGCGATGATAACGTATACACTATTGTCACTAGTGATTATTTTGTATTATGATGAGTGATAATAATATAATGAAACTTTATATATATGATATGTTACAGTCTTACAGCACAGATTTATGATTCTTATGCGTTAATTATACTCAGACTAAAGTTAAATTATTAATATGTACATATGTACTTTTTTACTGTCTTGTATCTTCTCTTGATGAATTTATATGCCACATTCACATTAATCATTCATATCGACTTTTTTAAAAAATAAAATAACACTTGAACAAACTTTATGAAAGATATGATTTCTTTGCTTTGAGGATAACTGAGGATATTTATTAGAAATATATTCATACAATTATGATGATTATACGTATGTACCTACGTTAATTTATTTAAGCACTTCATTAAACTAAACAGAAACACATTTCCTTTTAAGATATATGTAGCTCTACAAACTACATATGAACCAAAAACAATATCAACGAAAAAAAAAAAAAATTGAAATTACATATGTGAATTTATATTCAAAAAATTTGATCTGATTATCATTTCAAATAACATACAACCATGTTTAAATTATACTTTTTATTTGGAAAATGAAAATTTAAAAAAAAATGTTGAATAACGATCAAATGATAATCTTGAACTTGACCTGTAATTCAATAGCAAATAATAAATGCAATAGTAAAAAAAATCTCATCTACGAGTAGATCATTCATGGGTAAATAATCATATCGTACTTGTACTGGCATTATAAATTGTTTTCATTATGTTATTGTATATTGCATAGTTGACTACATATTATGTACATATATCGTAGTACATATGTATAACGATTTGATATTTCGTTTTATTTTCAAAACAAAAATTTCATAATAAACGGATTGAATTATATTTTTTAATTTAAAATTTTTTTTTACGTTTTTGTAATTGCCGTATGTACTTATAGCTAGCTGAATATGAAGCTGAATAAAATTCTAATGTTAAAAGTGTTATAAGATTGCAGAGGATTATTGCTGCACAGTACACTCATTCAGCAATATAAAATTCTATTCAGCAAAACATAGTTAAATTTTAAATTATAAAAAAAATGTTCATATTTTAAAAATTAATTCAATAACTGAACAATAGAAAGTTATTAAAAGATTTTATTATGAACATTTCTGCATACTCGTGCATAATAAATAAATTTTGAATACATACATACTGTTCATGTATTTCAAAATTCTATTATAACCATTGTATAAAACGATGACTTTTACAGATTTACGTTACATTCATTTTGGCAAGAAATTTCATTCCATTATTATGTACAAATCTATTATAAAGTGAATTAAAATTTAATGTAATCTTTTGAAATAATACAATAATGTCTACACTCGAATGTATACATACATATTCTTAAATAGAAACAGCTAACAACAAGAAAAATTAAACAATAAATAATTAAAATTAAAAATACAATTACATACATTTTCTTCCTAAATTTTAAATTACATACATACAATTCTCAATTCATTGCATTCATATTATATTCAGAATTTCCAAGAAATTTTATATGAAAATGGTAAATCGAATAAAACAAACTTATAAAATTTTAAAAATAAATATTTAAAATAGAACAATGTTACAAATGAAAATTCAAAAAACATCTATACACATAGCATACTCGTCTCTATATATGACTTGTGAATAATGTGCTATAAAAATTCTTTATTAAATAAGCCAGACATTCAATAAAATATAAATATTTAATTATTATTTTCCAGTATGATTCCCATAATTATAAATTCTAGTATTTTTCCTTTGTAGTTTATAAATATTATTTTACAGAACAGATTAACCAGACTCTAATTACTGTCTATATGTACATGTACATAATGTACATACAAACATATACTCATTTATGATCTTATTTTATTTATTAAAATATTCGAATAAAATATTTTCTTTCATCTTATATTCTTCGTAATTTTACTTTTATATTTATTTCTTCTTTTCATTTTCATTATAAATACTAAATACTACAATCAGATTTGATCATATTTTTACATACATACTTATGTAGCCATCATTATGTATGTGATTTAATATGACCTAATAAAATGAAATATTCAACATATGTACATACATACATTTATATTGATAGTTAGAAACTGTATAATAAACAATTTATTTTTATAGTGTATCGTGGTAATAATCATATTATTCAGATATTGTATGAATGTACATACATAATTGAAAGAATTTATGTACATATACAAAAATAATAGTCTTCTAGAACGTCCAGTAGCATTCAGCTTCATTATACAAAAAAAAAAAAAAATTGTTTTTCGGTTTCGGCTGTTTCATTTATTATTTGATTTTATAGCCAATCAGAATTTACATGAGGATAATTTTTTTTTAATTTATTTTCTTCATTTTATATTCAATTTTGCAAGTTAACCGTCATGGTATTATGTATTGATATGTGTATGTATATATTCAAAAATTATAAACAACAAACTAGTGTATATATACGAGCATTTATTTATGTGAAGAAGATGAAATCAATCAGGAGGAATAAATTGCAGAACAAAAATATTATAAAATCATAATACATAGCTATATGTATCAGATTACAATCTACATAATTACATATGTACATACCTATATGTATGTACAATGAATATAAATTTATAATTTATCGTTACAAAAATTAAATACATACATACTATGTATCGTATAATCTTGTACGTGCATGCATGTATATACATATTTAAATTTCTTTATGAAAACACAGTCAAATGTAGACCTCATATTTAATTGGATTGAATAGAAATTCATATAAAATACGTAGTGATTATATGTATGTATGTAAGTAAAATAAAAAATAAAAATCAAAAGAATTACTCTATGTACAAACTTTGAATATCTCACACATTTATGTACATATGATGCACATTGAATTTAAATGAATGAAATGGATATAATAATATCTTACTCTTGTCTACAATATACAGTATGTGGTGTAAAAAATATTTTAATGTCTTCACTTTAAATTGAAAAATGAAGAAAAATAAAATAATAATAATAAAAAAAAAAAAAAAATTTAAAAATAAAAGTCTAAGAACAATGAGAATCAATTAATAAATATGTACGTGTAGAATAGAGAAAAAATAAATGAAATTGAAGAAATGACGTTAACATTATAACGTTGACCAATGAAAAATGACAAAGGTGAAATATGATTATGAATTTGATTAAATCACAATGTCAAAGAGTGCAAAAATATTAAAAAAAAAAAAGAAAAAGAAAAAGAAAAAGAAAAGAAAATTAATATTAATTTATTTTATGGTGAAATAAAAAGAAAATACATATTCTTTTTCCTTTTAAATTCGTTACCAACATTATTCATATTTTCGTTGACTTTTAAATACATTAAATTAATAATTTTTTTAAATGAGAATATGATCAACAGAATGTTCAAATTCGGACACTTTATATTCATTCCAAATATAGAGCTACATTGCATCATTTTGTTATTTAAATATGAAATCGTAAATTTTCAGCTCTAAAGGAGTAGCTGAATTAAATAAAAATATTTTTTTTTTAATGTGTGCATACTGAATTGCATAATAGCAAAAATATTAAATAAATACATGTATGTACATATTTATTTAGTAGGTTAGGTATGTTAGATAATAGATGCCACAAATTAACCATATTTAGCTGCGAAATATTTATTTCATTTGAATTCTAAAACTTTTTCATACGGTATCGTTACATATGTATAATTCAGCATATAAATAAATAATTAAACCTGAATTATGTATCGTATTTTAGAGAATAATTTTCATTCAACTCACTAAATTGATTTATTCAGCAGATAGCCTAAAAATTATCACAATTAAATAACGATAAACAATCAATATACTATCCCAGCATAATCATAGAAACATTTTTTTTTTAAATATGTAAATCTAAGGCAGTATTTTGAAATTATCTTTATTAATAAAATTTGTATATGATTAGCTACCCAAATACATACAAGCATTTAAAAAAATATTGTTAAAAGTAATTAAAAAGTAATGAAGTAATGCATTCAGCAATAAATAAAATACAATAATAATATCAATACAGCAAGAAATGTTTTTATAAAATTTATTATAAATATTCATGCAGAAAATCACAATCATAATTATTTTATGAATTCAAAAAAAATATATATTGCTTTTCACTGACCTGAAAAATATTCTCCATTCGGTTGAGGCATTTTGTATGGTATATGTATTGGTAATAATTTATAAAACGTGTATACACAAACTCGATATGATAATTATTATTATGTACTTATCTTATATATTGTACTCTTTATTTTATTGTTGCTGTTGTTAATAATATGTAATTACACTCTTCAATAAAATCGATATCTCTTTATTGAAAAATTTTATGTGTGGTAATATGTAGTATTATTTTTCATAGAAAAAAAAAAAAAAAAAAAAAAAAATAAATAATAAATAGGCACTATATGAATAATATATGAAACTTTTGTAGTAATAAATTAGGGACGGATATTTGTTTTCTCATACATAATATAATTTTATCACATATTTTTCTCTAAAATTCACTTTTTAAAATCAATTCTACATAAATATATGATAATAATTTTGTATTTTAGTATCAATTTAACACGATTATGTTGTGATACACATACTATGAATATATGTATAAAAACTTTTTTTTTTCTTAATTGTTTTATAAAATTGCTTTTGATATTATTTACATTATGTAGATTTCTGATCAATAATAATAATGGCAGTAATTGAATAACTGGTTATATAGTTTCTATACGTAAATATCACCAATACAATTTTAGATTATTATTTTCACTTTGTTATTTACGCATAATTTTTTAAATATGAAATTCACTTGAAATGTAGATTACTCTACAAATTACTCTACAAATTTACCAATATAAAATATTGATAAAAAATACATATAATAAATTTCAACAATGATGATTATAGTGACTTGTAAAAATTTTTGATAGAATATTAAGTTTTCGATGATGTGTATTCGATGTGTGGTGTTAATTTTAAAAATTCACTCACAACGAAGAATTCAGTAGGTATATTATTTTCGTTTTACACTAAGTATACTCATATACATATTATTTACAAAAAGTAATAATGTATATTTAACAAAATTTACGATTATATTGTTATTTTTTTAGTAAATTCAATAAAACTACTAATAAATAATTTTATTGATTATTTTGAAATAGATAAAAATTTATTAAAGGCAACTTGAAAATTTTTTTAAATAACGATTTCAAATTAATTTTATATTTAAAATTCCCGTATGTACATAAAATTTTATGTGCTTTTTTTTTTTTTTTGCTTGTACATTACACACATACATATGTACATACTATACACTCGTGTATTATGTAATTAAAACTTCATTTTTATTTAAGTTTAATTATAAATATCGAAAGAATATGTGATCAAAATTAAAAACGCAATAATGAAAAAAAAATAATATTTGTACATATTATATGTGATATTACATTATAAGAAAAAAAATAAAAATAAAAGAAAAACAGATAATACACACGCGAACTTCAATCATTTAACGTTCGTACTGTATGATAATCTATTGTATACTATTTTTATTTACCTTAATTTACTATTTTTTTTTTTCTAATGTTCTTGTATGTATTTTTTTCAATAAATTTTCTACTCTGCTTCTCTTTACTTCTTCCATTTATTTTTATTTTTTCCTACCTCATCTCATAAATGGTCTAGTGTAGCGTACTACTTGGTACTACTTTTATGCATACCAGATACCAGCAATTAATACTACTACATCTACTAATAATACATGACATACATACTATATTATCACCACATACATACGTATTTGTATACATTTTTCTAGCAAATATACACGTACTGATATTACATTGTTTTTTTTTTTTTAAATATTTTTAGCTGCATTTACAAACAATCATTTTTACATTTTTACTTTTACATTTTATACTCGTGCCTATTATTATATCATTGTATGCACATATACATATTTTTTTTTTGCATTTCATGTCAATATTGCATTATTATTCATTCATCATAATGATGATATGAAAATGCTTAAGGATGATTGAAATGTTGGTTAGTTGGTTAGAAAAAATGGGTGGTTTTGCTTTTATATACTCATTATATACATGGACAGGGTAGGGTATACATGTGAATGGTTTATATGTACTTATACGTATATATTTAAGTATGATAAGCATAACCACCATGTAATATAATATATATTATATAGTATTATTTATCATAGAGGTAGATATTTTATATGTAAGTGCGCTGGTGAATGAAGTCATCATCATAATACACTCAAGAGTGTACAAAGTCTGTACGATCAAGTTATCATTGTAGAAAATAACATTAAAAATGTATTATAAAAAATGTACATACATATATAATTTATATAAAAGCCACATTAATTATGTACAGAAATAATTGTATGTCTATACATGCATACATATAAGTAGGTACCTATATGTATTCATATATTATTGATAGTAAATTTATTACGATATAATAATAATAATGATAATAATTATACATATTTTTATTATTGCATATACATACTCGTATACGTACAAACGTATTTCTATAGCTGAATGTCTTTGTGTACTCGTCTCGTATAGTGTACTAATCATGTGAGTAAAATGTTTCAAGTAAAATAACCGATACATAACCATTATTGGTTACAAAATTTTCAATTTATTCATATCGTATTCATATATCGTATTGAGGTATTGAGTAATTATACACGTACACGTACTACATTCACATATAAAATAAATTACAATAATGTATACTTTTCATTCACGTTTTTTTTTTTTTTTTCAAAATTTTCTTTTTATTCTTTATTTGCATGTGTAAACATATCGTATTTTATTATTATTACGTTAGTTATACATTACATTTTACATGTACATACATTGCATACATCATGTTCAATAAGATTGCATTTAATTAAATTTAAAAGCAACGTTAATACAATTGCATGTACCCATGTATACTATATATATATATATATATAATTGAAGATACATATATGCAAATGATATATTCTGATTTAATCATGTATGCGTGCAATACATTAGATACAATGTACACGTAATCATAAAATATAATCATGTAATGTATGTATGCTTACAATAAAAAAAAAATTATACACGAGGAAAAAATTCCATTTAATATTACTTGGAAATTAGAATATGGTTTGGTCGTTTTGATTTAAAAAAAAAAAAAAAACCAAAAATCAAATTAGTCCTATTACAAATTGAATTTTAAATCAGAATCATAAGGATTTTTATAACAAAAAAAAAAAAAACAAAATCAATTATCATATAGAATTTAAATTATTCACCGTATTCTGTATTCAGCAGCCATTAAAAATTTACAAAGAAATGGATCAAATTAAAGCCCCCAATGGACCTTACCAAAATGATCTTTAACTACATTTTTAATAAAACTGATTATAGTTTTCCACTGATGATTTTAAGTTATGTACTCATAATCAATTTAACATCGACTTTTATTTAATGTATGAAAATTTTGAATTCGACATAAGTGTAAATTAAAGTCGACTAAAATAGAATGTTATTAATAAGACCTCTGATATGTTAATTGTACATTTTTCAAGGATTTTTAGCATCTAAAATTATATAAGTATTGTACTCTGTACTCTATTCCGTTACCTACGTTATACTTTTTTAAAATTGATTTCATTTTTGTACGTTCTATATGTACAAGCTTTCTTTAGGTATATGCGGCATATTTTTCTATACTATTTGTCTATTTCTTCCTTTTTTTCTTAACAAAAAAAAAAATCTATTTAATCCATTAAAATTCTTTCCACAAAAACACATTCATATTAAATTATTATAAACAAAACAAAAATGAACAAACTATAAAATTTAATGCTCTACTCTACATTATATGAGAACGAGTATATGTATGTATATATGTACATATGTACATGTGTGTAAAAACATACATAATTTTCAACAGGTGTAAATTTTTGATGAAAACACCACTAAAACATACTAAAAATAAATAAACAAACTAAGAAACAAGCAACTTAACTAATAAATAAATACATAATAGCACATACTTATGTAATGGGTGCGTGTTGTGTGTGTCTAAGAAAAAAATTAAATAAACAATAAAAAACACAACTAGACAATTTAAGTTTTTTAAGTGATATTATACCTACTTATGTACATATAAGTTTTAGGGTCTAGGTCATTTTGGATATAACCTCCATCACAATATATAGTACTATGTAATCTTTCTATTTGTTTGTTTCATGTATTATTAAATTTTTATTGTTTTTATATTTTTTATTATACATACTTATGTATGTGTTAATCATTTTCATCTCAACTATAGTATCATTTGAATTGAATGTAAAAAATCCAATGTAATGGCTTGATATGTATGTATGCACGTCTACAATTCAATTATGTTTATTACAAAATATTTGGCTGAATTTCAAGCAAGTCAATACGTACATCAGCAATTGCAGCAAACATTTTTCCTTCCCCGCTACAAATATGTTACAGATTATTACATTGATTTATATACATATATTGATTTACATATCTGATCAAATTCCAACTATGTATATTTAATTTCAGAATGAACACGCATTTATCGACTATTTTTGCCCTTCAAAACTTTGAAAATTATCAAAAATCATCATCATAATCATTGTCGTCATTAATTCAAGTAAAACTTTTACGATTTATCATTACATATTTTAT
Source organism: Villa cingulata (assembly GCA_951394055.1). Taxonomy (NCBI): domain Eukaryota; kingdom Metazoa; phylum Arthropoda; class Insecta; order Diptera; family Bombyliidae; genus Villa; species Villa cingulata. The sequence continues at coordinate 24,194,736 of OX596025.1, read as the reverse complement.
TTTTTTGTCTTTTGTCTGTCTTGAAAAATACATATTATACCACCTTACCTACATACTCGTAAATTTTGCAAAAATATATTATCATTTTCTTTTCTTTTTTTTTAAAAAAAAAATTACTTTCACGTGCTTTAAACATTCGTTAATTTTTCTTGGTTTTTCTTGTGTATATAAAGTAGTAATTTGTATTTCTTTCGATTCATTTTAATTGAAATTTCATGTGACAACCATAAAGTTTTTATAATTAGTCAAAAGAATTGCTAATAATTATAGCTGATACTTATATGTATATGATACACTTACATCTACAATTTCATAAAAAAAAATACTGTTTTTTTTTTATATTTTATCGTTCCAATTCCAATATAAGAATGTGTAAATATTATTTTTTAACATGGAAGTTCATTTAAGTGCACATGTTCTTGTTATATTATCCAGTAAAAATACATGTATCATGTATGTAAATAAAAAATACTAAGCAATATAATAACATATACATACATATACGCTTGAGCTAATCAACCTAACAACGTATATGTGTAGTTTATGGATTTCGTGAAAAATGACAAAAGCAATAATGGCGTAACAACAAAAATAAAACACATTTATTACATTAGTAGTAGTTGTTGTTTAAACTACATTAACAATAATATTTTTTTTATATAATTTACATATTATGTAGATACATATGTAATGTATGTACACCCGGCGACAATGAAATGTCCGAGCTCTTAAAACTAGAAATTTTTGGGAAATTCCTTATTGCTATATGGTTTAACAGTTTATTGGATGCAATAAAATTTTAAATAAATGTTGTACCTGAATATCTTTAATGTTCTGTTCATGTTTTCTAAGCATCATTTGTGTTTAATGTGTTTGGAAGTGAAGTTTAAGAAATATAGTTAAAATTTTTTGAAATAGTTTTAGAAGAAGTTTCAATATTATGGCTCGGGTTAAAAAATTAAATAGTGAAGAAAAAGTGAAAATAATTACATTACATAATGAAAATTATAATAACTGTGAAATAGCTCGTCGTATTAAGTGTAGTGAAAAAACTGTGAGAAATTTGATTAAAAAACTTAGAGCTACAGGCAGTGTAGAAAGAAAAAAAGGTTCTGGGAAAAATAAAAAAACTAGTGAAAGAGATGATAGACTTTTAAAACGTTTGTGTTTGAAAAATCGCTTTGCTTCGGCTGTTGAATTGAAAAGACAATTTGAAAATATGAGTTCAGCCAGAATATCAGTTCGAACAATTCAACGGAGGCTTAATGAAATGGGTTTGTTCTCTAAAAAACCCGCAAAAAAGCCTCTACTTTCTAAAAATATGAGGAAAAAAAGGCTAGAATGGGCCAAAATTCATGCCGATTGGACAGTAGAAGATTGGAAACGAGTCATATTTTCAGATGAATCGAAATTCAATCTTCTTGGACCTGATGGCGTGCAGAGAGTAAGAAGGAAAAGAGGTGAAAGATTAAATGATGATTGTATTGCAGCCACAACCAAACACTCTCCATATGTCATGGTGTGGGGAGCAATAACATCTGCTGGAGTAGGCCAAATAATCATGTTGGAAGGCATGGTTAATGCAAAAAAATATATTGAAATAATTGACGAAGGTGTTATTCCAACATATTACGAATTATCTGCAAAAATATCGGATCCAGTATTTCAAGATGATTCGGCCCCATGCCACAGAGCGAAATGTGTAATGATTAAACATTTATAATTTGGATTTAGAAAGTTTTTTTTAAATTTCTAGTCTTTTTTTATTTCTCCTTTTTTTGATAGGTCAACAGCTATAAAGAGAAACTAGGCTTGTGTTCGCTAGATTGGCCAGGAAACTCTCCGGACCTGAACCCGATTGAAAACGTATGGAGCATCATGAGTAGAAGATTGAAAAATTCCAAACCAGGAAACACAGAAGAACTAAAAAATTTTATCGAGAAAATTTGGTTCGATGAAATCAGTGAAAACATATTGGAAAACCTATATAAATCTATGCCCGACAGATTAAGAAAGGTAATCCGTGCCAAGGGAGGTCATATTCATTATTAAAAAAATAAAACATTTATAAATTCTAAATACCATGTAAATATGTAATCAATTAAATATAGTTTTAAAAAAATATTTTATACCTGTGTAATATTAAAAAAAAAAAACAATAAAAACTTTTAAATTACTAGTTTTTTTTTACCTGTATTTTCTCATACATAAAAATTGAAATTTCACATTTTATGCGGTACAACCTACAATGAGTTTATAATTTTATTCTATGTTAATAAAAATGGTTTGAAATTTACACTTTCTGTCTAAAAATTTTGAAAATAGATGAAAAAAAGTAAATCTACATATTCAAGGTATATTTTGTAAAAAAAAATAGCACTTGTGGTATTCTTTTCTCAAAATTTCATAAAATAGAGCAAGTCGGACATTTCATTGTCGCCGGGTGTATATACATTATACATCGTAAAATGAATGATACTTATTTTTTATTTTCAATTTATTAAAAAAAAATATAACATGTGGTCATGTGGAGTTTATACATATTTTTAATCATAATTTCTTCAGAATCAGAAATATAAAAAATCATCATTCAAATTCAATTGTTAATCATGTATTCAGCAAATATTTTTTTGGTAGCTGAATTTGAAATATTTTGTAAGCAATATTCAATTTATATTATAGATCCTCTATTCTAAATGAAAAACAATTCCTAATTTACGCTGAATTATATTTGAAGTATAAAAACATAGTTTTAAAAAAAAAAATTATTATAATTGAAACACCTTGTGAACAACAAATACACATAATGTGGAAAATAAATTATAACAAAAAGATTTTATTTAACGTAAAAATTTCGTGTGTACTCGTACAAGTCGTACATCTCTACATACGAGTACACATACATATGTACAATATGTAATTTAATTATTTGTGTACGAGTGTATAGACACCAGACCAGTTCATTTTAAATTACGTCATATTTTCAAAAAATTATCATAAATATGAAAACTGGTGTATATACAATATATACAATGCTTTAATTAAGAAATAATTTTGAAAAAAAAAATACATCAATGTATCTTTCAACTGGAAAAAAACAAAACTTCATATGAAGTACGAGTACATAATGCACTTTTTTTTTATTTTTCTTCCAAATAAATATAACATATCCAAATATGATTATAAAGTATGAAAAATATAATAAACGTAGGTGGAATAAATCCATCAATATTATTTATAACTCACATGCAATATTTACACATTTACGAGCATAGAGAAGTATAAAGGATCTAAATCTAAAAAAAACTGTCAGTTTCATTTAAACTTGAAATGACAAAAATACAATATAATACAATATTGACAGATTTTATTTTTATTTTTGGTAAAGAATTTGTAGCATATCGATTTGAAAAATAATGAAAAAAATTCTACATACGAGTATAATAATCGTTGACTATTATATGACTATATGACAGTATGACTATTATTGTAAATATTACCCACATTGTAAATGTACATAAATAACTTTCTTCTTTTTTTTCTGATTTGTATCGGTATTTCATCACGCGAAATCGTGATTCATGTGAAGAAATATTGTTTTTTCTTTTTTTTTTATAGATAATTCCTACTTTCAATTTACTTATTTTAGAGAAAAATAAAAAAAAAACATATAAACAGTTAACAATTAAAAATACGTATTTATATACGTATATTTAATTTACATTTACGTATATATTTTGTCATAAAATGTAGAAAATGAGAACACATGTACTCATAAATGTATGCGAATGTTTTGATTCTGTGTTGAGATCAAGAACAGGTGTCCGTAATTTTTTTTTTTTTTTCGTCTTCACTTTAAATATAGAAATTACATAATGTATGTATGTTTGTATTTGTATTTAGTATTTCAATGTATACATTCATTATACACATGTATTCATATACATATATATATATATATAATTTTTAATTTCATGGGCATTTTTTTCTTAAATAAACAAAAAATAAAATAAATAAGATGAACACTTATACATTCTATAATACAATACACATACATGCATACTTATGTGTGAAACTAAACAAGCAAGTATAATTAATTATGTATATTACATATTTAACTTTTTGTTTGAATGTTTTCATTTATTTACATTTATATACATATCTATTTTTCTTTGCACATCTGTTTAAAATTAAGAAAAAAATTAGATTAAATATTATTTTTTTTAATATGAAATTTTTTATTTTGTGTCATCATCATCACCATATGCTGGATGAATAATTATTTTGATTTTTCAAATTTGATTTGTACCAAAGATACTATATATAAATACATTAGTACATTAAATTAGAACAGGTATTAATTTCATCATAAACATGAAATGATTAATTAATTAAAAGTATCAAAATATAACAGAATACATAGATACATACATGAATATTTTAAGATTTTAATTATTTAATTATTATTATATAATAAGTTTCATTGAAGTTATTTTGAAATTATTATTTTTTTTTTTCCTAAATAGAGCAAACAATGAATCATATGCATATTTATTTTTTTTTTAAATTTATTTTTATTTATTTTGATTTTGATTGTAGCTAAATGTATAGAAGATAAAATTTTACAAAATTTTTTAAATGCATATTTATATATTACTAGCTGACCCGGCGAACTTCTTTCCGCCATATTTTCTGAATTCCTAAAAGACTTTGTTTTATGACAAAATTAAAAAAAAGTAAACTATAGCTTCTGGTTACAATAGGATCATATTGAAATAAAGTTACAATAAAATAATACGACTGCATAATATTCATCATATTAATTTTTTATTATTAATTAATTTATTATTTGTTCTTCTTTTTGTACAATTCTCATGGTAAATAAATACTATTCCTAAAATTATTCTATCTCATACTTATATTTTATTTTAATGCCTTATAATGTACAATATTCTTTGTTTTTCCTTTCGGAGAAAAAACATATAGCGCCGATGGTTTGCCGGCTCTTGAGCATGCAACGTACAACTGCCATTGCGAAAAACATTGAAATTCAAGGTTTATTCCACACACTTCTAACGATTGGCAAAATTTAATTTAAACATTACATTAAATCGTTGTCGATTTTTACGAAGGAGGCTATGATTAAAAAAATTTTTAATTTTGACGCCAAACGCCGTGAAATGTCAATTTATAATTTCTTTTATTATTTAATATAATATAATATTTTATTTAATTTTCATTATTTAATTGGTCGATTTTTTTTTTTTGTATATAAACCTTGCCGTGGCGATAACGAACACAATAAAAAAAGAATTATCCAATTTGGTGCCGGCGTTCGGAAGTTATGAGCGTACATACATTTCGCAGATTCATTTTTATATATATATAGATTAATAATAGGATAATGTTTTCAGTTTTTTTTAAAAAAAATGTTTTCGTTAAACAAGCAGAATGAACAACACAAATTTATTTGAAAAAATTAAAAATATTTTTTGTCAAAAAATAATGACGGCAAAAAATCCTAAAATATATTAGTTCCAATTCCAATACATACTTTCATGCGCGATTTTATGTACATTAACGTAGAATTTGAGTGGAAAGATTTTTAAATTTTTAGTCATTAAATATGTAGGTACATTAAAAAATTATCTTTTTATACTTATAAGTACAATACAATACTCATACCTCGTACATAATATAACCTCCCTCGATATACATATGTATATTAAACATTATAATGCTTTCATTTATTTTTTTTATATTTTGAAATTTATTTTATTAAATTGTATTTCAAAAATACATCCATACGATAATAATAATATTTATAAACTATATATAAACAAATATATGAAATAACAATAAATTAATTATAGAAATAAATATAATGAAATAAATAAACAAAATAATTCAAATTTTCTTCAAATTAATTATTCAAATTTTCAAAATATACATATATATTTTTTTCCTTTTACACAGATTTCTTGAAATTACTATTATTATAAAATTTCTTCTTGATTTCGACATAATGTATACATAATCTTCTTATCTCATTTGTTCTTCAATTGAAAACATAATTTCTTCTATTAAAGTCTTGTTGTATTTGCCAATATATTTCAAGCATTCTGGTGAGAAATACAAGAAAGATGAAAATTTTATAGAAAACAATTAAAATGAAAAAAAAAAAATTTTTGTTTTTTTCTCTTCTAAAATTAACCATTTCAATGTCATGTACCTAATTGTATTGAATATTACCACATATTATACGATTATCACTATAAACCCTATCTACTGCGTATACCGTAGATTTTTGGCACTGAAATGGTTACATGGAAAAAACTTAAAAAATCAAAAAAATTTTCATCGTAATTACGTAAGTAATAAATTTTATAAGTAGAGAAAAAAATGAAAATTATTTCTAAAACGTTCATAAATATTATTTTTTCATTTTTTTTTACAACAGATATAATTAAATTTTATCTTACGGTTTTCATTTGTATAATTTTCTAATTAAATGCCATTTTACAGACATAAAACACGATAATTTTATTTTTTATGATAATTACATATACAGTAGTTTTTATTATAATTCAAAGTTAAGTCATCTATGAAATTTCAAAAAAAAAAAAAACAAAATAATTTTCATTTGTTGTTAATTTTTGTTGCTTGAAGAATTTACTTTGAAAATCTTTAAATTGTAAACAAATAGTTATATTTAATGAGTTTTCATTTATGTACATAAATATTAAAGCAATAATTCTCACAAATGTAATACTGGCATAGTATGAACATTTAACATTCATTATGTATGTACACAATACATATATGTATTGAGATATTTATCACTTTGCATACTGTATTGTGGTGTACACTTTAAATCATATTACTTTTTGTGAAAATTTTCAAATTTCTAAAATGCATGTTTATCGTTTAATTTAAATGATTACATACATACATATATTTGGTAGTAAAAGTTTTCTTGAATAATTAATTAGAAAATCAAAACCATAAAGAATAATATTTATACATAAATACTAATATGAATTTTTCACTTCATTTAAACTCAAATTTAATTTGAATAATAAATTTATTTACTTAAAGTAAACAATGATAAATTATACATTGTTTAGCAGCATTTTAACTGAATTATGAAAAATTAATTTGGAAACCTTTAGAAAATTTTATTGTAAATGGGGAGCTATACAATCATTTTGACATATTATTGTTATAATTTTTTATTGTCGTATACAAGGACACAAAAAAAACCAAAAACAAAATAATATTTTGTCATAAACAAGACAACGGTTCTTTTTTCTGTAGCAACCATCGCACAATTTGGACGACAGCGACAGCGTATACAGTAATTAAATGGGACTTTTTACGCTGAACTTTACGCTGTCGCCCAAATAGATTCTATTCTATTTTTCAGCGACAACAAGCCGTCCCGACCTAGATTTTACAGTAGTAGGTGGTAGTAATCTATTCGCAAGAAGAAGAAATGTAAAATTCATATATATTTTACGCTGCAGTCGCGCCCGAATTGTGCGATGGCTGTAAGAATAAGAAAATTTTTTATTAATTCAATATGCACAATACAAACAGGTAAACAGGATATACCACGTATAACTGCTAAACGACATAATATAGAAAATTTATATTAATGTAGACGGTAAGTACTACTTGCTTGCTACCATAAATAATTTTGACAGTGATGTGATTGATGTTCAACACACATAGTACAGTATTATGAAAATATACATAATGTGTAGATATATGTACATACATAATATACAGCATATGGAATGTACAGAAAATGATAGAATAAACAATGTATTCAAATGTTTTTGTTATCGATTGTTCTAGAAGGCACAATAAAAATTTTATGAAAAATAAAAATCGAATTAATTTCATACGAGTATACCTTCTATTCAACAGATTTCTTTTCATTAAAATTAAAAAAAAAAATAATTCTGTTTGCTTTTCATTTTTTTTTATTGTCTAATTAGAATTAGAATTACTCCATAAACCGGAAGAAGGGAAGGAAATAATGAATTAAAATTGAGTATATCAAGTACATATTAGTAATAAAAATTTATAAAACTAAAAGTACATACTCATACATATACAAAAACATTTTAAATTCAAAAAAACATGTAAATTTAACATTCTAATTAAAAGTAAATTGACAAAAATGTTATAACAGAAGTTAAACAAAACTTGAAGCCAACATTTTATTAAGAATTGATCGAACAGAAACAGAAGTGACCAAAAAACAAAGCAATAAACACAATGAATACATAGAAGAAGAAGAAGAAGAAGACATAAAAGAAATATTGTATATTCTGTATGAAAATTCAAAATTTTTGTAAATTATCATATGAGATGAGGATTTAATTGAATATTTTTCTTTCAACATTGATTGGTTACCAAACTCGTGAATATAATAACATTTGAATATGGCATTTCGAGTACTTGTATGTAGCTATATACATATTTTTTATAAATGTACTTGGAAACAATTCAAAAATTATTTTACTTAATGAATGTAAAATTTTCGAAAAAAAAAATCCAAGTAAATTTCTCATACTGTTAAAATTTGGACCGTAGCTAATCAAATTTACTTATTATACACACCATATTGAGGTCATTCTTTTTATATTCATTTAGAATTAAAAAAAAAATGTCATTGAAAATAAAAAAAAAAAAAAGAATAACAATAATAAAAAATTAAACTTTTTCACTTGTGCAAAACACATAATATGTGAATATCAATTAATTATTATTATGTCATTCCCATACGAGTAAAGTAGATATGTGTATACTTAGATGCAATGTAAGTCTTGTGTAGTTCATATTTTATATGAAAATTAAAAAAAAAAAAATTAAAATAAAAATAAAATTAAATTAACTTACTTGGTATAATACGATGTGCTGCTAATTCTAATTGAGTATGTTGTCTAGCCAATTGTTCAACCATTTCTTCTAAACGCTGTTTTTGTTCACGTTCATGCTGTAACATTTTTGACCACTTGTGTCCCTGACTTTGAGCTGTTTGTAAATAATCACTACATGCCTACGAATAAATATAATATGAAAAAAGAACAACTGGATATTAATAATAATTTAAAAATAAAAAATTTATAATAAACAAGATTATGTAATGTAAACAAGTAGTAAATATGTATGTTATATTTATGTTATACTCGTATATATATAGAATAAAATTTAAAACAAAAAACATTTCATGATAAAATTCATAATGAACATATTTTATTTATCTATAATTTTATGTATTACATGGAAGTTGGAAGTATGTACATGTCACATCACATGGTATGGTACATGTATAATAATATTGCAATAACAATCGGTAGTATTAAATAGTAGTGTAGTACAAGCAATAATTAATTTTTAATTAGAAAACATAATACATTTGTATTCAATGAAATGGGGGAATGACTTATTTTTAGTAATATTTTCTCGAACTCTATACTATATATTATATAGCTACATATATTACCAATATCAAAAACCGAATGAAAAAAAAAAAATAAATAAATCAAATTCATATTTATCATTAAATTTCTAAAACAGAGAAGAGTTTAAAACCAATCTAAGGCTTCGTTCTCATGGAATGCATGCATCGCGATGCAAAATTTTGATTAGTGGAATACATAATACTCTTTTCTTCACATGCTATCTCATTTACACGATTGAAATGCAAATTTGTAATAAGGAAATTTTCCTAATTGAAGATGCATGCAACTTCTATTTGTCAAAGTATCAGCTGTTCTTTTTTGTTTACATTTTGTGTTTTATTAAATTTTTAGTTAAATAGTAAAAAGTATTTACTTTTTTGAAAATTGATTGATCTAAGTGACATTTGCGACATTTCTTTTTTAATTTGGAGCGAATATACGTCCGAACGATAGTTTTGTAGAAGATGCAAAATGTATAACAAATACAAATTACCGAAAATGTGACGAGATTAAGTCGAAATCAATTTTGTATCGCGATGCATGCATCTCATGAGAACGCACCCTAAAACTTTGCAAATAATCATTACTCTATGGGTCTCTAATATGTATGCATCTATATAAGATCCAAAAGAAAAGTTCTCAAAAAAAAAAAGTCATGATCGATTTATTGACATAACAAAATTTAATTTCAAATTTAAATTTAAATATGTACAAAAATGAAATATGTTATAAAGTAAAATATTTATTTTTAACTCATTCATTATAATCTGTAAATATTTATGTATTATGATTACAATATTTTTATAGAATTTTTGATCTTTTTTTTTTTTCTAGTATTCTAGGTTAGCAAAAATTTGTTTACAATTAAATATATTAGAAATAAAAATTGTAATTTAAATAACAAAACCAAATGATTCAATGCAAACTAAAAATGTAATAGTTTAATAGTAAAAAATATTAATTTAAGTGCATATTATGTGATAACAAATTCTAGGTCGCAATTTTAGTATATTCAATGAAATAATCATTGTTTATGATATGCATACTCGTATATGTGTAGATATACTTTTTTTTTTTTTAATTTATTAAATAATTTTTTAAACTTCTACAGAGATAACAAGAAACTAACAAAGATGATTAGGTTTTTCCCATCTCTTATATCATTCATTTCCTTTGTTTATTGTTTTCATTCTATATACATATACATTTATTAATAACATCGGAATTTGAAAATAAAAGTAAATAACATAAGTCTGTTTTTTTTTTTTTGGAAATTACTCATATGATGTACATTATCAATTTGAAAATTAAAAAGAAAGAAATACATAGGTACAAATGTATAATACGTAATGTAATATGATACAAAGTATTCAGTAATTTGCAAATATTCTATTGTTTTTATTTAAATACGCATGAAAATGTAATAAATTTGTATTGTATTATTAATCATTTTCTATAGTATATACAAGTAGTATAGAATAGACTATGAATGCATGTAGGTAATACATTCATGTATGTATATATACTCGTACATAATGTGAAAAAAGAATATGAATTTTATTATTTTCGATAGTAAATGTTAATTGAAAAATGATTAAAAATTTCGTTATTTATTTAATTTTATGAATTTAAACATACATATATACATATGTACATTACAAACACATACATACATATATATGAACAGATAATGAATTAAATTATTTTATACATATGTGAAGTTTAAAATAATCATTATCATAATATGTACATAATTATGTATTATAATTGCGTAAATATGAAAGCTGAATAAAATAAAATATAGATATATATCAGCAAATAAATATGTATGTATTTATGTACCGTAGTAACTTGCACTTGCACACATAATTAATGTATAATTATGTATGTAAACGATTATTATATGTTTATGTTTGCGAATAAATGAAGAATGTTTTTTATTTTTGTGATAATGAATAAGTTCAGATTTAATGTTCTATAATATATGTAATTATATAATATTTTATTTATTTTTTCTCAAAGAGAGAAAGAGAGAGAGAGAGAGAGAGAGAGAGAGAGAGAGAGAGAGAGAGAGAAAATAATAATAATAAATAAATAAATTTAAAGTAAAATTTTAAATAAATTAATTATTAATGACTAGGTAGGTATGATTTATTTTGACAAGATATTAATTGATTTATTAATTGTTTGATAATTAAAATTACTGATATTTATACTTATAAAAATATCAATACAATATTATATTGGAATAAAAATAAGAATATATGTATAGTGAGTAATATATTTGTAGCTGTGATTGCCTAAATATACTGTAAATTTACATATAATTTATTAACAATTTCAATTTAAAAATACATTTTTATACACTTACGTTCATCATTGCATTTGATGTTATTCTAAATAATGTTGCACGTTCATTAACAATTTTACTTTTATTAGCGACATCTTCGCCAGATTCTAGATCAGTTAGTGCTCTTTGTAATGCTGTGCCATGTTTAACGATCAAATCATAGCATGTTCTAAGATTTTCTAGTCTGTAATAAAAATTAAATAAATAAAAAAAAGAAAAAAATGTTTTTTTAAATTGCAAATATACGTATACACCATTTAGTAAATTGATTAGAAAATAAAAAAAAAATGATTATTTTTTAATATTGTTTGATATACATAATATAACATCCCCATGCCTTATAATTATAAACATTGGTAATAAATTATTATCAAATTTATCGAATCAATTTAATGTGTAACAAGCAGTTAGTGAATTTATATTGCATACAACTATTCAGTTAGTTTAAAGAAAATTTTTAACAGTCTAAAGGATTATTATATAAGGATTCTGGAACGGAATTACACGAAACAAATAATATTTTTAATCTTTTCTTTTCTCTATACATTTTTTTTTTGTTTGTTAATTATATACCTTGCTGATAATTCTCTAATCACAGCATTTAATTCTTCACTAGGAACAGCTTGATTAGTGTTTTCTTCCTCTTCTTCTTCAGTTTCCATTGTACGTCTAAATAATTGAGAATAATATAAAAATTGATAAAAAGAAAAAAAAAAAATTTCAATGAAAGAAAAGTGCTTTTATTTTCACATTATTTCATCAAAATGAGAGAAAAGATATTTTATTTGTATTTTTATGTAATTACAATAATATAAATTATGTTGATTCTTATTTAAAATTGATGTGACATTTTTTTAAAAAGAAAAACACACAAAAAAAAATTATATTTTATTTCGAAATAATAGATCGACAAATTAAGTATTAACAACATAAATGTATATTGAATTGTATAATAAAATATTGTATAAAAAAATTATTGTAAATGTACAAAAAATTTTTTAGATGAATATTTATATGTATTTATATGCACTTACATTGCCTTGGCCTTAGCCAATTCTAATGCTGTCACCCATGATTGACGTTCAACTTCATTAGCAGCTTTTATATGAAATGTTTGTGTACCACCGTTCGATATAACGAATGTACATGAATCGACGGTATGAATTAAGGCACCATGCAATGATATTGTACCACGGCATGTATGTGCCATTTCAGCTTGATTTCTATACAGAGAACGAAAAAATAATAAAATAAAATAAAATAAATTTTTACACAATAAATATACTATAAAATAAATTACATACACATTATGTACAAATAACTAATGTAAATAAATAAATATTAGAAAATATGTAATGTAGAAAATAATAATAAATAAAATTTTATGAAAAACATATAAAATATATAACGGATTCTTATCTTTTTTTTTTTTTTCATTTTTTTTTAAATAAAATTACAAACATGAATGTATATGTATACTAATACAAATATTAATGTAAAAATCATATAAGGAAATTATATTTTATTTGATTTTCTATTTAAATAATAATGTTTTATGCACATGTTTATATAGGTACTTATTATATACATTTTTTTTTGTGTGTGTAATGTGTAAAGTGAATATAAGTATATATATATATATGTATATGCATATGTATATGAATAATAAATAAATAAATGTTACATAAATGAATGCAATACAAAATGAAAAATTCGATATTATTCTGTCAATAGATACATACATATAAATGTGTTTTATTGAATATACATTACACATAATATGGATGTACATTTATATAATAATGTATAATGTAGTTTTAATTGAATTGAAAAACCAATACAAAATCTTTTTTTTAAAAAAAAAAAATAAAAGAATAACAGAATGAAATGAAATAAATAATTCAATTTTTACATTTATTACATACAGAATACAACAGAACCCAACTTAAATTTTAAATGCATAGATGTATGTAGATAATAACATACACATATACTATACATTATATGCATATACAAGTCAATATGTATGTATGTATATAAATTAAATTCGTGCATCAAATTACATTTAATATATTTTTACAAAAAAAAAAAAAAAAAATGATGATGATGATGATCGAACTAATAAATGAAAATTATAGAAAGAAATTGAAATTTAATTGAATGAGAAAATTTCTTCTCGTTTTTTTTTTCTTTCTGCTATATGCTATTTCAAATAAATGATGACAATATACTCGTAGTAGAGGATAAAAAAAAAAAATTCGATGATAATTTTTATGCACAATAATGTAAATTTATATAAGGTATTATAGCACTTTCAATTTAATATTTACATTTACATTTTAGAAATGTATAGATGTCCACAGACAAATAACAAATATGTATAACCACGGCCATACACAATTGTAATCATTGGAGTGACAGTTGGAATTGTGACGTAAATCAGGTCGTAAAATGGTAAACAAATGTGCGTTGTGCTGTGTTGTATGTATAAATTGTTTCTCGGTGTTGTGTTGTTTATATTCTGACAACATGTGTGACGTCAAACATTAAACGTCAGACATCTTTACATTGCCCTAGAAATGTGTATGCCGTGAAATATAACAAAATTTCAAATAATTCAAAATGATAAAAAACATAAGAAAAAAAATAAATTTCATTCCCGCTTGTCTTGTATACAATGTACAAATTACGTACGTACGCACATGTGTATGTATTGTCATATAAAATAAAGCTTTTTAATTAAAAATAAAATAATGAAAAGGACCAGCATTTAAATGCCCGCACATAATACAGTTCTATATATCTACAACATATGTATGTATGCTATGCATATAGGTATATATTTTTTAAAATACATATGTTCTACTGTTCTACATATTCAATTTGTTTTATTTGAGATTTACAAAATTTCAAAAATCAATATCAATTGTTTGAATTCTTCAGCTGAACAATTAAATGTTAATTTTTCATTGTGCGCGCATATAGTATGTGTATATTTATATAATATAAATTCTTAATATGTACATATCAGTTTTTGATAAATCAATTGGAATTCCATAACACATAATATTGTATATTTAATGGTACAGAGTACATGTACATTATATGTGTTACATTTACGAGTACATATAAATTTATCATAAGATATTGATTATTGAAAATAACATGTAATCAACATTAAAACATTATATGTTGGTTTAGAGAGATGAGCCATTAACCATTCATCATTTTACATAATATAGAAATATATGAATATAAAGATATAATACATATATTTTCATTCCGAATTGTATTTTACTTTGAAAGATAAAATGATAAAATCATGCTGGTTAAACTAGGATTCAATAACAATAGTTATTTGTAATCAAGTTTGAATGCGTTAATATTTTGGAATATATGTAGTTTGAATGGATATAAAAAAATGTACAAATAAAACGAATAAACATTTGTATTATCGAATGATTTCTGTTGATGGATGTTAAAAAAAAAATAATTTTAATCTATTTAACTTGGTACTAACGTTGTACTACATGCAGTCACAGTGTGTCGATATCAATTATGTACACTATCCTATCAATATTTAAAATGTTCACACCTGCACACTTGAATTTGCTAAATAAATATTGATTCGATTATTCGATTTATTTGAATTCATTAATAATTCAATCTTTATATATAGAATTCATCAGCATAATAAACATGAAACAGGTATACAATATAATTTATAGGGGCTGGAATACCTCGATGGTTGTGGTGTTGGTCTGGTGTTCTTGAGATCGCGGTATGAATCCCAGCCAGCGCACTACTCTGGCCCAAATCGATCATTAATTCCAATCATCATCTATGTACACCAACACCAGTAACTGATTACTGATGATAAACTGGATGATAAACCTGACAAAAAAAAATTACCGATCGGCGGTGCCATAATGAACTGTACTGAACTGAACTGAACTGTATATGTATATGTATGTACTTATGTATATATTAAAAAAAAAATAATTTATAAAAATCATCATAAGTAAATCAAACATATGAACAAATATATGTACTCGTACATAGATCTATTAACTATATAAAAAAAAAAAAAATTGATTTATTTTAAAACGACAAATAGTAGTTTATAAAATTGAATTTTCAAAAATTGTTGAGAAACTTATAATCTTCTTATAAACTTATATCATTCCGCAGTTTAGCTTAAAAACTAAAAAAATGTTAATTACATATTTGAAAACTTCTCACAGTTCACAAGTAAATACATACATACATATATAACTTATGTATTAGTTACCTAAATATATTAAATTTAAATTAAACAAAAAAAAAATCATTTTCATCTTTTAAATGAAAATCTACAAAAAATTCATTTTGATTTTTAATTCAGAAAAATAATATTACCATATAAATATGTTATATCACGTTATATATACGTTTATATACACATTCATTTAGGTCAATTATTTATTAATAACACTCTAAAAATATACAAGTACTTTATGGGCCTTTATACAGTATACGTAGTATGAGTTATGATGCGAGCACATTTTATATGAGTACATAATAATATGACTTGAGTATATACACATTTCCTACCACTTTATGATATTTAAAACATTATTTATGTATGTCAAAACCCAAAATCCTGCTACACATTTTCATTCAAAATAACCGAAATTTAACTCAACATAAACCTACAATTGTACATAGGTACATCAGTCGATATATCCATGCATACGAGTATTGTATGTACATATGTATTCATTTATGTATAATTTGGGTTTTTTTTAAATTCACTTTAATAGTTTCATAGAAAATGAATAAAAACAGAAAAGGAAAAAAAAATAATTTAATGTGAAATTTCAAATACGAATATATATTTATATGTACTCGTAAAATTATATTTTGAAAAAGGAAATCTACCAAAAATCAATACAACTAGAGCAAAAACAAAAATCAAAAATCAAATTCGAAACTTTTAATTTATTTTCATTTTGTTTTCAATTTGCGAAATTCTGTCAAAATGAATGATATAACCTACATTTTTTAAATGAAACTATTTCCTGAAAGAAATTAAAAAACAAAAAAAAAATAAATAAATAAAGATAAGATATAAAAACAAAATTTTTTTCTTTTTGTTTTTGATTTTTATTTGTTTTTGTTCGATGATGAAAGAATGAAAATGAATGAATAACCGACATAGGAAATATGAAAAATTCGAATATGTTATGTATGTAATATTCTGAAAGGATATTCATCAAAATATTATCATAGCAAGAAAAAATTTTGTAATTGTAACGTAAGAAAAATTTAAAAAATACTATACATGTTAATAAGAAAAAAGTAAATTTTATCAATGCAAGGTGGTACCTGTGGTGGTACCTATTGCTGCTCCAAATAAGTATGTTTTCAACGAAATTATTTAAAATTTATACAAAATTTTATTTTTATTTCATCGATTCAATTTTTAATTCTTATCGACATCCATATTTGTACTACAAAGTGATTACTTTCTAGAAAAAATTTCTAGAAAATACTTTATTTTTTTCTTTCATTTATGTTTTGAATTAAAATTAACTATAAATAATTGAATAAAAAGTTTTTTTATAAACTAGCAAAGTTGAAGCAAAATATTTATAAATAAATAAATAAATAAATCAAAAATATAATGAATTTAATGTACATACATTTATTTATTTTATGATTTTTTATGAATATCGATTATCTCTATACTTTGTTTTGTAGACTTTTTATTCATTTTTTTTTTTACCTTCGAATACCTTTACATTGTTGGGATAGAAGTCTATGGACAGCAACAGAGAAAACAGAAAATAAAAAGAACGATGAAAAAAAAAAAAACAAAGAAAAACAAAATTAATATCAATTCATTTGTTAAATATAATTAATTCAAAAGGATAATAAAAATTAAGCATAATAATTTTTACTTCTAACTCTATCAATTAACTATACATTGCAAAATTTTAGATTGTCAAACCAATCAAACTGAGTATGTACCAATCTACATATTTTCTAGCATTTTAATAACGTTTGAGCAGTACAACTAGGGACTATGCTTAGATCTATTATTATCATTTATAATTGACACGAGGTTTGTTTACATCGGAGTAAATTAGAGTAGTACACCAGCACTTGCTGGAGCAATGTGTAAAATTTCAATTGAGCAAAAAAGAGTAGCAATATTAATGAACAACTTAACTTGATTGATATTTTACGTCCAAATAATTTTTCAAATTTTTCTCCAATTTACTCTTTTTAAAAAGACTGAAGAGAAAATGTTAATTTTTTAATTTATATGTTAGAATGCTCTAGAGATGGAATAATTTGGAATTGGTATTTGACCGGAATATAGCTATACATAAACTGTTAAAAAGCAAATAATTTTACGAAATGTATATAGCATCTATAGTAATTAACACAACAAAAAAATGTCACAACTATATGGATCACATTAAAAGGTTAAGAAACGCTAAATTTAATCTCTCTTAAATTATAGTTAAACACATTATATATATTTTGTTTTTTTAGCCTTTTTATTTATTATTTCTTTTTACTTATACCAAAGATTGTAATTTGCACCCAACACACTACTTTAAGGAACATTTATTTCTACACATAACCATAGCTAAGCTATAAAAATTAAAATGTAAAAATTACATATAAATGAACATGGAAGAAGATCTCAATGTTTTTTTTTTTAGTATTTACATTCTATATACAAAAGACATGGAAATTCCATTAAAAATAAAAATAAAATAAACTTTTCAATTTATCTAGGTCATTTTTCCTTTTTCTAAAATATATTCTTGTATTTTTCATTAAATCTGTATATATATCCATTTTGTTGCGAAGAAAGAATATAAATGAAATTTGAAATTATTTTTAAACTGGAAATTACGAAAAAATTCTATATATATGTACATATGTATAAACATATTTACATTTTCATAGAATTGAAGAAAAGGAAAAGTAAAAAAGATTAAAAATAGCAACGAAGAATAAACACAGTTTATGAGAAACGGAAAAACATGGATTTCATGAGAAAAGTATAATTGCAATTTTTTTTTTTCTTTTACAAAAAAATATTAATGCAAATATATATACCTATATGAACATATTTATGTATACATACTATATCTCAGTTATAATATGTACACTTACATTCATATTATGTATTATTTCCTGTTTTTAATACGTTTCTTTCAATAGAATTACATATTATCCAATTGAATATAAATGTAGATGTGTTATGTTTACGTACATTAAATATAAAATTGAAAAATTGAAAAAAAAAAAAATATAAAAATAATTGTATAATATGTACTATAGAGAAACATACATACCTAACTACATTCATTCATAGTTCACTATTTTTACTTTAGTGGAAGCTTTATGCATATATATAGTAAAAATAGAAATTATATACAAATGAATATATCATATTAAAATATAATTTAAGAATTTTTTAAATTTTTAGTTCGAAATTTATTTTTGGAATAAAAAAAAATATACAATATGTGGTATCAAATGGTTATTTATGTATAGTAGAATGTTGTCTAGTTCGAAAAGTACGTACGTATATAGAGACACGATAATTTTATAAAACTTTTCTACAATCTATACAATATAAACTTTTCACAGTCGGATTTAATATGACCACAACAACAGCAACAACAACAACAACAAAATGTGAGGAAATATAACAGATTTATGTATGTATGTATATTATAAAATAGCAGATAAAAGATAAAAATTAATTAAATCAAATTGAAAATTCTGTTCAGATTTGTATTTAATATTTTATTATAGAGCAAAATATATTTGCTACACAAAAACTTTACTCTTTCTCGTATCCGGGGATATATGATAGGGTAGTTATAGTGCTAACAAATTTGTTGTATTAAAATTAATTCACTATAATTAAATAGAAAAAATATATTTAAATTAAATCATATAGTACAAATAGAAAATAAAATAAAATTTCGATTTCAAAGTGAAAATATCATAAAAATAAATCTTTATACTATCGTAATTATGTAGATGATTATTAATTCATAGTTAATTAAATTCAATTAATGGCAGACGCACTCATATGTAAATGTATTCTCAACTGTTGAATATAATTTTCATCTATAAATATATCTACTATAATGTTGGTTTTTTTTTTTAAAATTAATAAATCATATACACCATCACTTTATGTTATAAAAATGTAATTACGTGTACATTACATGTTTACAGTGACTGTCATAATATGTATTTAGACAATGATGACATTTTAGAACCATCAGCAACCAACAATTTCTATTGGATTTCAATTTTTGAAACCTCCTAAATACAACATGTATGAAACAAAATTTTTATATATAGTCAGCTTTCGTTTTCATTTAGATCTGAAGGTCTGAATAACCAATTTATGTATGAAAAGATTTCTATTTATTTCACTTCAAACATTAAATGCTTACTTTCCTCAAAAATCACTCAAAAATTGACATCATCCAAATAATTATGTAACAGTGTCACTGTATTTTAGCTGTTTTCGATTTGGCAATTTCAAGTACTTGCAAGTAGATAAGGTAAATGTCTGTGCTAAGCTATCTACTCGTGTAGCCACCATGAAAATTTTTTCAAGTGTATAGATGCAAGTATTTACGAATAATTTTTGTGTCGTTCGATATAACAATTTATCCTAGGACACATTTTTTGTACTCCCAAGTAGGTACTTGGAATTGCTAAATCGAAAGCAGCTATTGTATGCATAAAATTCAACTGAAATTTAATTTTCTTCATATAATCATCAAAAATTGTAAATATTTCTTATTCGTATGTACATATACAAGGAGTTGATTTTTTAATAAAGAACAAATGTCCTTCAGTAAAGATAAATCAGAGAATAAAATAAACGATAAAGTTAATAACCTCTAATTGAATATTTTCTATGTGTACTCGTATATGTATACATTTTTTCTTATAACACACTATTATAAATATTTAATATCCTTGAAATTTGTTAATTTCTGTTTTCTTTATTGTTAATTTAAAAAATTTTCTTATATTTTCTAATTGTTACTGTCTTAAATGGTTAAAAATCAGCTAATTGTTTGCTTTATTATTGTTGAGAAGGCAACAGACAATAATTGTACATACATACTAGTAACGTATAGCCTCTAGTTACATTCTACATGATTCTACCTACTTAACTTGTGTCACACATACTATCAAGTACTATGTATAGTTTGTTTTGAATGAATTTTATTTCATTTTTTCTTTATTAACACGAAACAAAGAAAGGAAAAAATGAGAAAGCATAAAAAAATGAAGAAAATACATACAAATACATTTCATTAGAAATGTGTATACATATACAAATGTATCCAGTATATGTACATACATATGTATATATTTTGATTATAATGTTAGAATAACACGAATTTCTCGGAAAATTTATTTATATATATATATATGTATTAGTATAGATACATTTCATAAATGTTTTTATAAATATAAATTTTCTTTGATTATATAAGTATACGTACATATAAAATTTCTGTTTATGTACAAGAATTTATATACAAAAAATAATAAAAAAAAAGGAGCAGCATAATATTATAAACGATATAATCACGAAATGGTGGTTGGTATGAATAATCTCTATAGAAACATACATACAAAAAAAAGGAAGAATACTTTTAAGATTATAATATCATAAAAAAATAAGTATAAGCATATAATATAACGGAAAATTTATAAATAATGATGATATCTACTGTATGTGGTATAAGTATATTTGTGTTTATATTATACATTTACGAGTAATGATGCAACCACGTAACTATATGTATCGTACCAGTACCATTGACAAAGATTTTATTATAATTTAGAAAGAAAAATGTTAGTCCTTTACTTATTATTCAATGAAAATAATCATTTTACTATTTTGCATGTTTCAAATAAATTAAAAATTATTGCTTCGATAAGAAATCCAAGAAAGAAAAATGCTAATGAATTTTTGAATATAAAAATTTACGTGTATAATTGAGAAAAAATTATTAAATTAAAATTAATTTATTGAATCATTTCTATAATAAAAAAAAAACAACAACAACAAAATACACAAATAAGTATATATATACAATCATAACATCCTGTTTTATTATAAAAATGGTAAAAGTATACAATGAATATGTAATAATTATTCGTTTCGTTCGATTTAACATTCAATGATTAGTCCAGCTAATTGTGAAAATAATATAATATACAGCACAGTATACCTATACGATGTTCCATAACACCAGTGAAAATAAAATGAGTACGACACATAAATTTACAAATTAGAATGCAACAAAATACTGAAGCTAAAGTATATATACATATATCAATCCAATACATCTGTATATGCATTTTAGAACTAAGTCACACACAGTCTCCAAAAGTAATACACTGCATATATAGAAATGAGCCTATACTATTTTCAGAAATCGAAGTCAGTATTGTGCTTATGGAAAAAGTTACCCGATGAGTTTCTGATAACTTCACATATAATATTTTGTAGGAAATTCTGAATAATATATTTCTGTCTTGATTGAAATTGAGATCTGATCACCCCACACACGAGACAGATTTATACAAACGCAATGTGAAAGAATATAGAAAAGCATGCCTATCTTGCCTGTACTGACTTCAATTTCTGAAAATAGTATAGTAACAGTAACAGAACAGAATATTTGTCGTCGCAGCAATTTTTTATAAGTTTTCAATGAAGCATCTTATAAATTAAAGGAAAAAAAATTCATTTTTAATGAAATTTAAATTTATTTTTCTTGATTTACTATTACATTTTATATTATCAATCGTTCTGTATATGTTTCGAATGTTTACGTAATTAAATTTATATTTTATTTATGGACTAAATCTATTTTAAATGATTCTATGAAAAAAAAAATTTAAATCAAAATTTTATCTTAAAATCTTTAAAAATTAATCATTTGGCAAACTATGATTATTTGATTATCATGTTATTAGACACTCAAATAGTTAATGTAGTATTCTGTCTGCCAAAAATCACACATAATAAATCAATCATATAGTATATAGATCATCAACATTTTCAAGATACCTACATACTTTATTAATTTTTTAAAGCAAATAAATTACAGCCTATACATACATTACTATACATCGAGCAAATATTTTTTTTATTAAATATTTTATCAATAATATATTTAGTAGTTTTTTTTTGTTTTTTTGTGTTTTAATACAAATTATACATATTATGTTATGCCGCTTCTACATTCAATGCAGTGACTTCAACTTGGATTTCGACTTTCGACTTCACAGCATGATTAACATGTAAAAATAGCTGTCAAGTCTACTGCATATTGAATGTGATTGAATGTAGAAGTTCTAATACATATCCATTAAATCAAAGTCGAAGTTGAAGTCGCTGCATTGGATGTAGAATCGGCACGGCATTAATTATTTATTATGCTTCTAATTTCATAAATAAGCACACACAAAAAACCAATTACAAATTACATAAGTATACATAATATCCATATTATATTTAATGCGAACGTACATATATGTATATTACTGAAAACCATATTAATCTACATACTAATTTATGTACAAATATTAATAGCGGACAGTACAAATTAAAAAATAAAAAATAATTAATAAAATAAAAATAAATAAATAAATAAAAGTAAAAAAAAAAAACTAAATCTAATTTCTAAATTAATTTTTAGTAGGTATAGGTATATTACTAACACTGATTTTTTTACACACACGCATAAACGTCGAACTTTCCATAAACTGAAAGTTTGAAAATAAAAAAAAATAAAAATATTTTAATAAAAAGATAGATTAAAATTAAGAACAAAAAAAAAAAAAATAAATTAAAATATTAAAATAGTAAACTTAGAAAAATTAATTGTAGATGTACATATGTATAATAATAAAAACGAAAATTATTATTAAAACAGAAATAATTAAAAGACACTAAAAAAAAAACATGTATGTATATAATAGATAAGAAAAAAAAAATAATTTGAAAAATTTTTGATTAAATTTTATGTCTGATTGATAATTGCACGAGATTATTATTTATGTATCACGTTTCACATACATTTATACACTTAGTCCAAAATAATATTAATCTACATATACGCATACGTATATATTATCTATCTAATCTAGTAGTATGTATTTATAATGTCGTGTTTGATCCTCTTTATAATATGGATGACCTTTGGAATGTGTTTTTCAAAGAAGTCACCTAAAATACGTATATTTGTACGTACGTATATTAGATTCGAACGTAAGCAAAATTTCAGCTTATTGAGTGGTCATTGAAATTTATCAATAAATTAAAAATATGTAAGCAAAAGAAAAACAAAATTAATATCTATATAAAAGTTGATGACACTGTAATTGCCCAATACGATTCTTGATAGATCTAATTGTAGACTTGAAAAAATATATATGTATATACATACACAGGCGTGAAAATATTATGGGACAAGACACAAGAGTTATTTTTCATGGATAGAAAACGTAATCATATATGTACTGACATAAAAAATACTATATCTTTAATTAGCGATTTACCAAAAAAGGAAAAAAATAATTGCCCTCATGTGATAGAAACACCTTCACAAAGTCCTGACTTAAATCACATCGAAAATCGAATATCTTTGGTCTTCTTCTTCTTTTATAACTCCACAGCTTTAAGTGAACTAAGGCTTTCACAGAAGTGATTTCATGACTTTATTGCTATCATGTATGCATCTAATCTAGCATCTACCTACAGTTTAACGTGGATTGCGAGCGAACCACTGAGTTGCTGTTAGAGAAGCAAACTTTTTTTTACATGATAGGGCTTACTGCTTAGACTGATCTATTTTTATAGAATGATGTAATGCTCTAATAATTCTTTGTGTTACTTGTTGTCAGCAAGTAGACTACATATTAATCAATATTTCTAAGCTCTTTTTCCCATCAAGCTTGTATACTCATTCGAAGCTGAGTGAAATTTTGGGGAAATAACTTTGGAAACATTTTTAGAAAAAACAAATTTTAAAAAAAATTTCACCATAAGTCAGTTGCTAAATTTACAAAATTATCACAAGAAAAATGAAGTAAGATTCTATAAGATTTTGTCAAAAATTCTGTGGAATCAATGCCAATGACATTTACATATGAGGTCTATAAAAATGTAAAGGTTGTCAAACAAATTATGTATTGAATTAATTTTTTTCATAAGTAAATTTGATTCATTTTTTGTACTGCTCTATGATTTAATTCACAGTAGTAGATTTATATTGATATAATTTTCCTTTTTGAATTTATTTTTAAATACCTTAGCTAGCTAATTAAATTAAAAATATTTCTAGTTTTAATTGTGTTCTATTATTGTATGAATTGCGAATAAAATATTTTACTAAAAAAAATTTTCACTTTATACGTTTTAGATTAGTACATTTATTTCGAAAAATAATACTTGTTCCATAATTTTTTCACGTCTATGTAGATTTTATCTATGTACATATATAAGATTTATTTGAAATTTATTTGAAAAAAAAATTTCTACGTATACATACTTATTTCTTGTTCGTTCTTTTAATAGTAAAAGTTTCTTTTTAATAATTTTTTTTTTCATAATTTTAAAATTCATCCTTATCCCACATACGCACAGGAAAACAAAATTGTTTTATATATAATTCTATAAATAAATTGATTAGTTATTTTGTTATGCAAAAAAAAAAAAAAATAAATAAAAAATAGAGTTGGCAATTTTTTTAAAATAACAATCAATCAATCAAAAAAAAAAAAGAAACGATATCCAACTCATAAATATACACATAGAATTACACATTTCATCAAGCAAAAGTGAATCAAAAATTTAAAAAAAAATATATAGTATGTATATCATTGTATATGTAAATACCATAAAATTAGGAGAAAAAAAAATATCACGAGAATGTCCTTATAATACATTTATGTATGTGTAATATTATGTATATAGTGATAACATAAGTATGTATGTATAATACATGTTATTTTTGTTTAGTAACCAAACCAGATTTTATTTAGTGAACATTTTTATTTTGTTTGTTTGTTTGCTTGTTTTTTCTTAATTAATTTTCGTTTTTGTTGTACTAATTAATTTTTAATTTTTTCATTTGTTTTGTTTATTTTTTGATTTTACTTGATTTTATTTTGTTTTTTTTTTTTTTTTATTATTTTTTACTCACTCCTGACGAGAAGGACCCTTCCTACGACGACGTATCGATAGTTTAACTGCAGAATTTCCGCTTCCATGCTCCGCTCTGATGTGTGTGTGTGTTTGTTAATTTTACATAAACGAAAATAAACCCAAAAAAAAAATGAAAAAAAAAAAAATAAGATATGAAAAGAAAAAATTTCCCGATATAAATTTTCTTTTATTTTTATTTTATTTTCTATTATAAATGGTATCATTAAAATAAAATGATTTTTCTTTTTTTTTTTTTTGATTTTCATTGAATTTTTGTATAAATGTATGTATGTACATATAATATGAAATATATGTATATATGTACGTATGTATGTACATGTTCATATATACAATAAATTTGTTTTGATTTAATAAAGAGAAAATACAAATGAACAGCAAAAACAAATAAATTTAAAGGAAAAAATATTTTTTATTTATTTTTTGAAAGTAAAAAAAAAAAAGGAATTTATGTAAATGATTTGATTTTCCATTGTTTTAAATGGTTTTATTTTTATTTCATTTTTAAATATATGTAATATGTAAATATAAGTTTATTTGTATGTATATCCATATATAGGTATACATATATGTACATTTTATTATTTTTAATTTAAATTTACGTTCTGCGAAAAGAAAGAAAAAATAAATATTTATGTAGTATAATTATATGTATGTATAAAGCAATTTACATGTCAGATTATTATTATGATTTCATTTTTGCATTTTTATTTTTAAAGATTTTTTTTTCAATTTTAAAAAAATTACATTTTCGTATGTTGTTTTCTTATCAATTTTAAAAGGTATTTTGTTTTTTTTTTATTATTATTATTATTAAAATGGCATTCAAAGAAAAAAAACAAAAATGAATAAATATAGGTACATAATTATAAAAATAGTAAATTAAAAATGAAAAATAGAATTGTATGCAGAAAAATTCAAGAGAGGAATAAATAATAATATAAATAATTACATATATATATACTCAAATATGTAAGTATATTATACATAGTTGTAGGTTTTTAAGTACCTACAGTGAAATTCGTTTATAACGACGGTTATTACATTACACAATAAATTGCACACAAATTTCAAGCTATTTGGTTGATTAAACATTAAAGTGCATATATGTATGTACGTATATTTAAAAAGGAAAAGCAAACTTATAGCCCTATTCTGGTATTGTGATTCATCACAAGTCACAACAAAATTGTGACTGATTTTCTTGTGACTAATCAGCTGTTTCGTAAACTGAATAAGTAATTACAAGAAAAATCACAAAAATTTCACCTTACTGGTGAAATTGAAACGTCAAATTTTTTCAAGAAAAATGATATATTTTATATTTTTCACATAGGTAACCTTAAAATTATTCTTGTGACGACTGAAGTATCAGATCACAACTTGTAACTCTGGCATGTTGTGACTTTTTACCACGGAATACAAAAAGTCACAATTTGTGACTTATGTTATAAATTATGACTTATGACTAGTCACTAATACTCAACAGAATAGGGCTATTATTCAAAGATTTGTCAAATTCGAATTGGAATATTGAAAAAAAGAGAAAATTTAATCATTTATTAATGAGCTAGGGTGCTAGTCAGATCTGTAAGGCAATCAGTTAGATAAACAGCAATTTCAATCCCATCTATGAGATTTAAATGATTATTAAAAATTATTAGTACATATACAGATTTGTTAAACACCTTTAATATTGATAACATACCATTCTTTTGTTTTCGATATATGTACCTAACAGTGTAAGAAAATTTTAAAGATTTTATATTGTAGTATTCATTTTTATAATTTTATGATTTATTTATTTTTTTCAAAATAGAAAAATAAAAAATATTTTATCAAGGGATTTGTTCAAATCTGAACTCAAATTCATAAAATGCATTTTGCCTTTCTTTTTTTTAGTCATATCTTTATTCAATTTCAAATCTATAAAATTATGTATTTTTATATAAGATTGATCATTGAAAAATAATATTGATTTACATATTTTCAGTAACCATTTACATATATATTTATAACCATAACCGTATATATAGTAGATTATAATGATTAAATTTTCTTAATTTTTTTTTAAACGATCATTATATGCAATTTTCACTGTCTAAAAAATTATTATTTATGGCAATGGTATAGTTATAATTATTATTATTATTAACTAAATAAAATATAAAAAAAAAAAAAAAAATAAGAAAAAAATGTATATATGAATATAATATAAAATATATACTGTATGTATATACTTATACGCATGTAATATATATTTTACTAATGCATATTTATGTATACGTAAATGTGTAAATGTACTGTTTATATAATGTATCTACAAAAATAAGGAAAAATTATTTTTCAAAAAAGGCATTATGCAATCGGTATTTTTTGTATTTGTTTTAAGAAAATCAAATATTATTAAAATGAGAAAGAATTAGAAAAAAAGCAATGAAATCTAAATGAAAAACAATAAAAAACAATTAATTTAATATATATTATTAATTACGTTTCCTAATTAAATTTGATTATAATGGAGATAGGAAATTAAATTATAATCGAATTAACAATTCAAACACCTAATACATGTAAATGTATGTATATGTAAACTAATTAATTAATATATTTATTCAATGAAATGCTCAAAATATTAATTTTAAATTCTAAATAATGAGACGATTTTTATTGAAAATAGATAATATTTATAATAGTACATAAATTGACAAAAAAGATAAAGATATAAATATGTTATTACTATACTCGTGTAACAAGATACTTTGTTATACATACATATATTTAAATAATTATGTTTTTAATCTTCATTTATGTATAAATATTCATTTAAAACTCCTCCCACCCTAATATACGAATTTTTGTTGTTTCTCAAATGATCATTTTATCACTGTGTAAACGTATATTCATTTATAATAATTTTATGTTAACATAAATCTGTTTGGTTACTTTTCTACGAATGTCCGAAAATAGAGAACGCATACATGAACAAACACGTGTAAATCATAATTTACATAATTTTTGTTTGATATCAACAATATTTTGAGGGATAACAAAAATTCAATTAACTATTATAACAACATCAGAACATAATTTAACAAACTTTAAAATTTTTCATTTTAGAAGGTAGGAAGAAGAAAAGTAAGTAGATCAAGAAGACATTGACAAGAAGATGCTGAATATGATCTCAGGTGAATGTAAATTTCTAACGGAATGTAGAAAATACAAATGAGAATTGACTGGAGAGACATCCTAAAGCCTGTCGAGATCCACCTAGAACCACGCGGATGTAGTGCCATTAATGATGATGAATGATTTTATGTATTTTTAAATGGTAGCAGCATTAGAGTTTATTCTACATTTGATATAAATAAATTACATTGTAAATTTTTATAAGAATAATGCAGTCAAAAGAATCAATAAATCTTATCCGATCGGTTATGTAATGCATACGGATATGTAGGTACACATATCTTTTAGAAAGTATATAGGATTTTATTGTTATTTTATTATTCCTTGTTTTATGTGGATTACAAAATTAATTTATTGAATTAATTTATGAGCTGGTTGTAACATTTATTTTATTGTTATACACGACATATGCATATATGTATATACCTATACATTAATTTTCTTTCTAATATTAACACTTTATACAACAGATCTGTAATACCAGTAATACATAATATATGAATATGTACATATATATATATATATATACGCAAATACTCTAGTGACTCTATAGTGAATACGATACTTAATGCTAGTGACAACTGACAACATCAGAAAAATTTATGTACGTACATTTATACCTTCTTGTTTATACTATATCCTACATTTTCATTGCAGATATATATACTCTTATTGTTAAACATTAATCTTTAGACTATTAAAAAACTATTTTATTTACTTATATAAGATAGAAACCACATTTTATAGGTGTACATTATAGTTTATTGTAATTTGTAATTGTTCAGCTAATCTTTTGTTTATTTATTGAGATATGTATCAATATAGTGAATCGATTTTTAAATAGTCAAATCCACAATATTTATTTCATTATAATCAGTTTCAGTATCAATGCAGTATATTTGAGATATTACAAAAGCATTTCCCAATTTCCCATAAATAGTGAGTTTGGTTTAACTAGATAATTATAAACTATCGAAATCGCTAATATTTTTTACTCTTTATTTTCATTTTTATTTAACTTTCTATATACATATATACATATATAGTGGTAGAAATATGAATACACCCCGACTGAAAATTCAATATTCACATCTATTTTCATGAAATATATTTTGTTCTAAAAAATATCTCAAATGACAGACGTAGTAAGTAGCCAGTGTTAAAGTATCAAAGCTAGATTGTGGGTCGGTCATTTAGAAAGAAAAGAAAAATCTGTACGGCTAGACTTGTATTTAACCAAAAACCGAAAGGTAAAAAAAAGATCGGGCGCGTATTCACAATGAAACCAAATACGATATATGGAATTTCAACAAAAAATTCGACGCCCTCCAGCGGTCAAAGAGTCAAAATTACAGTTCCCCTCCCATATGATTTTTTGTTTGTCTCGATTTATGGTAAGAAGATTTTACTATTTGTCTGTTCCACCTTGTATACCTATACCCACATATATATACTACGTTCTATGTCTAAATACGCGATGATAATACAGACAAACTGGCAAATTGTGATCAATTTTTCATAATTTTATATGGCTATTTGCCAAAAATATTAAAAATAAAATTTAAATAGATATGTAAGTATTTACATACATTAATTAAATGAGTGTATAAACACGTAGATACGTAACGAATAGTGAAAATAACATGAAAAATTTTATAGCTACTATATTTAATTTAAGCATACATTATATAGGTTATGTATAAAAGAAAATGGAAATGTCTGTATATGATAATTATAGTTAAACGGCTTAAAAATAAACGAATGTAAGTATATAATATCATATACATATATACGTATATATATATATATAACATTAAACATAAATCTACAATTATATTTATGTTACGAAAGTGTACAAAAAACAAAAAACAAAACACACACAAATATAATTAATGTATACATATTATATTCTTCTCTGTTATTTTTTCATGAATATCTGTTTTCGTTTTTTGTTTCCGTATATTCAAGTTTTTATCACATAAATTACCTAACAATATTACTATAATCTCTGCATAATTACAAATACATGCAAATATTTGTTCGTTTTGTTTCCTTGATTATTCGTTCATTAATTTCAAAAAAAAAAAAAAAAAGAAAAAACAAATTTTTTTTCTTTCGTTTACGAGTAGTACATAGGTACTACTTTTTTTTTCATGTTTTAATATTTTCATTCATACTGGAATAAAAATAAAATTACATACTCATATATGTACTAAAAAATGAATTTTCTTATTATTAATTTCTTCCATATAAGTATATTATTATAATTTATATACAAGATGAACACAAGATAAAAAGACACGCACATAAATGTACATATATTCAATCTAATTGTATACGTATATATATATGTACAAACATTACAATAAATTTTAATAATGATATAACTACCATAGAAATCATAAAATAAAATCTACCTATAGGTCCTACAAATATGTATGTACAATGTCCTAAACAGATCTAATTACATTTATATTTCTACTATTTGCTCGTTACTTTCATCTTTCTTTTGATCATCATCTTATTACATTATGTATATTTTTTTTAATATTATTTTTTTCTACGGCCATGCAAATATTTGAGCAGGTCCTTAACTTCCAATTTATAATATTATTACATATTTACATGTATACTTATTTTGAAAAATACACTAAGTACTCAGAAATAATATCAGTGAGACATATTATGCATTGCAATTCTTCAAGAAATAATTTGTCGTCGTCGTTGTCGTTGTCGTCATCTTTCATCACAAAAATAATTTTTTTTTTTTTTTTTTTTTTTTGTTGTTACACATTCATTATTTTAGATAATGTAGAATAACGATGTAAAACATTTTATTTATAAAAAATCTTAAACATTTTATACATATTATAAGAATTTTACAAGTAATTTACAATGAAAATTTTATTCTAGGATTTTTAAATTTCAATCAATAAAAATATATGTATTTCTTAAAATTATATTTTTTGAATAAAAATTTTCAATATTGTTAAATACCTATATATATGTACTTATATGTACCTATCATATATTCATACAGAAATTTGTATATACATATTTATATGAGTTAAAAAATATACTTATGTACGTTTTACTATACTATATACCTAATGTTATAAGTGTATTTTTAAGAGAAAAATTTTCATATTTTATACTTTTAATAAAATTGCAGTATTATTATAAAAATGTAACGGACAGAAAATAAAAATAAAATTAATTTTGTCTGCAATATTTTTTTGGCAACTTAAATATAATAAATATATAATTAAAATAAAAATATGTAGGTATATACATACATAATATGAAAACAAAAATAATTTTTATGTGCTGTAAATTGAACATTATAATACATTATGTAGTATGTATATATACATATATTATGTACCTAACTTGTATTTGTGTATGCAATAAGATTTCATTGTTTTATAAAATTAAAAAAATAATAATAATAATAACAAGTCCAATACTTAAAATATGTACAAAGTACAAGAGGCTTTTTTGAAATTTATTGTAAAACAAAAACTAAATAAAAAAAAATAAAACATACAACAACGTGCACAACTGCATAAATATATATTTACATGTACATATTAGTAATTACTACATATAAGGAATTTTTGTGAATGCATTCAAGATATGTGTATGTATATGTACATACATATGTATATGTACGTACATACATCGTTATATTTATATTATTTAGGTATATATGAGTAAAATAATTTTCATAAGTAAAATTGTTTTTTTTTACAATGTAACCATAGTGTTATAATGCGATGTAAATTGCATTTTATCGTTTATAATCAGATATGAAAATTTTAAATAGGCACTTACAATAAGTGTAGAGAATCGAAACAAAACAAAATGAATATATAAAATCAAATTTCATACAATAACTATATGTATTTTTTTTTACAATTTTATCGTTTTAAGATGCTTTCGATTTACAATTATTATAAAACTACAAATAGAACGTACATTTACATACATATCTAAACAAATACATATATATATATATATATATGTTATGTCATGTAAAAAATTAATAAAATGAAAACCAAAAAATATACGTATAGGTATGTACAAATAATTTTGTCTGTTCGGGGTTTCTATGTGTTATAGTATACGCGTGTATCTAATCTACTTACTAAAAAAATTTCTTATTTAACGTTATACGAGTATATGTGTAACGTAAAATCGACAAGAGTAAAAAATGATGAGAAAATAAAAAACAAAAAAAATCAAAAATACCTACTATGGGAAAAATAGTGTATATACATAATGTTTTATATATAAAAATCATTAATTCAAGGTAATATGCACTTGAAATTTCTAACTCTACAAATTAAATTCTAAAAGGTATACAATTATTGTAATATGTGTACATATAATGTAGATATTTTGAAGGAATATTATCATCAGCAATACAAAAACTAACAAAATTTTATTTTTATATGTATTTTATAGTACCTATTATCCTTTTTGTTAGAATATTAAATTTACAAGTTTCCAACAGAATTATCTTTTAATGCTACAAAAATAAACTTTGAATTTAAAAAAAAAATATATATTCATTGCATGTCCCTTTTTCTTGATATTATTTAATTTATAGTTAACTTTTTTTTTTTGATATATTTTAGTGTGTAGGTACACATATGTAAATAATATTGCCTAAAGAAATTTAAATTTAAGAAATTCGCTTTACTTAAAAAGTTATTCAACTAAACCACAAACAATCAACATATAATATGTATGTATCTATAGATGATAGACTGTATATAAATAAAATAGAAAGAAGAGAACAAAAACAAAAACAAGACAATTTCATTTGGTATAATTCATACATTCAAACATTTTTTGTCTAGCAGAATACGCTGGCAGAATGTTTGAAGATGTTGTACGTCTTATTCGAACATGTAAAGCTACGTATACACGACGAGAGTCTCCGGACTCCGGACTCCGTTTTCTGGAGACCAAAATCTCAAGCACGTATACACGATAGGAGACTTTGGTGCCAGGAGACCACAAAATTAGGCCTCCGGAGGCAAGAGAATAGGAGATTCTTGGAGACCAGTCTCTTTAGTGTATACATGGAATACGCATTTGGTCTCTGGTTTAAATCTCAGGAGGCCTATTTGATGTTTCTCCTGATGTTACTTGCCGTCATTCCAGTCGTAATGAATTTTTCGGATGGATAAGTTGAAAAATAGTTGGCCGAATTTCAACTAATTGCAGCAACTCTTTGACTTTTTTTGTTGTCCACATATTGTTGTAATTATATATATTATATACATATATGTACATATATAATATTTATATATTTATATATATAAGTATATACATATATATGAGTATATTTTATATTTTAAATTATTTTATATTATTTATTATAAAATTTATTAATTTATTTATTTATTTTATTTATTTAATTTATTATATTTTTATATTTTTTAATAATATTATTTAGAAAAAACTACACTATTGTTTTTTCAAACATCAACAATCGAAATGTCATTTTTAGACTCTAGAGTCCAAGAGTCAAATATCAAAACATTTTGAAAACCAGAGTCCATGTGTGGAGTCCACTTCTTTTCAGTATACACGACAGGAGAACAAGAGACCAAAATGGACTCCAGAGAACACTGGTCTCTTGAAATTTTGAAGATCTCTTTGGTGTATACACACATCTCTTGGACTCCGAAGACCGTTTTTTGGACTCTGGAGACCAAAATCTCTTGTCGTGTATACGTACCTTAAGTCTGCTAGAGGTTGAAAAATTCTGCTAGCGGAGCTGGTTTGGTTTATATAAGAAATTTATATGAAGGCTGGATATCTGGTATGTTGATTGTTTGTGACTAAACACAAAAGAAGAAGAAATTTTTTTCCTTTCCTCTTTTGCTGTGGTGAATATTAAAATTTAGAATAAAAATATGTAATATACTCGTATATATTTTGTACATGATTGCATATAAAAATTTTTCTGCACTTTTAAAAATATTCACAAATTTTATATGCCCTAAAAATTGCAATCACAATGAATTTTTATTTAAATAAAAAAAATAATAATAAAGGAGAACGGAATTACGTATGTATATACTCGTATATGTACTTGCATACATATATATATGTATGTGTATGTATAAACGATGATATTTAATTGTGAATTTTTTTTTTCTTTTCCTTTTTTAGAAAATATCAAATAAAATAAGGAAATGAAAAATTCATTTACATATTAAGAAGCGTAAACTCTTTTTCATAAAAATTAAAAAAAAAAAAAAATTAATAAATAAATAAAAATCAATAAAATGAAAAAGTAATTTGATAAAACAATAAGACAAAAATATGTATTAACTTATAGTATGTGTAATGTGTATTCCTAAACAAATCAATTTAGAAATGAAACAAATTTATGTTTTTAATAAAAAATTTATTTATGTAAATGTATATATATCTAGTCCTTATAATTGTAGTTAAATATGATTGATCGGAATGTGTGTTGAATGGTTAAATATATAAATTACCAATTATCCAATATTACTTTCAACATAACATAACAATATGCTCTGATATGACATTTAAATGTATTATGTATTATAAGTAGGACAAAAAAATTGAAATTCTTAAATATTTTGCAACGTATATCTATACGTCATTTATTTTCAATAATTATTCAAAGATAGAATTACTACCATAATGATCTGAAATCATTAATACAAATTTAGAAATTTAAAAAAATATATTAAAAGTATTTAAAATCAAAAAGAATTTTCTATTAACAGAATTTGAACATTAATTATTTAACTTCATAAATATATAATGCATTATAAAATATATTTCTGTATTCAATATTCATTAAAAATTTCAACTTTTCTTTTTTTTTTTTTAATTGTAATTTTCATCGTTTTACTTGAACATAATGTGATATGTAAAAAAAAAAAATTACCAATAGTGTTTATCCTCTTGCTACTTACATAAACATTATTATTATTTTATTTGTGTTACAACAAAAATGTAAATATGTGTGTAATGTGCAAAACAAATATACAATAATGTGTATTTATATGTATGTGATGTAATGTGATGTGCATAAAAATTCTTTTAAAATGTCCATTATTTAAAATTATTTATTTTTTTATGTTTACCTTGAAATAAAAATGAAGCAAAAATTTTGATTTTTCTTTTCAATTTCTTAAATTTAAAATTTAAAATAAAATAAGTAGGTAAATGTAAGTGTAAGCAGATACATTACATATTTTAAAAAAAGTTTTTTTTTTTTTGTATATTTACCTGTAATATGATAGAACACCATCAGTTAGAACGAACCATCGTCTTTGATATCCTTTTAAATAATTTGTCCATTTTAGTAGCCATCCAACTTTTTCAGGTTCTGATTGACCCGGTAAGGCTTTTGCAATTTCAGTCATTTTTTTTTTTTTTATTTATTTTAATTTATATTCCAGATTTTTATTTTCTTAGATAGTGATTATTATATTTTTTTATATGTACTATGTTATAGATTATATTATATAATATTTATTATTTATTATATACACAATTATAATTTCAATTAGGTATATATGTATTATATTTAATAATAGTAGTTGTAGTGATAGTAGTGTAATATTAGTATATCTAATTGTAGAATTTTTTAGTAATGTAATATTATATATAGTTCTATATATAAATGTATATATAAAATCGATTCGTTATGAAATCAAACTAATTTTTCTTATTTTTATTTTTAAGTTTTTTTTTTTTTTGTCGAATCAGATAAATACTACCTACTCTATAAGAAATAAAGTTTATTATTTTGATTTTATATTTTTGAATTTTATTAAAATATAATTTATAAATTGATTATTATTATTATTATTTTTTTTTTTTAATTATATAAAATTGTGCCACACATGCCACTTAATCAATTAAATTATTATTTTTTTTTTCTTGTATATTATTTCCTTTCAATTTTGTACACAATCAAAATAAATTACAATATGTAATATATGTAGGTACGTGATTGTTAAATACCTAATAAATTGATAATTTCATTTTATTTTTCAAAATTTTTCTTTTACAAATCTATGTACACATATACGTACATGTAGATATTAAATAAGAACTTATAATATCCAAGTTATGAAATAGAAAAATAAAATATTACAAACAAACAAAAAATTAAACTAAACCATTATTAAATTAGATAAGCACACACATCATAAATATGTAATTTGATATAATATGTATATCTTATCAAAAAAAAAAAAAAAAAAAAAAAAAAAAATCACTTTAGAATTTTTTTAGAAATATTTTTTAATGTTATTTTAAACATTTTTTTTTTAAAAAAAAAATTGTACAAACAGCAACAGCACCAACCTATAATGGTAGTATTATAGCAGTAGTAGTAATCAATAGTATGGGTGATTCAATATGTAGAATAATGGTGAAGTGATGTGAATGTGATGTGATAGGAATCTAAAATCTATCTACATACTGACTGAACTGAAATTACTAATAATAATCTAAAGAAAGGAAAATACCCATTAAATCTTTGCCACTTTGTGATATTGCTTTGCATTGCTGCTACTCTATGTCTATCGTATCATCATACACCGTCATCGTACTGCATATTGTATACGTACATACACATGTACCATGTATCTATAGAACTGTATAGGTAGGTAGATAATCTAAAGAAAAAAAAAACTAAATAAAAATAAAAAGCCCGTGAAATTTTAAAATCAATTCAATTCGCGAAGTCAGGTGACTTTTTTTTTCTTTGCTTACATTACATTTGCATGTGTTCATTTCATATGTATACACATATGTGTGTACGAGTATAATGTAGATGTGTGTATCTATATGAAATAGCTAGGTGTCTCATTTCTTAAATTTTATTTTCTTTTTTTTATACATATGTATATGTAATTATAAAATATAAACATTAATTTATGTTATCTTAAAAAAATAGAGCATAGTGGCGAAAAAAAAACCTTAATTAAAATAGATAAATTATACACATATGTTTACTATAATTTCCTAATAGGTATAAATATAAAGGTAGTATTACATTAAATTACACTTCATTTTGGTTTCTTGATAAGTATTTTTACTTTGTTTTTAGAAAAATGAAAGAAAAATATTACAGAAACCCTTTAAATAAACGTTGCTTTTTGATATATACATGAATTATATATGTATATGTATATATAATGTATACCTATATATTTTCCGAACAACTAGATTTTGATTAAAATAAAAATAATCGAATTTAACTATAATTAGAAATACATATGTGACAATTTTTTTCTTCTAGACTATTTATACAGATTAGGACAAAAATATGTACATATATGTATTAAATGCCTTTCAATTCAACTTTAATCAAAACACAAAAATGCTTTGTATAAAAGTATGATGATTGATGATATCTACGAAATTCCTTCCTTCCTTACACAATACGACCACTATAATATAATTTCCTTATTTAAGGTTTTGATGTTGAACTTTTTATAATTACTTTTTATATATTATTTTGTTCTAATTTTCTTCATTCCCAATAGAAAAATTTTTCAATATAAAATAAAATAAAATTATTATACACTGCACATGATGATATTTACATGCACATTACGTATTCATATTTATTTTTGTAATATGCATATGTGTAGATTATTGGTAGTTATAAAAATCCTAAATTTATTTTAATCTAGTAACTTATGAAATTGCAAAATACAAAACAAATGTGATGTCGAAGTAAAGTAAATAAAGTACATAATCTATTAATTGAATGAAAAATAAAATGGGAAACGTAAGTTGGCAAAGAAAATGAAAGAGGCCACGTCTACCACCATCAAATTATCACATTACTTTTTTAAACTATATATAGCTAAAACTATAGAACTTTAATATTTATGTATTTTATATAAAATTATATTTTTTTTAATTTTATCAAGCATAAATTCTACATACATTTTATCACAAAATTTTTTAATTTATTTCTTTATTAAAGGAACATTTTTCGTATTTAAAATTGTTCGTTCTTAAAGTAGTATGTATACGAAAAAAAAAGAAAACAATTATACAAAACGTACGATTCACAAAATTTAACTGAAAATAAAATCTAAAAATTGAACGAACAGATTTTCACACTTAATAAATAGAGAAGAAAATTTATTTTTTATAATTTTTCCTTCTTTCTAATTCGATTTTCTTAATATTGCAATGTAATAATAATAAGCCTTTAAAAACGAAAATAAATTCTGTATCTGTATAATTTTCTAAGTGACGAAAAGGAAAACGTACGAAATGTATTCTTCATCTTCTGACTTCTGACTTGCCTCTTGCCTTGCCTAATGCCTGACAGTGACAAATGGTTTTCTAATTTTCTTCTTCTACATGTCATTTGTCATTTTATAAATTCACTAGATTTCATGTCAAAATAAATTGGTTACTTTTTATTTTCATGTCATTTTATGCAAAAAAGTGACAACACAAAACAAACATAAAATTGAGAAAAAATGCATAGTGGAAAGAAGGAAAGAAAGAAATAAAAAGCAGTTTCAAAGGCTTCAAACATTTCATTCTGTCTGTAGTCTAGCAAGTAGCAGCTGCTAGCTAGTAGCAGTAGCAGGTAGCTGGAGCAATCTGATTCTGACTTCTCACTCATTCATTCATAATTATATAACTTGCTCAAATCAGCAATTCAGCACTTCCACGTTCCACTTCATTTCCATCCACTACACGAACACGACCATCATAAATAGCTAGCCCAGCCCAAGGCTAATAAAATATATAAGGTTAGCTGTAGCGATACTAATAACCTACAAATTAAGTTGTGACGTCACAATGTAAGATTTCTTGAAGCATTCATAAGACCGTATTATGTTAGTCGAAATTTCGATGTTAAAAAGATGAATTAAAAGTTAAAAAATTACTAAAGATTACTAAACAAAACAAATTAAGTTATTTTTAATAGTTGATAAAATATAGATTTAGTGCTCTAATTCTAAAATACATTCGTGTTTTAAAAAACAACAATAACAATTTAACATTTCTTACAATATGACGTCAGAATCGGTTGAAAATCTGATTGTAAAAAAAGCAAAAAGTTTTCCTATATACGGCTACAGCTAACCTTATATATTCTATTAGCCTTGGCCCAGCCCATCCATCCAAAACTAAAATATGTAGTGAAGTAGTAAAACCAGTAAAACAGAAATATAAAATCATAAATTTAGATTTCAAATATGATGCCGTTTTCTTTCAAATAATTATGTAATCTTTACAATATAGAAAATTTTTAATAAATAAAGAAATCATAGAACCTATAATTTAAAGAAAAAAATCCACAAAATTCTTTCAAAAAAACATCATCATATACAAATAAAATTCAAATGTATACAGTATTAAACATCAATTTATTATAATTCTAAGTTTTTTTTTTTTCTTATACAATTCATATACTTGCTTTTTGTTTTATTTAAACTTTTTATCCATGTAAAAATCTCA
This sequence comes from Villa cingulata, assembly GCA_951394055.1. NCBI lineage: Eukaryota > Metazoa > Arthropoda > Insecta > Diptera > Bombyliidae > Villa > Villa cingulata. The sequence goes on along the minus strand of OX596025.1, from coordinate 24,153,923 downwards.
TATTTATAATGCATAATATTAAATAGAGTAGTTATATAGTATTAATATGTAATTGTAATTATTTATTATAAAATTTTACTGGTGATATTTAATTGATTTGCCAATTATTTTTGCTAAAAACAACTGAAAATGTGAAGCAAATCACTAAGATTATTCATTAAAATTGTAATCAATATTACAATATTAAATCAAATTCTAATTATGATGAAAAATAAATTTTTAAATTTAAAAAAATTGTTTATTAAAAAAAAAAAAATGAAAATTTTGAATTCATTTATAATACATTTATTTTTAAATTAATTATCTAATTTTTATTTAAATTAGAATGATTCTCTTCTAGAGAATTTCAAATTTTTTATATCCTTGGATATGAATATATATTTAAATATATATTTTTAATTAAACATTTGAATAAATTTAAAAAAAAAAAATTTTTTTTCGTTCTTCATGTTATCATTCAAAATACAAAACAGTCTTCACTTGGTAAGTTGTTTCGTTTGTCGGATTGTTTTGACTTAATCATTATCGTGTTTGATTTTTTTGTTAATTTGTATTACTTTTTATAAATGATAAACAGTATTCAATTTTTCTAATTGAATGATTCAATTTTCTTCTGTCTAATCCCTTAAATAATGATGTTTTACTATAATTTGGCGACTGAATTTTATCAGTGAGATTATTACAATTCTCATTGTTATCATTAATATTAAATTTAATTTTTGACTGTTTCAATGATTTTGTTAATTTTGCAACAGTTAATAAACGATGGATATCCGATAATGCTGATAGTATATATAAGTTTTCAGTTTTACCTTTAAAACGACCTTCAAACATTTTACGTACATCTTCACGTATTATAACGAATTCTTCATCAGATAAACCTAAACCCTCAATTTGTCCTTCGTATATAACAGATTTTAATGCCTGCTCATCATTATCAAAATTTGCATTCGATTTAATGGCAGCTGATAACGAATATAAACAATTAACAGACTCCTGTGGTGTCTGTCTATGCTCACCATTAAAAAATCGTACCATGTATGCGTATGCGGCTAAAATATTTGTTATATTATGAATAACACATGGTGATGGTTGCTTTTGTGTTATAGTGCTAAGCGGTTGAATATCACCTAGAAATTTTTATTTTATTTAAAAACAAAAAAAAAAAAAAATTGATAATTATTTATGTATGCATGTTAAAGTGAAAATTTGTACCTAGAATTTCTGGATATGATAGAACAGCAGCTCCAATATCATTATTTTTATTACTATTCTCTGCCAGATCTTCAATTAATTTTGGATCTTCTTGGATTTCCCACCATACCTGACATGGTGGTAATAATTTTGTTATTTCACCGGTTTGAATTAATTTCTCAAATTCATATTTTTCAGCATTTGTTAATCGATCCCATATTGCATCTGGATCATCGAGATTGATACCTTCAAGTCTTTTTGCGAGGTCATCTAATATCATAATTAAAATAAAATTCAAATTCAATTTTATTTTTTGCATTAAAGCAAAAAAAAAACCTATCTTCTTACCATCATCTTCATCATCAGAATCAATTGATTCTTTTTGTTCCTGTTCACAACCATCTCCATTACGAGAATAATCATAATACCACATATTTTCAGCACTGTCCATTTCGAAATCATATGGATCGATCATATCGTCTTCATTATTTACTCTTTGTAAAATTTCATGCATTTTTCGTATACCTTCATTCATTTCATATGGATTTGTATTTGAAGTTGAACTATTTGAACTACTTCCAGCACCTCTTATTGATGATGCCGATGCTGTTAATTCATCTTCAACGCATTTTCTATAAAACTGTTCGGAACATTGTAAATGTGCTGCAGATTTATAGCAAGGTACCGAACAATATAGAATATTACATTTTGGACAACAATATTTGAATGGTACTTGATTACAACTTGTAAAGTTAAACGAAAATACAAAATGGAATAAACATTTTTTATTTCAATATTATTTCGTAGTTTAATTTTTTTTTTCAAATAAAAAAAAAAATAGATATGCTTTTTTATATTTATGTACTTACATCTGACAATTAGAAATGGACGAAGACATATTTTTAAATTAATTTTATCGTATTAATTTTTATTATTTTGTAGAAATTAATTTGATTTTTAACTTTATAATATTTTTCGTCTTATTATAATTTTATTATTTATTAGGAAGAGAAAATAAATGAAATTATTATTATCAAATAATGCACTGAATAATAACAAAGTGTGAAAACAAAACAAATGTGATCTATTTAACTTTTTTCTTTGTATTGTCTTGTCTGCGCTTGCGTATGCAAGCAAAGGCAAACATGCGAATGAAAAGTTTCGTGTATATATACATAGAATAAAAAGTAGTGGTGTGTATGTGTGTAAATTTAAAAAAAATTTAATTTGTAAATATTGTTGTTTTTGTTTATTGTTTTGTTTCTATTTGTATTTGCCATCTTCATTCATCATTTCATCAATAGTCTCGTTCGTCGTATTCGAATCAAACAAAAAATGGAAAACGAAAAAAAAAAAAAATGAAATAAAAAAAGAAGAAAAATAAAAGAAATGTCATGTTAGAATGAAATGGAAATGAATAATAGTAGAAGGCAAACAAAAAGTATATAAAGATAAAGGTAAAGGTACTTTTATATACTCTTTGGGCAAAAGTAGGGTGGATGGAATGGTGGAATGTAAAGTGAACAGTGTTAGTAAAAGACTTTTCCTGTTCAAAATTCAGATTTTCTTTTTTAAATTCAAATTGAGAATTTATGTTATATGTCTTATGCTCTTAAGTTTCATCCATTATTTAATTTTCACCATATTATTAATTTAGATAGTTGAAAATAATGAAAATTAATTAATAATTCAATTCATCTTCTATCGCCAAAAGGCCCTGGCGGGTCGTGGTGTGGGCGAAGGGTGGCAGTTTACTGTCCACTCTTTGTAATAAATAATAATAATAATTCATCTTCTATTTCAATTTCAATTGTTAGTCAATTCAAAATCACCACACCACACCACACCACACCACACCACACCACACCATTCACCGTTCACCATTATTAAAGATAAATTTTATCATCTTGACAAAAATTTCATGTTACCCTGCAAGCTGCAACTGTAATAAGATTCTGAAACTGGCTGGAATATCAAAGAAAGCAAAGCATCATAAATAAAATAACATAAAAGATAGATTGATAAATAGGATAAATAGCATAGCTCATCATATCATAGCATAACATTTAGCAAATAGCAACACCAACAAATAGCAAAGCATTCATAGAAACAAAACAACATAATTTTTATTATATTTAATAAAATATTAAGAATATATTCTTTTTCATTATTTTAACAATTACAATTATAACATGTATTTTAATTTGAAAGTTGATTAGCAGATTAGTATGGATGCATGAATGAAACCGAAGAATTTAATTAAAAAAACTTCAATTAAAATTTGATAAAATATTGTTTATATATTATATTTCAAGCACAGAGAAGAACAAGATTATTATTAGAGAAATTAATTCAATACAAATTCATTACAAGATGGATATCGATAATAATGTACATCCAGAAGAACAGCAGATGCAGGTAATTTGTAAATAAATTTTGTTGTATAAAGTATAAATTAATAAATAATACATAATGTTATTCATTTATTTTTGCAGGTTAAAATATCAAATAATCAAATCGAAACACTTATAGCAAAAGTGGATGAAATCGAAAAAATTCTAAATCATTGCAAACATTTCATTAATCCAAATAATGAAATATTATCAGAATTATTAGAATTATTCAATTCAATAAAAAAACGTAGTGATAGTATAAAAGAAATGATAATGAAAAACTCATCAACATCATCATCATCATCATCATCACAGATATCAATAGAAGAAACTGATTTTGTTGATGATGTATCACAACAAAATGAAATTGAAAATGATATAAATATTCAAATAAATAAATTAGATGAAATGTTTAGTACATTAAAAACAAATTTAACAGATGAATGATCCTGATTCATGAATAAAGATAAATTTATCTTCTATATTTTATTTACGATATAATTTTAATTACATCATATAATTATTTATGATTTAATTTTGAATTAAATAGATATTCAATAAAATACAAAAATTCATTTTATTATTTTAATAGAATGTATTTTAAAAGCAACAACATTTACATAATTATATTATATAATTTGTAAATGATTTATTATAATAATTTAAAATTTAATAAACAAAGAAAAAAATTTTTTTTTTAATAATTATAATAATGGTAATACATAATAATTTTACGGAATATATTTATAAATGTATTTATATGCATACATTTCATTTTAATATAATGTAATATATTAACAGTATAGTGTTCAATATATTGTTTTTGTTTTTGATTATTCTGAAAATAACATTTTTATTTCTCAATTTATAATGTATAATATTTATGTATTGAAGTTGAAAAAAATTAATTAATTATTTTTAATTTTATTTGCGAACAAACATTTAATGTTATAATGAAATAATTTATTATAATTATAGTCAATTAATAGAATTTAATAACAACATATTAGATCTCATAGAATTTAGCATAATTACATAACCAACCAAAATAATAAGCAACATGTAATGTACTCTGTATACATAAATGAAAACAAAAAATTTTTTATAAATTTTGCTACTATTACACTATTATTATACATATTATGGGCATTGACGATAAATTTTAATAACTATACATATTTAACAATATATTAAAATTATTAATATTTTAACTGTTTTTTTTTTTTGTTTTTCGATTGAAAATTATGTGCTTCAAGTTAAATTTGAATGTGTGCATGTTATATAAATTTATATATAGTATGTACATATACGTATTTTGGAAAATTATACATGTATTTTATGTATAAATTTTTATGAATAAAATGATAAAATAAATAATATACAATGTATTTTTTGATTTAAATTTCATTTAAAAATTATCTATCTAGATATATAATAAGCTAATTGGCTGCAATAATAATATGAAATATTTAATTTAAATCAAATTGAATTTATATGAATATATTCTAATTTAAATATTAATTTTGTTCTTTTATTTTTATTTTAGTATTTTTATGCTTTTATTTTATTTAATTTATTGTTTTTTATTTGTTCATTTACTTTTAACATCTTCAATTGATGGTAATTTTGTTATTTGTGTTGTTTGTTGTTGCTGCTGCTGCTGCTGCTGTTGATTATGGAAATCATTACTTCTTAACCAAGCTAATACCATTGCGAATGCTGGCTGTAAAAATGCTAATTTTCAGAGATCTGTATTAATACTGATCGATGATAAATCCTGAGTCATTAAGAATTCTCCGTGTGCATCAGCAACAGCACGTATTATTTCTAATAATAATTCACGACTGAGTGCATTCATTTTTGGTAGCCTTGCAACCTAAATATATTAAAAAAAAAATAATCGTAATAAAAAATCAATGTATAATTAAGAAAAAAAATATAAAATAATTTTGTATTGTAGAAAAAAAATATATATACGTATATGTATTGTTTTGTAAATTAAGAATAACATTTAGAAACATACTGTTGGAAATTCTTTAACAATCAATTTTAATGCATGCTCTTTAATATCATATACTTTTGTTATGTCAGATGCTTCTAGTGTCTGTAACACATTTTCATATGTGATATTATGTTCCAAAGAATATTTACAAAATGCATGCAAACGGTTGTTCGACAATCCATAAAAGCATGGTGCCTGAAATAAATACAATGCATCTTGTGGTGGTAATTTTGTTTCACCGTAATATATATAACGTAAAAGTGAATTAAATGATTCTAATGATGGTGAAATTTCTCCAATTTGAATCTGAAAAATGAAATACAAAAAGGAAAATTGTAATATTTTAAAATAATCAAATTCAAATGTACATTTTCATTTTACATTAACGGTATTATCTGGTGGCATAAATGATCTAAACATTGCTTGAAAATATGAACAACGTGCTGATAAAATTGATTTATGTGCTGGAATAATATGACCATCTAATACAAGATGAATATCGCAAAAATCTTTTCCACTTGATTCTAAAAATGCAGACATATCACTTTCAAGTGTTGTTCCTGTTTAAGTTTTTAGAGAATAAAAGTAAAAGAAAATTTACAATTTTTATTATGATTATTAATCATAATCTATTAATTTTCTTCTAGATAAAAACTTACCAATGTTTTTATCATAATTCATTTCAATTGTTGATTTACCAGGATTAAGTCTTTTTCGTATAATTTCAACAAGTAATGGCTTATCAAGATCACTGAATTCACTTGACATTACAACATCTGTGAAATTTTCATCCTTTACTATGAATGCCATACAATGATCTTTGATTATTTGTATCCTTAAATTTAATATTAAAATTAAAAAAAAAATTTAGTTTTGTAATTATGCATATTTTTCCTATGTATATTTTACCATTACGCCATTACTTACTTATTTTTATCTGCATTATATAAAGCTTCTAAAACATTTGTTTTAGATATTTTAAATTCTAAATACTGAATACATCCTGATGCAAGTCGTGGCATTAAAAATTGTCCAGCCAGTTGATAAATGTCCGTAATTAGAATTACAATATTCTTACTATAAGATTCTTTTACTGTAAAATTAATAAATTTTAATTAATAAATTTTACTTCAAATGTAAAAAATTGTTTCACATACAATCAATTCTGTCCGTATAAATGTAATTCAAAATTATTTCAAAAGCTTCTGGAGTAGCATTTGGTAAACGTACTTCTAAAACAGGACGATCAGTAAATGGTACATCAAGAGTACCAAATAATTTTTCTAAATGTTGATTTCGAGCATCACGAGCAGCTCTATAATCAAATATAAATTTCATTTTTTTATGTATACATATATTGAAATATGTATGATTGATTCACTTACAGAATCTTTGTTCTTAAAAATTTTGATCTAGCTGCAACCATTGCAATATGTGCTTGAATTTTAATTTCTTCCGGTCCAACAACAAATTGTATATCGCAAAATTGTTTTTCATTGAAGAATTTACCGAAATCATCACGTAATGTACAGCGTGGATAACTTGAGAATTGAAAACGGTATGTATCACCTCGTCGAACACTATTGTCAACAGTACCACCAAAAATGTACATTGCATCTCCGATAACGGCTGAAGCATGAAATACACGACCAGACGGTACTTGAGAATTAGCTTCTGGCGTAATAACTGACCAAACTTGTGAATCTAAATCGTAGCAATGTAAATCGTTAGGAAGTGTTGAGTCTGCTGATCCACCAAACACGTAAAGAAAACGATCATGATGCACCATTGTATGACCATAACGACGTGATGGTGGCGCTGAAGCTCCACGTAATACATGTTCATTTGAGATTCTCCTCCAACTAAAAAATTTTAATCATTTTAAATAATGATGTATTTAAATACATAATTATGTAAAAATTAAATTTCTCACGTTTTTGTTTTGAAATGAAATTCAAACAATGCATTGGTAATTTGTAATCCACTCTGTCCAGAAAATACATACATACAATCTCTAGCAACAGCAACTGGAAAATTGCAACAAGTCGGAGGTCGATCACCTTTTTGTTCAATCTCTTCCCATTGATGTATTTCACTCTACAATTATTTTAATGTAATTTCATTTTAGATTAAGAATTAATAGTTTAAATAACATTCATTACCGTTAAATCCAATGTCCACATATCATTCAATCTAGCATTTCCATCATAACCAGCATATATCCATAGTTTATGATCATAGACAGCCGCCCCATGAGCAGATCTAGGTACTGGAGTCCTGAAAATTTATTTTTCTTCAATAATTTCTGGGATACAATGTATATGTAAATTTAATATTCATTATCTACCTTCCCGTAAATTTCCATTCAACCCATTGTGCATTTTGGAATTTATACTCGAACAGATCATTTTTATTCGTCAAATTCGAGTTGGAATGAATATCACCTGTATAACCTCCGAAAATGAACATTGAACTTCCATAAACAACAGCCGAATGATGATATCTGGGTGCTGGTGGTGTACCAGTTGCACATGCTCTTCCCCATGATTTATCTTTAATACCGAATCGTATTAAATCATTCAACATTGTTTTACCATTGTCACCGCCAAAAACATACATTGCATCCTTATAAGCGACAACTGTATGTTTACTTCGTCTGAAAATAAATGAAATAACTCCAGATATACTACCGTTTAGCATAAATATTCATTTCAATTTTATATTAACTTCGCTCCAACAAATTCGGTACAGTCCAATGTTTTTGTCCATTGATGTGTAGCTGTATACGATGAAAAGTCGACATTTAAAGCATTACAACTAAAACTTCCAGGTGATATTGATTTGTGACCCTTTATTGAATTCGAATTGGAATGTGACATTTTTCTCGCAGTCCCCTTACGGCTCTTGCGAGAAGATTTTTCACATCCACTGTCAGATGGATCCGACTCACTTCCAAGGATAGCTTTCAACATCAAAGCATAACTTAAATGATAACTCTCCGTCAAACCATTTTAATACATCTTCTTCCGTCTATTTAATAGGTTTTCAAGATTTTTTCTTTTATTACAGAAAAAAAGGAAAGTAACAAATTCAATTTTTATTTATTTTTATTTCAATTATTACAATAAGTGATTTGAAATTTTTTTAACCAGAACAAAAACAAAACGTAGATGGACAGAACAAAATACAGAATGTCTAAAATTATTGCAAATTGCACCAAAACACAGTAGTATAAAAATTCCAATAACAACAACAAATCACTTTATTTCAATTTTTAAATTTTTATACAAATGAAAAACAAATTTTTAATTATAAAATTATTTAATGTATAATTTAGAAACAGACATTTAAATTTACAGAATATAATTTTTTCATCCCGTCTGTACTTTCATTTTATCGAGCTATAAAATAAATATAAAAATACTCAATGTCAAATGTCAATATCCATCAATTCTATTCTATTCTATTCTTCTATATTTCTAATCCAACGCCAACCAAGCTAAGTGAAGTATGTAATTAGTGAAAAAGATGGTAATAAAATGACAATGACAATTTAAATTACGGCAATTGATTATAGTTATAGAGAAGAGGATAGAGCTATTTCGACAATAATAGGTCTGTTTCAATTGCTACAGAATTTTACAGAACTTTAAGAATTTTACAGAAAGTTAAGAAAATTACAGCTGTGGCGTTCCAATACAATTTGTTCTGTAAAATTCTTACATTTCCCCTCTTTAAGAAAATTACAGAATTTTACAGCCAGATTTATCTTATCTTACTTATTATGTCTTCTTCTTTCTTTTTTGTTTAAATTTTTGAATTTAACAATCTTCTTTCTTTTTTGTTTAAATTTTTGAATTTAAATTGTAGAGAGTTTATTTCAATTTTTTTTACTATCAAATAACAAGGAATAATAATAGTAATAATATAATTAATAATAATAATAATAATAATAAATAAAAGTTTTTGTTTTTTTTTTAATTAAAAATATGTCAAAAAATATATCAATCAATAAAGTAAGATTTATTAATGTGAAATACATATAATATTATTTCTCATAAATAAATCCATTTTTTTGATATTATTTACATTTTGCATTTTGAAATCTTCTACTACCGTTTAATCTGGTATTAACTCTGCCTTTTCTATCTTCTTCAATTGTTTAATAATTTGATTTCATTTAATGATTTTACTATGTACAAAACAGTTTATTTTATATATTATTTATCATTTCTTACTGCTCTGCTAAACATTTAAACAACTACCAAATAGATACATGTGTTAAACAATACAGTTCGTTAACAATATATTTCGATTAACTATCAAAAGTGTCAAATTTAAGTCTTCTTCTTGAATTTCAGAAAATTACAGCTCTCGCGTTTCAGTGATTTTAAAAATAATTACCCCCACTCTAATAATCTACTTACAGAAATTTACAGCTGGCTGTACGAATTGGAACGAACCTAATATAATATACTAAATGATAATAATTTGACATAGATGAAAGTTAATTAAAGTAATAAATTATAAGCGAATTATTGTAATAGAGTGTTTTTGACGGCGTTAACTAAATGAATAATAACATGGAGAATTTAAAATATAATAGCTGCCATCGCACAATTAGGGCGACAACTACAGCGTATCGTCGAAAGTTCGCATAATTCGGGTGCAACTGCAGCAGTGCAGTGCAGCGTAAAATATATATGAATTTTACATTTCTTCTTCTTGCGAATAGATTACTACTACTGTAAAATCCAGGTCGGGATGACTCGTTGTCGCCAAAAAATAGAATAGAATCTATTTGGGCGACAGCGACAGCATAAAGTTCAGCCGTTCAGCGTAAAAAGTCCCATTTAATTACTGTATACGCTGTCGCTGTCGTCCGAATTGTGCGATGCAGGTAAGTAGCTCAGCAATAAAAATCTAACATTTTTTAATCATTTATTACAAATACAAATATTTATTGATTTGAGTAAATATATTTTTTTTTTGTTTCCCTGTACCCTGTACGTTGTACAAAAATTAATAGATTACAGAAATTTAGAATTTTAATTTCAGTCATAAGAAAAAGAAAAAAACTCATATCTTTCTTTGGTTTATATCATCGCTAGCTAAACTGTGCTATTCTTATAATATAACTCTTACTAAAAAATTTGTTAAGATTCAAGGAAGAAGAAGATCAAAAAAGATTTTCAATTTTGTAATAAATTTTTGACTACGTTCGTTCGTTCACTAAATCGTGGCGTAGCCATAATTAATTTTGCATATTTATATTTAAAAGTTATATTTTTATAAGAATAATAAATTAATTCTTTTTATATTTGAATATTATAAACGTACAAAATATATTTTTTAAATTAATTAAATTAAAAAATACTACTATAATTATGAGCTCATATTGTCATAAAAAAAGGATACAAAAATAATATTTGAAGAGAACAAGAAAAAAAAATGTCTACTAATTGGATAAATACAAATAATAGTACAGATACAGATTCTGTAGGAATTTTGCGTAAAACGATTGTACCTCAGCAGCAGCAAAACACTGAAAATCGTACCATAGATTTACTAGTATTCGGATATGCATGTAAAATATTTCGTGATGACGAAAAAGCCATAAATATTGATCAAGGAAAACATTTGATACCATGGATGGGAGATGAAAGTTTAAAGATTGATAGGTAAATAAATATAATGTGCATACATTTATAATGATTTTTTTTTTAAATTCTTCAAATTATACACACATTTTATACCTCAAAAATGAACATTTTTATTTTATTTTATTCTTTTTCTTTTTTTATGTAGATATGATGTAAGAGCAACACTTTCCGATTTAACACAATATGAACCACCACCAGGTGGATATATAAATCGTTTGGATTATTTGTCTCCTGCTGAACAACGTGCTGAACAATTATGTGAAGAAGAACGTTACTATAGTTTATATCATAATGAAGAGGAGGAACAAATGTATCAAGGTATGATATTTAGTTTTAAGGTTAAGCAAATTTAGAAAAACCAAAATAAAAAAATATACAATATATATTATCTTAATTATTTTTCTTTTTTCTTTGAAAATAAAATTATGGACATTATCGTTTATTTTTAAAATCTAATCATTATCAAAAAGAAAATTCAAATGGATTTTAGGTATAATAGAAGCATATTAAAAAGAAAATGCAAAATACTTTTCATGTTTTCAAAGTCCTTGAGAACATTTTTTTTAATAAATTTTCAAAACACATTTTAGTACATTTCGTTTCTTCTAAATGCAATATCAATATGTACTAGTAATAATTTCAAAATAAAAATCAAGCATAATTTGTTTTTAAATACAGAAAAATTGTAACTGTACTACTTTCATAAATTGTATCCAATTACTAATAATAATCAATAAAAAGGCATTTAAAAGATATTTTTCAATATTGACGCGTTGTAAAATATGTAATATAATATCTTAATTTATCATTGTTTTGTGAATTTATCATTTTTGTTATATCTACATATATACATATATATAAATATTTTATTGTTATAAAGAGGTAAGTTATAGCAATTATTATAGCTAAGGAGAGGCAACTATATATAGAGAATTATAAATACAGTGGATATGGATTATCTATCGTTATTATTGAAAATTGGATTTACAATTATTTTTACGGATATTAAAAAAAAAATAAACAAAATGAATAAGAAAATTTAGACGAAGATGAACAATATAATGATGACATGCATCTCAAGATGATGATGATGATGATGAAGATCACGCTGAAAATCAAAAATTTTGTAAAGGTAATTAAATTATCGCAAAATGAAAGTACTCAAATTTTTTTTATTTTCTATTTCTAGCTAAGGATAGAAAAATACAAGCTGATTTCATTTGTCCCTTAAAGAAAACCAATTCATTTTATATACATATGCATATAATAAATTATTTTTAGTACCTAAAAACATACAAAATTTTATTTAAAATTAAATTTAAATTTAAATCTTAGTTTGAAATCAAAAGCTAAAAAAAACAAAAAAAAATTTTTTTGATTGCAAAATTCTATAGATTAACAATTATTTTTATAAAAAATTTTTATAGAGGAGGAACTGAAGCGTTTACATCAACAAGCATCATCTACGTACGGTCAAGTTCAATTCGATTACAATAAAGAAGAACAAATTGTAAAAGATCATTTAACCGAAGATGAAAATAAATTGGAGGAACAGGATGAATTATATTCACCTCCAGCCCATCTAGAGATTCCAGAATCAATTGAAACGGTAAATTTTCACAAAAAGAAAAAAATACTACATATATTAAACATCTTGAATCATTTTATTAATTAATTAATATATTTTTAATATAATTTAAGCCTGAAACAATGAAATTACATGCAATTATAGAGAAAACTGCAAAATTTATATCATCTCAAGGTCCACAAATGGAAATTCTAATTAAAGCGAAACAATCAAATAATCCACAATTTGAATTTCTAAATGTGGATAATCGCTTGAATCCATATTATAAATTTATTTTGGCGGCATTCAAGAATGGAACATATCCCACACAGACAGAAAGAGAATATACACAAGATAGTGCCAATGATAAACTCGATCATTCAAGAATAGAAGGACAACAAAATGATTATATGAACAGTAACTATTCTTATTCATCGATGATAGTAGTGCCTACAATTAAATATAAGCCATCTGCAAATTGCGCATACACACAATTGATCAGTAAAATAAAAGGAGTCCCTATACCGCCTGAACAACCGGATAAAGAAGAATCACCGGTTGCGATCACTCCAACACTTTTGTCTCATAATCTGCCATCGTATCAAGATAACATTTCAAGCATAGAAAATACAAAAACTGAATCATCAATTAATAGTCAATATAAAAACGTAAATGACACAAATATTCCGAAAACTGATAAGGATGTCGAAATTAAAAAAATTTCAACTGGTCTAGCTTTAGCACAGTGTTACAATTCGGACAGTGAAGAAGAAAATGATGAGAATTCGGAAACAGATCAATCACAGCAGCAGCAGCAGCAGCAGCAACAGCAACAAGAAATTGATCCAAATATACCAATTCCACCGAATTACCTGCAGCATATCATCGATAAAACTGCTGCGTATGTTGTTAAAAATGGAAAACAATTTGAGGATATACTTCGCGAAAAACAAGACAGTCGATTTTTGTTTTTGGATCCGAATAACGAATATCATCAGTACTACATGTTTAAAGTAACAGGAGTTGTAAATCCTTATCCAACAAGTGATTGCAGTATAGACACAGTGGATTCTGATAAACCAAAAGTTATAAGTATGTAATTTGAAAAAAAAAATATTAAGAGTCGTATTTAATTTTTTATTTTTATTTTGTTCTCAATTTTCACTTTAGCCCCAGTATCATTTTCAATCAAAACAAAAGAAGATGTTCCAGTATCAATAAAACCTGCCCTACCACAAGAAACAAGTGATGATGAATCTGAATCAACAACAGAAACTGCTACAAATGTTACCAATCAAAATCAATCAAATCAAAATGCAACATCGATAAATCCAGTTACAAAGGTAGTTGTACCTGAACATGTACAAAGAGCTATTCAATTAGTTGAAAATCAATTGATGAATAGAGGTGCGCAATATGCAGCGGTAGCGGCAGCAGCTGCTGCTGCAATGGCTGCAGCAAATAATCCAAATATTGTCGGTAATAAAGAATCAGGACAAAAATCTAGATTTGATGTTGATAGTACGGGAAATTTAATATTGAATCGTTCACCATTACCATCGGTTCCAGTGAAAATTATTGAAAGTATCCAACAAAAAGAATTAAAACGAGGTAAGAAATTATTGATTTGATATATTAATTTTGTTGTTGTGTATAATCTGAAATTTTATTTTAATTTTGTTTCAGCTGAAGAAAAAGTAAAAGATCGATTAGCACAAATCGCAAGAGAAAAACTAGGACTTATATCTAAGGAAAAACAACTTCAACTTGAACGTAAAAAGAAAGCAATGGCGTTTTTAAATCAAATTAAAAGTAAGTTGTATTTTTTAATTATATTAATTTAATAGGAAATTGTTAAAATAATTTGCATTAAAATATATCCGACATCTTGTTTTGAATAAATTTGAAATAATAATTTAATAATATTTGTTTTTTTTTTTTCACTAACAGATTCAACATCAGGAACATCCTCATCGCCATCGGCAATATCTAATAAAGATTGTAAAACTACAGATGAGAATGATTCACATACAAATCATGAATCTAATGGTTCAGATTCTGGTGAATCGGTACATTCAATACCGATATTATCATCTCCAAATAATTTAATTGAAAATGAAAATTCTGATAATAATGATCATGACGATGATAATTATAAATATGAAATCGATAAAATTCAAGATGAATATGAGAAAAATTTAAATTCAATGTTAATTACTGAAAAAAATAAAAATAAAGAATCATCATCTAAATTAGATAATAGTAAAAAGATAAAATCACATTCAAGATCTAGATCAAAATCGAAAAGAAGATCAAGATCAAGATCAAAATCAAAATCAAAATCGAAACAATCATCATCAGTACATAAACATAAGAAGAAATCATCTAGTGACAAACATCATAGCAAAAAGAAATCAAAAAGAAGATCGCGTAGTCGAAGTAGATCAGCAAGTAGTACGTCGAAATCTAATCAAAAATCAATGAGTACGGCAATAACAGCAATTAACAGCAGCAGCAGCAGAAATAGTAGAAATATTAGTAGTAGTAGTAGTAGTTGTAAAAAAAGTAGTAATGATAATCATAGTGATTACAAAAAATACGATCATGATCGTAATCGAGATCGTGGTTCATATGATCGACATCGTTTCAAATCTCCAACGCCAATAACGGTAGATCGCGACGATCGTAAACGTAGTAGAAAACATTCGTCACCGTCGCCATCTAGAAAATCTAAAAAGAAGAAGAATTAAGAGAAAGAAGAATATTAGCAGTTTTTTTTTTTTTTAAAAACAAAATAATTTTTTTTTATTTGGTTTTTAGTTTTTTTTGATTTTAAATATTTCTTTACTTTTTTAAAATAAAATTGAAAAAAAAAAAAACTAAAAGAGAATTATTCTCCCAAATATTACTCTAATACGGAATAACAGAAAATGTAATTATAAAATAACAGTAATTTTATTTTGATCGACTATAAAATTTTATTTATAATGTATTTTATTCACAATTTATTTGAAAATTAATTCAATTTTCAATAATTAAATACATTAATTCCTAAAAATAAAGAGAATAAAGGATAAATTGTAAATAAAAGAAAAACAACATTATGTAAAACTAATATTATAATAATTTTAATAATTTTTATAATGTCGTTATTATTTAAAAATAAATTTGAAAATTATCAGATTATCTATAATCAATTTTTTTTGTTTTTCATTTTCATTTAAAATTATGAAAAAAAAAAATGCATTATGAACCAAATTATTTTTTTTTCTCACAAATACGAAAAAAGAATGATAAAAGTTGTTTGCTAACAGTTTCCACACATGGATCTTTAACTGTATAAAGTTAAATAGTTAACTGGAAAAAAAAAAAATAATATTTTGTTTTCACTACATATTATATTTATTTTACCAACACAGTTTTATTTAATTCTATAAAATTTTGAATAAAAAACAATTTTTTCATTTTATTTAACCTTTTTTTTCTTTTCTTCAAAATTTAAAAGGAGACAAAAAAATAAAAATGTTTTCCTTATTTTCATTCTCAAAATTTCACATACATACATACATTCATATCATGTGTATGTAAATTTTTAAGGCACGTGTAATATAGTTTTTTTTTTTTTTTTTTAAATGAAAATTTTTAAATAAAATTCATTTTCAAATTAAAATAAATTAATTTAGCGGTATGAAATACTTTTTAAACATTTTTCATAATTTTTTTTACATATTGGTATTTTTTTATATAATTTTTTTTTTTTTTGATATATGTATTTAATCATTTGATACAAAAAATATATAACATAATGTATGACAAAATTATTTGCGAAAATAAAAATCAAAATATTCATAAAATAAAATTGAAATTTATTGAAATTTATTTTACATAATATTTTTAGGTAAATATTTTTGTTGAATTTTTATACAAAAAAAAAAAAAATTTTTTTTGAATTCATATTCATACATATAGATTCACGATTCACTTATGGTACGATGAGTAATCAAATGATTTCATTTTCATTTATTACTTTACATAAATTTAAAATATAAAATATAAAAATACCCAAATATGAATCGTTATTTTTCGAATCTGTTCTTAATACGATTACGAATATATTGTAGATATGTATATGTATTTATATTTAGAAATTGATTTTATTTAAAAAAAAAAAAAAATTACAATTCATATTTTAAAATATTTGTTTTTCGCGTATTACATATTTTAAAAATATAAAATCTATTAACAAATAATATATATAGTATCATTATTTATATAAAATGTATAATGTAATTTAGTTGGAATAGCAGCAATATATTTTACAAAAAAAAATAATTAGTTTTCAAAAATTAGTATAATAATAGCATTAAAATTCACTATACATTTTTTTTAATAATTATTAACTGAGACTATCTAATTGTTATCATTACATACTGAAGAAAAAAAAATGCCGTTTTTTTTTCTCTGTACTTTAACTGGATTTACAGACCATCGATTTGAGTATTTAAATTATAATTAATTCAAAATTTATAAAGGACTATTTTTTTTACTGGATGCCCTTTAAATTTCAGACATAAATATATTTTATCATGGAAGCACTCCTCTAAAATCAATAATGGAGCTGATGATGTTACTAGCTGTAAATAAATGCATAAATTTTATTTTTTTTTCATTTTCTTCTTCAATTATCGTTTTTAATAAATTGTTATTTTTATTCTAAAATGGATTAACAGCAGCTAATCCGACACGTCCACTTGATCTTGGTAATGCCGGACGTATTGGTTCCGCATAACTATGTCTGTATCCTTTAACTAAATTTGAAAGACTTTTTGAACTAACAATTGGTGATGGTTTTATATCATGATGATGTGAATGATGTACATCATCCTTTGAATGTTTTTCATTGCGTCGTATATTTCTTGATGTTACTCTAGATGGATTACGATTCAAATCATGATGATGATGACGATGTCTTTCCTCGTCACTCCAATTATTTACACTGATATGTCGTTCATGATCGTCATCTAAATCATCTAAATCATCATCATCGACAACAACATTTTCAATATAATCTTTATTACCGTTATTACTGTTATTGTATTGTATATCATGAAAATTTTTTGATGATAACGATGACGGTATCTGTTCTGGAGATGATGATGACGATGGCGTATATTTAACTTTTTCTAAAGCACGAAATTTTTCTTTAGCTTCTTGAAAACGTTCCTTAAATGATACTTTAAGTCCACTTTCTTGAATCATATCATGATGTGATTGATGTTTTCTGCCTGATGATAAAGATGATGGTGGTAAATATGATGATGGTGATCTTTCAATATTATCATGATATCCATTATTTGGATAATTTTCATCATTTCGAAAATGTGATCTACGTACATCTGACATTTTATTCAGAGTGCAGCTACTGTCTATTAGATCTGTGGATGGTTTATATCCGGCATCATCAAACGATTTATATCGCATTATTGGTGATTTTAGCATTTTTTCTATACTTTCTCTGTATGGTAAACTTTCTGGTTCCTTATATGGATTTCTATCGTAATCCTGTGGAAAATGCTCTTCGTCATCAATTAAAACTGGAGTTCGATATCTATCCGCAGATCTTGGACGTTCACGTTCACGTTCACGTTCCGGTGAAGGATAATAATGATGTCGTAACGGTTGTTTTGATCTAATCTCTTGACGATTATCAGGACTTTTTCTTTCATTGTATTTTCGTACACCACGTATTTCAATTTTTTGATTGTGATAAGCTTTCTGATATTTCTGTCTGTCTGTTAAATTCTGTTTACGTTGTTCAGGTGTCATTTCTTTTTCCAGTTCGTAGTCATCATCGTAGCATACATCATGATGGGGTTGATGTTGTCTTTGAAATTTATGCCTATATGGATTTTCCTTTTTATTTGCATGAACTTCATAATCTTCTGATGGATATCCATTTGCAATTCTTTGTGGTACTGGTGGGGGTGAAGGTTCATTATCAATATCTACTCGGATTTTACGATGGCGATTATTTTCAATATCCCAATTTTTATGCATGGGTCTTATAAGTTTTGGACGTATTTCGTCTTCTCGATTCCATTCACGATCGATGATATCTGCTCGATTAATGGGTTTCGGACGATTATTTTTTGATGGCAAATCTCTTAAATAGCTGTCTTTAATGTGATGATCTTCATTAATATCATCACAATATCGTTTAATCAATGTATGTTGTGCTGGTGTCGCTTTAAGGGCATCTATAGAGTTATCAGCTTCATTTGACCAATTGTCTTCTTCTGTGAAAGAAAAAACAAAATTGAGATAAAATTTTAAAATAAACATCCCAACAAACTATATAGTTTTGGGAATGAGTGTGAATTTACCGCTTGATGTACGATCATCTTGTCGTTCTGGACTTGGTGCTAAATCTGATCCAATTCCAGATGATCCTCTAGACGATACCTGTTTCGCAGAACATTGTATTGTTCCGGTTGGATTTGTTGTATTCGTTGCAGTAGTTCCAGTCGATGCAGCTGGATTATTACTACCAACTATCATACTATTTTGGCATCTACGTAATTCGATTGCCGCTAAATTTCCTTTTGATCTATGAACTGTATCATAATCACGTGGCGGTAATAATAATGGTGGTCCATTACCATTTAATTTTGCACGTAATTCAGCTGCTAATGAATCGAATAGATCACCTTTAGGTTTTGGTAATGGTGATTTCGGTGACATCGATATCGAATGCTCTTCACTACCTTCTGATTCTCTAGTACTTATACCTGTATCACTACTTAATGTTGATATAAATCTATTTTCATAACGACCAGGAATTCGTTTCTGTTTCGAAGAAGATAGAGAGCTTGTTGATTGTGATAGACCAAGTCTATATAATAAATTAATTAGAAAATGAAAAATAAAAAAAAAAAAAAATAATTAAAGATTAGAAAAAGAAAACTGACAAAAAACTCATAAATTTTGAACTCATAAAAAATCGTATATACATTAATTAAAAATTAGAAAAATAACTAATAATAAAATTTGATTTAATGATGGGCATAAAATCCAATTAGTATGTTCAGTATGTATGTATGTTAGTTTAATAAATTCAAGACATATTTTTCATGGCTTTATCATTTCAATCGTCGTGTGTACATGCTTTAATATCTTAATTCATCTTCTAAGTATATTCATACATACATGTGTATGACATGTATGTATGTATGTTTGCATCTTATGTACACAAAAGTATGTATAATATTCGTATATAGTACTTAAATGTATGCAGATAAGTTTACGTCTTCATTTTTATCTAGATACCTACTTTCATTACACTTACACATGATGATGTTGTTGATGATGTTGATGATACTATATGTGGTTTTATTTTTCGTCGAAACTTTCATCAACAACACTAACTTTTATGTGATTTTTGTTATTCTTAGTTTTAAGGTTTTAGGTGGTTTTAGTTAGATTATATTTTCAATGGTAGTTTTCACCAACTACCTATATTGTACATATTTTATGTGATTGAATGCATAATAAAACTTTAATATACTACTTACAACACCTTTTAATGTCGCTTTAGTCACGAATAACATTTTTCTTTCTTTGTTTTCCAATTTTTATCTAATGAATAATAATTGTGATTTTTTTTTTCTTTTTTTTCGAAGCCAAAATACAACTATTTTTTTTTTTTTTGTCTTTCTAATATACTATTGCGAGTAAATAATGTACATCACTTACATGCATACTATACGACGTACGTAATCGTTAATTATTTACATTTAATTCATTTCTATATTATGTTGTGTCTATATTACAAATCGAATGTAAATGCGAGTGTAGTATTCGTATCTAAATAATAATAATGTACATATTTGAATGTTGAAAATTTTCAATATTTTTTGATTACAATTTAATTTGATTGGAATGTATTTTTTTTTTTTTTGTTTTTGATATCTTTTCATTTAAAAGTAAAAAAAAAAAATAAAATTAAAATTGAATTGTGAATCGAATTGAATCAATCTTTTGTTTTATTTTCGTGATGGTCTTCAATCACGATTTTACATACATATAGTACGTATATGTGGGCACAAAAAATAAAATGTTAATATAAGAAAAAAACATTTAAACAAATTATGTATGAGTATGAGTGATGTGTTACATATTCGTAAGTATGTACACTTAATATTTATCTTTTCTGTATGTATGTATTTAGTTTTTTGATTTTATATGAGGTCAATAGGTAAATGAATACATAATTGGATTAATTAGAAATGAAAAATATATGTATTAAATTTATACGGGAACCGCAAACGAATATTATGTAGTACATTAAATATGTTGTATATTGAACGAACAGTACTTATTTTAGCAGGCACGATATTTAATTCTGTATTTCATCTTGCACAAAAAAAAATATACATACATACATCATAAATGAATGTTCAAGTTTATTTTGTTTTCTAAAATGAAAAGAAAAAAATTTCTTTTTTTTTAGTATGTATGAACCTCAAACTTTAGTACTACCTATATAAATTTAAACAAGCAAATATGTAGAAAAATTTATCAATTATTTACGGTATTTTTAAAGAAATGCATAAATTTTACATGGTTGTCAATGGACATATTCAAAGTAGTATATAAATTCTTATATAAAGGGGGATATAAATGTACATTTACATATGTATATGTAAGTTTAAATGTAATAACATACTCGAATAACTATACGTGTGTGGAAAAAAAAATTTATCACGAAGAGTTAAATACTCGCATAATATATACTCGTAAGTATGTATACAAGAAAAAATTGAAACATTTCTAAGAAAATTTTATTTGTTTTACTTTTCAATTTATTCAAATTTCAAAAGTAATAGTAAGTATATATTTATTGTTTTGTTTACTATTTAACTATTGTAGAAAGAAAAGTGAAATTTTCATACAGTTGTAATAATTGTAATATACATACTCGCGTAGCTATATTGAAGGCAAAAACAATTTTTTTTTTTGAAAAAAATTAGAAAAAAAAAACAAAACATGATATGTAATTTTTTTCATCTAAACTGCTGATATACATACATATGTTTAAGTAACGGACATATATCATACATGAAATTATCATATAAATTGCTTGCGGTTCAAAGAAAAATACATTTTATTCGCCCTAATAATTTTTTACTGATTTCTTTAAATATCTCAAGAATGAAATAACAGAAGAAATAAAGAGTTTAGACTTTTGTTGTTGTTGTTGTTGTAGTTGTAAAAATTGTACTTAAAGTTAAAAGAAATTATACATATACGTATATGCATTGGATTTATAATGTATACACGTACTTAAATTGTTTTTTTTAAACTGAACACAGGAAATTTTCTTTTCAATTATTTTAATTTTAATTTAATTTTAATTTAATTTTTTTTTTTTTTTTTGCATTCTGTTCTAAAATGTTGTTTGAATCAGTTTTCTTTTTCCTTGATTTTTCTTATGGAGTTCTTCTCAAGCATATCATGATGCGAAAATTTTGTATAGATTGTGTAAGTTTTCAAAAAAGTATACCAATCTAATATCTGGTTTTGACGATATATCTGGTTTTGGTTTGGTGTTGTTTTGTGTGTTAAATGATATTCAATTTTTTGTTTTATTTTTGTTCAACTATATATTATAGCATATTCAAAACGGAAGATTTAGATTTTAGAGACGAAAATGAATTCGTTCTACATCAGAAATATGTATATGTATAGCATTACCACTTTAGATGAAACTTTATGCAAATCAAAAATCAATGAAACTTTATATGCAAATGGAATGAAACTTTGTACAAACTAAATGAAACATTGTGCAAATGAAATGTATAAATGAAGAGTTTCATTTGGTTTGTACAAAGTTTCATTCCATTTGCATAAAGTTTCATTTAAAGTGGTAATTGCTATATACGCACATGAACATTATATTCCATGAATGAATTTTGATAAATAATAAATGTTTAAAAGTAAAAACTACTTATATAAAAACAAAATAAGAATACGGTCCCATTTTTATTGATGATTCGTCGTTTTTTTAGTATATATCAGTTAGTTGAATTTTTGTTTTAGCTTTAATGAACCTGTGTAATGTGTATGGAAGTACGTGATAAGAAGTAGTACATGGCACTTTTATATTTATTTTTTTTTTCTCAAGTTAATTTAAAAATAATTATTTTTATTATTTAAAAATGTAACTACAACTAGGTACATTATATACCTACATTAATACAGATTTTCATTTTTGTATGATTTAACATTTTAAATGCAACATTAATAATAATAACACATTATTATGAATATAATAATCTTTAGATTCAATTAGACGATTACCATCATTTGGATATGTTGATAAAGTTGATGATAATAATTATGATGATGACGATGATTTAATGTGAATTATAATTATGTGTCTCGTATATATACGTATACGAATACTTAGGTGCGGGTTCATAAAATTTATACATATATACATATCTATATAATGTAAGTATATACTCATCAAAACTTATATGCTTATGTGTCTAATGTACACATAGTATACACTCGAGTGTACTATAGGGAAGGTAATTATTATTTAAAAATCATATAAAGTACATATCATACATAAAAGATTAAAATGATGAAGTACTATCCCTCTAAGCTCTAACTTAAATTACTTATACAATAATTTCGATGCCTATATGCTTTTAGTTTTATATACATATGTGTTATTGTACACAGAAATGAGTTTTGGTATCATTTTTATAGAAACTTTAAAAAGTTGTAATGGTAGGATAGTATAGAAAATACTCATCGTAGTTATATGGAGGCAAAAAAAAAAAATCAAAATTTTCATGTATTACTCGTACACATACATTATGTTTTTACATACACAAATGCATATATGTAACCAATATAAACTGAGTGAGTAATGTGTGGTTGAGTAATGTAATATATATTATAGGATAAGTAATATAATGTAATATGTAGTATGCTGTATGCAGTAATACATACTAATTTATAGAAGAAAAAATAAATATATGCAGCTACATATAAGGTACAAGAGCATATGCAGAAAAAGATATAAATAAAGATGAGTTTTTTTTTTCATACATTTTTAAACATTAATTTGAAAAATTTATAGGTACATCTACATATATTACATTGTGTTATATCGTTATACATTTTAATGATAGTGAATATCAATACATACATACATACATGGAAATATTACATCAGTGCAATATGCGGTCTATCGCTCATCATGATTTGTTAATCAACAATTAAAAATATACATTTCGAAATAGGCCAAGTGATTATTAGAGTTAGTATAATTAATCATATATAAAAATGGAAACAAACAAATTCATCATCATCATCATCATCATCATCATCATCATCATCATCATCATATCCAAATCCAATCCGTGTGTAGTGTGAAAGTATATGGGTGTAATAGTACCAACTACCAAGTATCAAATACCAAGTACCAATGACATGAATGACCTAATAAACCATAGTACCTATAAAAATTCACAAAAAAATAAATGGGGTAAACAGAACACCATGATGAGTATAGTACAAATAATAATCAATGTAATAAAATACATAAATATTGATAGAAAGAAAATATTAGATACATATGTATGTATATATCTACTTACAGTATGGTACACGAATACAATAAAAAATAAATTCTGAATTCTGAATTCTGTATTATATTTATACATATACGAGTATAAATATAAAAAATCGAATCGAACTAAATTCACATTCACATTTGTAGTATAGGTACATACATATATTGATTCATGGAAAAAGAAAATCTAAGAATATGAATTGTCTTATAATGTGTATAATAATATCTAATCTATGACTATGATGATGTATTTATGTATATGTACACGTATTGGTATTTGATCACAGTTATTCTTAACAGAAACAGACAATTATTTAATTATAAAAGTACATAATTGTAATTTTTATTGGAGTTACACCTTCATTCTTGAATATTGATTTAATATATTCTCGTAAAGTCGTAACTTGTATTACATATGTATATGTATGATAAATATATGCAATGAGTATACGTATATATGGGTGTATAACGGTAATTATTTTCTATGTACATTGTGAACTATTTCTAACTTTATTTCTATCACTGTATTACTTATTATATTTTTAATGATTATACGTATTGTTCAATTTAATTTTATCAGTACATGCCTACTCTTATATAATTGAATAAAAATAAAAAATTAATTTTCATAAAATCAAGTCTTCAGATATTACATTGCGGATCGCATTTAGAGTTTAATTTTAGATTTTAGTCAACAAAAGGCCATATTATTAATATCACTC
This sequence comes from Villa cingulata, assembly GCA_951394055.1. Lineage (NCBI taxonomy): Eukaryota > Metazoa > Arthropoda > Insecta > Diptera > Bombyliidae > Villa > Villa cingulata. The sequence goes on along the minus strand of OX596025.1, from coordinate 24,128,735 downwards.
TTAGCTCTTAGTAGTTTAGTACCATTATTATTACTTACTATTCCCTACTAAATTATTGCTATCATATAATATTTATCTTTACTCAATTATAAAATGATGAGATGACTTTACAATTGCGATGACATTAAAGATTATTATTTACTCTTTTGTGTTATAAAAAATAAAATTTTTGCGCCTACATACATATAAGTATGTACTATACTATCTACATTAAAAGAAGAGAAGTGAGTTTTAGCAGTAATAATGGTAGTAGCAAAATATACATTTTCTTATTAACTACATATATTTACACATATACAGACATTTACAATTTATTTACAGATATAATGCAATTCTAATGATATTTCTACAGAATAATAATTCGTGATTGTTTAAAAACCAAAACTGATGTTGCTTTATTTCCTAATGCTTATAAAAAGTAACAAAACAATTTTTATTTATTTATTTATTTATTTATTTTTTTTTCTGAAAATTATACTACAACTACAGCATTTATAAAATGCAAGTTATATACATACGAGTACGTATCTATTTATAACGTACTATATTTGTTGCATAATAATTTATGACGATCTTTTGATTTTATTAGTTGCCTTTTAACTTTTATTAGAATTTCATCTAAAGATTGTTGATTGTTGGTGAATGAAAAAATGTATTTCTTTTTAATTTTTGCAAAAGATTTTGGTATTAATATATATATGTATATACATATCAGTTATTCATTTACAAAATAAGTAGATGGTGAAGATAATTTTCTAACCGCCTTTAATTTAAGTCAAAATTACAACATTTTGTAAAATGTAAAATAAAATTAAATAATTAATTATTAAACATGTATACCTATACATTTTACATCTACTATATTTAGATTGTTAGATGCTTTATGAACATTTAAACAAAGAATTATGTATCCTCCTGCACATGAAATTCATTTTAAATATATTTATACACGAAATAATGAGTAAATGTAAAAAAAAACGAATAAATATTATAAGTCAATATTTTTAAATAATAATATCAAAAAAAAAAATATGAAAATTGATTATTCAACTTTTTTTTTATTTAAGATTCGAATTAATAAGTTCCCGTTTAACTTTAGATTTTATCTTTTTATTATATGTTACAAGGAAATTAATTTTCTACACTCTGTCATATTGGCATGATTTATAAAAATAAAATCAGGATTAATCCGATATATTATTTTGTATATAAAATGTATGTATATATAAAATATAGTAATGTTTTTGTAATGAATTACGTAAAATCAATGAAATTCCTTGTGTATACAATTTATTTACTCTTTAAAGGTACATTTATTTAGTTGTATTTATACATAACGTATTATTACATAATACCATCATAATCCAAAAGAAAATGATCCATCGTTTGTATGTATATAGTATGTACCTAAATGTAAGTGATGTGCTTTTTTTCCACCATTTTTATTATAGTATAGTGGTATAGTTTGTTTCATTTTCCTTTTGAATTATTTCATTTGAAATTCGAAATGATTTTTTATATATATATACATATACTATTAAAACACATAAAATACTATATTTCATAATATTGTGATCGTATGTTCATTATCTACATATATACATATATAAGTATGTACGAGTATGTACGTAAATGTGTATGCTTACAATATGTAAAAGATACAAGTTATATTACAATGATATTACCTACGATAAACGAATCTTAAAAACTTTTTCTTTAAATGTTTCACAATGAATAAATCAATTATTTGGATAATATAGTAAGTAAATATTATAGTATAAATAACAAAAAAAAAATAAAATGATTGACTATACGATATGTGTGTAAAATTTAAGTGAAAATTTCTAAAAAACTATTTAAATGTATGTACACTTTTTTTTTGTACTTACTTTTAGTATAATATAATACAATACGTCATAATGTATTACATTTATTTGAAAATATACGAATACTCACATATACATACATATGTACAATTTAACTATACGAGTATAATAATGTATTTGAAATATATTTGAAACCGACATTATAATCATTTATATTCGTATATTTTCAATTTGTAAACGGTTGTAAATTTAATGATTTTGTAATTAATCATTTTTCATTTTCGATTATACACTGTGAACTGTGAACGTACATTTTTGTTATTATCTATAAACGTACATATACCTATACATAGGAAAATAATATCTTTATAAGTAGAGGTATTTGCTAAGATAAACCATAGCTATATATAAACAAATTTCATTTGAATGTAATTTTTAAAAAAGCCAAAGAAAAAAAAATGAAGTACATATAAAATAAAAAATTGAAATGAAATAAAAACAAAAAAATAATATTTGATAATTTTTTCTTTTTTAAAAATACTGCCATAACTCTTCCTTTCATTTTTTATATTTTCAAATTGGAAAATTTACATGTAACGACATATTGTGACAAGTGTATGATGTATGTATATAGTAATCGTATGTATGTAATATGCGTGCATAAATATAAGAGATAAGTTATGTATGTAAGTATATGAAGTTTTTAAAAATGAAAGTTATATTTTCATATATATCACTTTGATAAGACAACACAGATAATAGAGAAAAATATAAATAAAATGAATTACTGAATGATTTTTAATAATAATTGAAGAAATTACAATTAACTTTTTTATTTGAATAATAATAATAATTCATATACGTACTTATTAACAGAGTCGCGATGATGTAGGATGATGATAATGATTATGATTATGATGTTAAAAGAATTAAAACAAGAAAAAGTGAAATTTTCAATACAAAATTAAAATTAAAATTACAATAATTATGTGTGGTTGTTAGATTTATTATAATATAGTGGCAGTATCATAGTACGTAGTTCATATAGCAGACATTATTGGGTTTTAATAATGACATGATTATTGTGTCTATATATATAATGAAAAGTGGTATTCAAATATTAGTCAAAGCCAGAGAGTTGGAGTTGTTTTTTTTTCTTTGTATAGAAATTATTATAAATGAAGAGAAATAAAAAATGTAATTCTTTGTTAAATTTGTATAGCTAGAGCTACATACATATTTTTATAATGACTGGCTGTTAACGAATTAGCCAGGTTAAGTCATTAATATTAATATGCTATTATCTATATAAAAGGATTATCTATATAAAAATATTTTATATGTTTTGAAAGTAATTTGAGAATTTTTTTTTTCCTGAATAATAATAATAAATGTTGTACACATTTACATACATACTCGTATATAGGTACTCGTACACTCGAACATTTTTATTTTTCCTCAGTTTTTCTCAATCAATCAAATATATTACTCGTATGTCTATTCCTTTTGTTTGTTTTCTCTTTTTTTTTTTTTTTACTTTTTTTTCAAATATACAGAAATAATGTAAATAAATATTTAATTAACTGTGCAATCACAAAAAAAAACGACTATATGTACATTATGTAGGTTGTAGGTATATTTTATATGTTTTGCATTTATAATTTTATTCATAATCATTAAGTCACGTTTCTATTATATACATATAGATATCTACTATGATGTATCATTTTGCTAACACATTAATTAAAATGATTGAAAAAAAAAAAAGGAAAAAAAAAATTCTTATGATAGTAAATTCCTTTTAAATATTTATACATGTTAGCACAGATGCTAGCTAGCATGATGTATGTGCAAATATGTTATGTCTAAACATATGTATATATGTACATGTACATTATGCGATATACCTGTCAATATAATAATAAAAATATTAAATTTATGTTTTATAAATCAAAATTTATTAAAAAATTATGTACGCAGAGATTTTATGTCAGTTATACAGTTGTGTTCTTGATTATATGAAAGTGGTATTAATTATTATATTATTACATGTAGAAATTTGTTATTATATTTATTAAAATGTTTTCAAAAATTCATAGTTTATAACCATTCATCTACGACAATATTTTGAAGAAAGAAAGATAAATTCTATATTTTTTGAGATTATTTTAAAAAAATTTTGCTGCTGTGCTGTTCGCGATGTGTTGTAAAAGCCGCCTCGTCTGGTAATCGTCGAAATCATGGTAAATCGTAAACTACATGGTAAAAATTTTATATGGGAAAATGTGTTACTATACATCGTAAATTTTTACCATATGAATTTAGGCATCTTTTTGTATAGTAAATGATAAATTGTATAATCTTAATCGAATTCATATCGAATTTATCTGTCATTCATTTCAAGTCTTTTAATCAGGGATAAATTAATTTCATCTCTTTCCAATTTATTGATATATTTTAATTTTATTTCGCAGGATTACACTTTTATAAATTTATGGATTCTCACAATTTAATCATTATATTATGCTTTTTTTTGACATTTATGACATAAATTTATACTATTTACCACAATCATCACCATTTTTTTTTCAGGTGCGCTCACGACGTTTCCTTTACAACTTTTACTATTTAACATCAATAATTTACCATTTACCATACATCATGAATACCACTATTATGTATAAGAATAAGAAATACTGAAAATGATTAAATTTTAATTTAGCTCACTTTCATAACCACTGTCCACTTGAATATCTTCATACATGCATATGTACGTATATATTGTACACTATGCACACGAATAATGTATCTTGTCTTTTTATACATATTTACATACTCGTATACATTATTAATCGTATATACACTATACAGCTCATACTTTTACCAGTAAATATTTTATTCGTAATTATAATTATCTTTTTAGACAGTTAATAATTTTTTTTTCTTAAATAAATAAATAAATAAATAAGTTAATTTATTTTCATTCTCTTTGTTAAATATCTTGTTTTCGAAGGTTAAATTAATACTTTCATATACGCAAATTTTACATATATTATACTCGTATATATACACATACATACATTATAAGTGCATGCAGATACAACGATACACATAATATGTGAATAAATCTTTGATTTTGTATATTAAAATTAAAATTAATTGAAAAAAAAAAATCAAACTAAGAATAAGAAAAACATTTAGTTTGAAATGCGGAAAATAAATATGCTTGTCTTGTCTTATAAGTATGTAATAAAGTAATGTAATTTACCTAAAATTATATATATGAACTAATCACATAAAAACTGAAAAGTTAAAGATAAAAAGAAAAAAAAAATAATGTACAATTACCACAGTCAGTGGTGGTACATTATATTAAAGTGAATAGCCAGTATATAACTGAAATTTCAAACATTTATTTTATAACAAGGTACCAAGGTCATAATAATCGTTCTTCAATTATTTTTATATATTTTTTTTTTTTTGTATAAAAAAAGGTAAAAAAATATATCTAAATACTCATTATATACATAACATATTTTTTACTTCTTGTGTTTCTTTTTATTTAGTTTTTTTTTTTTTTTTGATTAATCAAAAAAGGTAATAAAAAAATGTTTTCTGTTGATTTTACTTTTTAGATAAATGAAGTATTACATTTTGTATACACACACACATCGAATATACTTAATATAATTAATGAAATAAGAAAATAAAAATAATTATAGTATTTTTCATGCATTTACTTTATATAATATTGTACTACTTACTACATATAAATATGTATATGAATAAAAATTTTTCGAAAATGACTACATTAAAATGTTCTCAAAACCAAAAGTTCATATGTATAGGTATAGTTGAATAGTCGAAAAAAAAATCCAGTCATTGTTTGTCAAATTCATTTATATATGTATATCTTTTATACGTATAAAATTATAGATTATGCGGTTCGGATGTATACATATATGAGTATAAATAATATAATAAAACATCACCATCATAATCATCATCATTGTGATCATCACAACAAATATAACTAACTACATATATATTAATACATCAATAAAAAAGATCGACTCCTTCACTATAATATAATAAATGTCTTAACAAGTACCTGCCTATCCTATATATTTAAAAAAAAATACATAGCTATATACATATGATTAGAGTATTAAAAATAACTGTGTGTTGTGTGTCTTCTTTAAAAGGTCATTTACGTGATCGTTCATTAACGTTCATTCTTCATTCATTTTTTTTTTAAATTTTTTGTTGTTGTTTTTTTATTTTTAAACATATTTTTTTTTTTTATTCATCTAGAAATGAAAATGTCATTTCCCAAAAAAAGAAAGAAGATTATTTTGCATTGAATTAAATAGGTATTTAAAAAGTTATAGAAACTATACAAATACAAATCAAGTTGACTCATAAAAATATATGTATAAAGAGATAAAAATGAAGAAATCTAATAAATTATTGTTTTAAAGTTGTTGCGCAAACCAAAACAAAAATACCAAATTTTAGCACGATATTTTTGCATGCTTATAAATAAAAACTAGGAAAAAAAAAATGTTCAATTTTTCAAATTCGTTTAAAAATTCAAAGAAAAAAAAAGATGAAGAAAAATAAAAATAATCATTACTCCACTCGTAAAATAAGTAAAAGATAAAAGCTAGAAAAAAATGTTATTCCAAATTTTGATTAATGCTTATATGACTGCGGCATCTCATCTTCATTCGTTTTATTATAAATAATGAGAAATGTTTGTTATAGCTTGATGCAGATTTTTTTTTTTTTTGTATTTTTCTGACAATGAGGTGAGGCGTTAATAAGGTGAGGTTCATATACTCTTACATTTATAACAATCGACAAAAGGTAATAGAAGTTAAAAGCTGACATATTCTTCTGCCAATAGAGTATAGTAATAAATTTAAATAGTATATGCCTGATGCTTTTCGTACTGACTACAGATATCGGATATGATATGATGCTGGAGGTGGAGGTATTGTATGTATAATCGTAGCTATATATACCGCGCCATAAATTACTTGTATACATTTATGTGTACATAATATACGTATGGGATATGTGAATAAATGTAAGTAAGCATTTTCATTATTCATATGATGAGTTGAAAAAAGAGCTGTGTGTTTATAAAAGACTGACCGAAATCGTCCTAGTTTGAAAGAAAAAAAAATTTTTTTTCAGTATGAGTGTAAGAAAAAACATCTCACTGAAACTTGTACTTGTCACAAAACATATGACTCGTATGTACATTTCATGCGTATACGTAGTATGTAAATATATGCACATATTTAACATTTTTACCTTCACTCAAAAATGATTTCACCAAATAGTCAAAAAAAACAAAAAATAAAAATAATAATAAAATAAAGAAAAAAAAACAACAAAAAACTAAATGTGCTCATTTTCAATTTTGTTGCCGTTACAAGTGCATTTTTATTTCGTTTTTTTCATTTTTATTTGAACAGGTTGACATTTTTTTTTTATAATAAAATAAATTGCACACTTATAGACTGGTATATATGCGTATATGCTATAAAATATATTTGTGCTAATGTATACGTAAGTATGAATTTTTATTTTACATTAATAAAAATTTTTCGCATGCAGATGTAGGTAGCATTTCGATTACTTGGACAAGCAGGGGAGACTTATAAATTGGTTAGTCCTGTCATAGTCTTATGTGGTAGACAGACGAAAGCGGATCAATGATAATCCATTGTGAAAATCATTCATTTGTCGTCTGTCACCCCTAAGTTAATTTTAAGCGATCATTACATCTGCATTCTAACTTCATTGAAATAAGTTTGAATGACGTTTGAGTAATTTCATTCAACGAAGAATGAAAATGGTGGTGAATTGGAAATTTCAAGTGTTGAAAAAAAAAAAAGAAATGACAGTACAAACCACAATATACAGATTATAATAATTTAAAATTGACAATAGAAATTAAAAATATATCACAGCCAGAATGACCATTGAAAAAGTGTATATAGTGTGTCAGGGCGTTTTGGATTATCATTCACACAAATGAAGACTTAAAGAATATGATCATTGATTCTCTTTCGTCTGACTACTACATTATACATTTTGTAGTTATTGGTATAGTTTGGAGAACATTTATTTTAGATTTAATTACAGATTGAGTTCTAATTCAAATTTAACTATTTTTTTTTTTTTTTTTTGATGAACTTCATGAACACTAATTAATTATTATCAGACATAAAATTTGATATTTAAAAACATAAAGTTAAATTGGATTTATGCGTCAGATAGTTTAAAGTTTTCGAGATGCAATTGTATGTGACAATTTTATTTTATAACCAGATCGAGTACTCATTATAACGTTGTATAGTAGACAATATAATTATAATAACAATAATAATAAAATAAAATATCCATAATTGTACATATAATGTACAATGAATATACCGCTCGTCGCACTTAAAATTATATGCATATTTGTGACATGTCATTTAAATTGACGTTAATATAGGTTCAATCAATTAAACTTGTGTATGTACTATGTACGTATACAAAAGGAAAATTAAAATTACTATACAAACGCAAGTAATGTACACAATATTTTTTTTATGTGTTACGAGTATAATTATTTGTTATATAGGTACTTGTATTTTACATGAAATAAATAAAAAAAAAAATTGTCATCAGTTGTTTTGTTGCTTTAAAACACAGAAAAAAAAGGTAGGTATTCAAAATGCAAAAAAAAAAGTAGACAGGCGAGGCGAGAGAACAATTATTCGAATCAAAAGTAAAAATTTGTTCTCAATTTTATGGTTAAGAAAACTTTTGCGGTTTTTATATATATTACATATATGTATTCCTAAATACGCATTATAATGTATATATACAAACAACATATATTATTATGTACTATGTATGTATCATATATGCTATCATATGTGTATATGTATGTACTTGTTCATGTGGTATAGTAGTTGGCATACATAAAATATTTTCTTTTGATTTTTTTTTTGTTTTATTGAGTATGAAAAAAGTATCATTAACATAACTTTACATAAAACATATCATATATGTAGGTATGTAGTTGATGAGAAACGTATTTATCATCATATGTTTACATACATATTTGTATCTGCGATTATTATGATACATGTATTCATGTATACATATATTATAATAATGATAATAATAATCAGTGGTATAATATCTGAATGTAACTGACATTTGATCAATTCATTTTCTTGCAAATCATTTATTATTGAGAGCATAAAATATATGAAAAGAAAATTCATTTAGTTGTACTTGTACTTGGATATGTAATGTATATTTTCCAACAAAGAAATAAAATTAAATAAAAGAAAATATACTACATGCGGATTTAATTTGGAATAAGTATGTAGGTCAACCCTTACATTAATCATCCTCCACTTTTTGTATATAATATGTTACTCTATATAGTATATTATATAGCCATAGGTATGTACATATTTACTCGTACATGTGTAATAAAGCGTATAATGCGCATATTTAATGAAATCAGAATGTAACTTTTTTTTCTTGATTTATATTCATACAAAATAAAATAAAATAACACATTATGAATGTAGTATCTACATGTGTGAACAAGTTTAAAATAATTTGTTAAACTCCTTATATAACTACTACGCCACTATACATAAGAAAATGAAGTGCAAAAATTTAAAATTCAATTTTTTTTTTTTTTTTTTTTTGAAAAGTACAAGTACCTATATAGCCAATGTGCCAAAATTCAATTTCAAGAAAAACGAGAAAAAAAATGATTTGATATAAAATTGTACATTTCTGTTCTTGTACTGAACACACCATTCAAATCAATGATATTTGAAAGTACACCACATACTATGTACTCGTATGTAGTTGAGAGTGCCGAGTAGATTACGTTGCATTTAAATTGTTTTTCTATTTTTTGATTCGATTGATGAAAATTTATTGTCGAATACTTAGCTGTATATGCTCATATGTTTAAATTTATGTATACGCATATTCAAGTACCTACTCTAGCTCTGTTATTATACCTTTTAAGGAAAATTTTTTTGTTGTTTTTCTGTTAAAAGTTTAAATCAAATTCAAAATATACAATTTTCGTATTTTGTTTTAGAAACTTGCAAAACTGCAAAACGTTTAAAACAAAAAACGAAAAACGATTTTTTTTTGAGAAAATTTGGTCACAAATTTGAAAAACAGGTAATGCGAATAATAGTTAAAATGTACAGTTTTGATATAAAATTGATTATATTTAGTTTAATTTTGATACTAAGTACTATATATGATGTTATTTGTCGATATCATGAACCATAAATAAATAAATAAATTGAACTTTTTATTCATTGAAGATGGCAGTATAGAAGTATAAATATCCAATTAATGTTTTTCACATTATATAGTTTGTTGTTAGAGAAGATTTTTGTTTTGAAAATCCTGTGTGTGAGAAATTTTATTCTCATCATAATATAACCAAATAAAATACCAATTAAAAATGCCTTGTAAAATAATCAAATCATTCAAATGAAAATGTTATAAATTATATTACAGTTATAAAAAATCAAATCACATAAACAAAAAATTGAATTCAAATTATATTCATATATATTATAGACTCAAACATACAGTTAAGCTAAAAAGTTCATTAAAAAATCTGAAAAATTTCACGTGAAGAAAAAAAAACATCGTTTGTTTTTTTTTTCGCTTTGTCACTTTTTTATATTGCGATTTCGTATGCATTTCACATAACAAAATAACGAAACGACGTGCTGCAATAAAACCCGGCAATTTTACAAAAAAAAAAAAAAAAAAAAACGTTTTTGGTTTTTTTTTGTTTTAAACGTTTTGCATTACATTCATTTTAATATTTATTGCAATGTTGCTCTACTTGTGCATATTGTGTACCAAAGTGCACACCACATTATAAAACTTATATGTACATCTAGTTATGTATTTTATGTATGAATTTTATACGTGTACGATAGTATACGTTACATGAATATATGTACGTTGATTTAATTTTTTTGTGAAATGCACATTTTTAAACTTATTTTATTCGAATTGATATTCTGAAAATGTCACATCATATTCTACCTACCTACATATAGGTACGGTATATGAAAAAAATTTTTTTTTTTTTTTTTCATCAATTGCGTATTGATGATTGTCAATTCAAATTCAATTTCGAATTTAGATATATTTTGCAATTTTTTGATTAGTTAATTCGAAATTAAATTGAAAATGAATGCAAATCAAAATGAAGAAAAAAAAAATACAAAAAAATAAGGTGAAGTAAACAAGATAAGGGATATACGAATATAATATGGTTGATAAATGTGGTACGATGATAAATTAAATTGTATGCAATGAATGTTAAATAGATTCGATTTGTTATCTACTACTACATACTACTACCACTACTACAATATATACCTGCTAACATATTGTGATAGGACACGTGATTTTTAAGTAAAAGTTATCTTGTTTCGGTTATTTTTTCTTATACGAATAATAATAATAATTATTTTAATTCATTTTTTATGTTTTTATGTACGTATATACATTTATAATGAACTCATGATTTCACAGTAAGTAAAATCGTTAATAATAATTTTTTGCATAACTTTTGTGGAAAGCAAAAATTCCATTTATAGTCGTTTCAACATTTCACTTCTTTTTACTTAATATACTTATGTGCTTATAACGAGTAGATTATGTAGTACTCTCGTATCGTATTTTATATACATATATGTACGTTTCTTGTCATCCTGGACTGCGACTATTCTCTTTGATGATGTTGCGATTTACGATTTACTCGACGAAAAAAAAAAAAGAAGATATTCAGATGTTATCAGCTAATTGTTACGTGTATCATATTATATACATACATAAATGAATAAAAATTACGAGGTTATTTATATACATACTTAGCTAATTGCTTATATATGTACATATACTGAAGGTACTCGAATTTTCTTATATTACTTTCACATGTAAAATACCATTAATTTTTATTCTTCTCTTTATTTTTATTATTTTTATATTCTTTTATATTTTTTTATATCGACATTTATTATAATTAAATAAAATTTCAAAAATAAAAAAAAAGATGAAAATATGAAAGGTGGCTGAGGAACCAACCATTCATTTTTTTTCAATACATAATCAGCTATAATGTGACTACATGTTTTACGCATTATTTGATTTTTGTATAATATGATTATGAAATCTCAAATATATTACATATATACAATATACATAGATAAACACCAGATATACACACTGTACTTTTTAATATAAAAAACCACAAAAATACTCATGTTTTCGTACAATGCGGCGAACAAATTAATTTTTATTTATAAGAATTGACTTCCGTCAATAATGAAATAATATGCATTTGTTTTTTGATTTTGATTTTTCGTTTTTAGCAAAAATAATATTGTTAGTATACGACAGTAAATAGCAGTAGTTAAAATAGCAAAATCATCATTATTATATCATCGTATATATTTAACCAATATCGTGATTATTGTAAATTACGAGTTATAATAATTATTTAATTTTCTTTATTATTATTTTTTTTTCTTTTTGAAAAATTAGAAATGTGGTGAAAACGCAAAATGATGACTTCGTCTAAGTTTCCTTTTTTTTTAATGTTTTTCACATTAATGAAATGAAGCATAAACCTACCCATCAGGTGCAGGTGCAAGCCCATACACACATACATTTATTTGTGATATGACTATATTGTTATTCATTTCATTTAAAAACAAAAAATTTTTTTTTTTTTGTAAAAGAAAAATAAAAAGAAAATTCAATACAATATAGTAAAGAAACACGACATAAAAAATGCATGGAAAAATTTACTAACAAAACCAACGAAAAATTCATCAAATAAAGTTTTTCCAGTGAAATATTGTTTTTACAGTCATTTATTAGCTACGAACATGATTTTTCTAACATCATATATAGATTATACGAAAATTCGTTCAATGCACATAACATGCACAGCATATATCACATATACGTATAGCACATATAATTTCATGTCTGTATGTAGCACGTGTATACGATTGTATATCTAAAAATATATCATCGTATATGTATTAAATTTAGATTGTAAAAAAAAAATGTTGAAAGAAAAAATCTTTTTCCTAGATTCATTGATAAAATGTATTATTTAGCGTAAAAATAAGATGCAGTTGCAATTTCCTCAATGCAATTGTTCGAATTAAAAGCATTATCGTATACAAAATTTCCTTATTATTGTTAATAAAATTTGCATTTAAAATTATGTATGTAGATACTATGTACATGTAAATAAAAACATATGTACAAAAAGTTGTATATTCATATTTTTATTCATATGTACGTGTAGTAAAACATAGCATTGTTGTTGGAATACTATGGCTACAAAAAAAAAATAAAAAAAAATAATAGAAGAAAATTCTGTATTATAAGAAAGTTTGAATTAATATATAGGCAATAGGAATAAGCATATAACAACGTTAGTATATGACGAACTCAATTATTATATACGTTACGTCGTGCAGATATAACGATTTGATTACTAGATCTAGATGTAACAAGAAAATTTATAATAATTGTAATTTATTTGATGTTCTGGTGAACTACTACTCTAATGAGTATCTGTAATAAATTAAATGAAATTTATACAAAAGCACATGCATTACATACTCATATCATATGTTTATGTATATTACATTAATATTACAACTGATAGGTATATGTATGTTTTTACAAATACAGATACAAGATAAATAGATAAATTAGATCTTAGAAGAGAAGGTCTAATACAGTGAAAATATTATACTTTACGCATAAATTGGAAATGCACATTGTTCAATAAAATAATTGGAGCTGCATAAATACGAATAGGTATGTAATGAAAAAATGTATGTATAAATATAAGTAATTAGATTTCAGAAAAAAAAAAACTTGAAAACCTTTATTAAACTCCTGAATAAATTTAGGACAACGATTTGAAAAATTTATTTTTAAAATTGAATGCTTTCGATTACATTTTTTTTTCTATTTCGAAAATATTTTTCATATAAATTTTTTCGTTTTTCTTTTTAGTGGAAAAAAAAAGCTGAACGAGTATAAATACGAACGACGGTAAAAATAAAAATTTTCATTTTCATAATTATTGACACTGAACGAGAGATTGGGTGTGTGTGTGTTTTTTTTTTTTTTTTGATTTCTCAATAAATTTCTAATTATTCTCAAGATCGTCATCATTTTATTGCGAGTATGTATAGCGATACATTTTTATACGTTTATTAAACTTTCATTTCGTTTTTGTACATATAATTTTATATCTATCTATAAGCAACGTGCATACGTATGTTATATAGATATTAGGTTAGGTATTGAGTCAAATATATTCATTGATATTTTTAATTACATACTCGTATATGTGTACTCAATTGTAAATTATAAAATATAATCGAATCTTATATAATTGATGTGTGTGCAAAATTAATTTGTACCTTTGAAAATGCTACATACATACATAACTCATGTATATACATAACGCAATTCAAAAAAATGTAATATGTAGAATTGATCAATCGACCAATCAATCTTAAGGTAGGTAGATAATAATTATTATTATTAGGATAGGTATATATGCACTTATTTCTATGTATATGTACATTATGTGGTATGTGCACTCGCATGTGTACTAGTATATGTGTACTAATATAATTTGTATAATATATTATGATTATTATCTTTTAAAAGGTGATCGAGTAAATTTCCATTTAAAAAAATTTAGATCAAATCTATACAGTTTTATATAAAAACATTATATTCAATCCAAATATTTGATAGCATATAAATGTAGTTTTCGAAGTTTTTCGAAGGCTTGTCAAATTTAATTGAAAAATCATTTAAAAATTTTTCAAATATTTTCATATATGAATATTATACCTATTCGCACATATGTATATGTTTCCATATGAAATTGCTTTTAATTTTTTTATTTATTATTATTATTATTATTTTTTTTTGAAACTATTCAATGAACGAAATGTTTAGTAATTTTCTTTATCTTTTAGTTTTGTTTTTATATTGTAACTGGGTATATATGTATGTAGTATGTAGTATGTACTTGTAAAAGAGAAAATTTTTCAAAATTTTATATCTACACACATTTATATAAGCACACAAATAATTGTCGGAATTCATTGGAAAATAAATGAAATTGATTTTTGCTTTTAGAAATTAAAAAAAAAAAAATTTATATACACATGCATTACATTTATATAATTAAGGGTTTTCAAACACATTACATGCATATATGAGCACATATACTCGTGGATATGTACATATAGATATACCAGCAACCAGCAAGTAGGAGGAAAAATGTAATTCTCAACTTAATATTTTTTTTCCATATGATGCATGAAAACCATTCATTACTTCATTTATTCATTTTATTTTGTATTTCTTTTTTTTACACGAAATAAAAATATACACAACAACAACAACAACAACAAATAATTGAAAAACCACAAAAGCAAGGAAAAATATGTATATTATTGTATTTTTTTTCTTTAATAAGACATTAAAAAATATTGTAACTTTTATATATTATATCTGGTACATACATAAATATAACTATGAGAAAATTGCAACACATTCATTATTATTAAGTAATGGATATATATGAATAATGAATTTTATATATTATAAACGTATAAGTATGTGTACATAATGTGTGTAATGTGTATGATATGTACTATACCATGATTGTACATCATGATTTCAGGTCATCATTAAATGAATAAAAATTTATACTATATAATACTATTCCACATTTATAATATATTTTCACATATGGGCATTCATATAATAAGATATAAGTATTATAATATTATGCAGATGTGGGTATATGTAAAAATATTTACGCGAGTATCTATATGCAATTGCAATTATGTTAAGTATAGGTAGGTAGGCATGTGTGTACATTACCAGCTATCGTATAATATAATTTTCTTTATTTTTTAAAATTTTCCATATATGTATTATATATTATTAACTTACTGATATCTTAATTTTCTGTATATAAACTACACACACATGTATATAAACTACACACATGTATGGTATGGTGCACATATACATATTTGTACATAACCATTATAATATAAAATCTTCTTAATGTAATAATGAATGGCATATTCATTTATATATAAATACTTATTAGTTAGTAGGTGTACTGTTTTCTGACCCATTTTTTTTTTCTTGATAGAAAAGTGAAGCTGGAAAATTGACCATTTTTTAGTATTTTTCATTCATGTAACCTACACAGAATGTACCTATGTACATTACGGACAATTCATATTATGTGCACATCGAATAAATATCTGATTCTGAATATGTACCAAAGTACTACTGGTCGGTATACTACAGAAGTGTAAAGACTAAAGAGTAGAGAGTAACTAATGTAATACATACTCGCATATTTATTAAGCATTCACAGGCACAGGCCATTTATATTATGCATTTGAAAATGTGAAAATAAAATACGACGACTAGAGATAAAAAAAGAAAAAAAAATTAAATAAATAAGTACACGTATTTAATGTGCAAAGTCATCATCAAAGTACACATAGGTACATAACATTAATGAAAGAATTATAAGAAGAAGAAGAAGAAGAAAAAAATATATATATGCGAGAAACATAAAAATTAAGAAAAATAAAATTAAAGAAAATATTATTCATTTTGCAGATACAAATTCATAGAGCAGACTATGATGTGAAATTTGAAGTGAGAATTTTCCTATTTTTTGTATAATTGTAATCGTACAAGTACACACATGTACAATTACAAGTATGTAATGTATGTAGATATTGTCAATTGAATTGTTTTTATTTTTTATTTACACTGTGTACATACTAAAATATGTACTCTTATTATACTATACCGACATTTACTTATATGATTTTTTTTTATTCTTTTCATTACTTCATTGTCATAGTTTCAGTTGTATAAATAAAATTGATTTTTGTTTTGTTTGAAATAAAAAAAAGGTCTGTATATATATATATGTATTTAGTACACAAACAAACAAAAAATACAATATAAATAATGTAATATATGTACACGAAAAAAAAATGAATGGTGATGACCTCAAAAATGAAGAATTTTCTCATCAAGAAAAAGTCAGAATATTTACAAGTATTATTGGAGTATTTTATTATTCGTGTTTTTAGACTGCCAATATATATGTATATGTACATATGTACATACATATATAATGCCTGATTACAGTTGCGTGCTTTTATCAACATACATAATATTTCATATATGCATATTATACTCGTATATCGTATGTACATATGTTTGAATATACTTTATAATGAAAATGATTTGTTACCTATGCTACTCAAAAATCAACCTTCTAATATAACTTCTACAATAATTGAACAATTGACGTTAGTAAAATTCAAAAGAAAAAACTTGAGAAAAAAAAACATTTTTTTTGTAGTTTGTAAGTAATATGTTCGTAATATAACAGTGTTGTACTGTATGTAAGTACAGTCAACATAATACAACTTTATGTGTAGTCCACACTACCACATAAAGTTTTATCTGAAAATAAAAAAATCAAAATACATAAAATTTGTTTTATTTCATATGAGTGTTCGAATCGTATGACGTCACAGCAGTATCTTCCATCCTAATGAGAGATGGAAGCCCACTGTGATATCATACGACCCAAACACACATAATCATAAAACATAATTAATAAACATTTACATTAATACAACGAGTATTCATACTTGATGTACAGGGCCGGCTACTGAAATTGAAATTCTAGTACCAACACTTATTACGTCATACTTACTCATGGGAGTATGGAGGGTGGTGGTGGCGGCTACGCATGTTGGCTAGCACGAACTAGCTCGCCGGATGGGGCGTGAGTATGCCACTGCTCCATATCCCTTTTGTTTACCGTAGCCTGAAGCGGTAGAAGGTTGTGGAATCCTTCTACCCAGAATGCTTCAACATAAATAAAAAAAATAACTTCACCCACACCGTAGATCTGAAACTAAATGTGGCCCCGCTCTGGCCCAGAAACAGCTTCTACCATCGTTGTGCTGAAAAAAAAACTTGAAAAAAGAATGCCTCGTCCCAACGATGATAGGTACTTACCCACCTCTATTAAACATAGTTGCTGTTTTAAAATAAAACTATGTTCCCAACCAAACGTAAAGGAGAAATTTAGAAGAGAGGTAAGAAAAATTACATTTTTGGAGTTATTTCCGTCAGGGAAGGAATGTTAAAACAAAAGCCAAAATTTGATCAATTCTACATATTATACATTTTATTTTCTAGTAGTATCCTAAAATTAGTACAAAATTCATGCTGTATAGACATTTCATAGTGAATTTATATCTTCACATATATTTATTTATCCTTTCTTTTATGTTATAGTTAAATATTTTTATTTCCTTCTGTATATAAAAAAAATTATTACGATACATAATATTTTTTTTTTTTTTTGTTATTATTCACAAATATTTTGTTTATTATTTTATATATTTTTTTTTTTTCATTCAAATAAAGTCCATCACATGATTTCTATAAGCAAAACAAATAAAGACTAAACAAGATGGATTATAATTAGATATCAAAAAAATCGTAAATCATTTATATATATAAGACATATGAAGAAATAAAAAAAATTTTGCATTAGGTCCTTAATAAGAAAAGAATAGAACATGAAACCAATAAGAAAATATTTTTATCATAGCAATAAAAGGTTTCGTGCTTGAATTATCTAAAATAAATTTGATTTTTTTTTTTTTTTTTTTTTTATAAGTATTTAGATGTGGTGATATCTATAAATTCTTTCATTGTATTTATTTTAGTAGTTTTATGTTAAATATGCCGTGCATTTTTCAAGCGTTTCGAACTATAATTTTTGAATTTACATACATTTCGCATTTAAATTATTTTTATTTTCTAATTTATTTTATTTTATTTAAACTTTACTTTCAGTAATTAAATGAAAATATCAGTTCTACAGACCTTAAAATATTTTAAAATAACCTTTAATTTTACTTTTAGTTTTAATAGATATCTAATTTTGTTTTCATTTTGTTTAATTACATTTTGTTGATTTTCAAACAATATGCTTTTTGATTACATAACTTTTAGTTTACATTATTTATGGGGCCCCTTTATTTATGTTACATATTTTGGTTTACATATGTGTAATATAATATATATTTCTTATATAAAATAAATTCGTTGGCGCGCTTACCCTTTTGTTGTGATGATGGCTATAGATTTTATGGTTGTTCAAGTTGTTGTTGATGTTGTTGCTGATGATTTTGCTGATGATTTTGCTGATGATTTTGGAGTCTGATGTGAGTCTAGTGATGCAATAAGGTAGTTGATTTGTCGCAATCGCTTTTCTATTGACACCTTATTTATTAAAATTTCGTGCTGCAGAGCACGAAGCTCCTTGAGGCTCTCCTCATCCATTAAATTTACTTTGCTGCACTAACAAGCTCCTTTTTTTTTTTTCTTTCATTTATTTTTAAATTACTTCAAAAATTAACTAATACCTAAATATATACAAAGGTTTATCAAATGTTCACTACCTTCAAAACTATTATTTTACAATTAATTTAAATTTTTTTTTTTTTTTTTCAATTTTCCTGTAATCTTCTTATTTTTATTTATATATCAACTATCTAATATTATGTATTCACATAATTATCCTTGCAAATTAATTTCCGAAAGGTAAATGTTTATATTAATCTATATGAAAATCACATTTTTCGTTGTATTATACTTAAAAAAAAATTTTTTTTTAAAAAAAATTACTAGGTATAAGTTGATTTAATTTATTCACTATTAATTCTTTATATAATTATTTTGGTTTTTATTTTATATGTATATTTATGAAAGTAGGTGTAAGTATTATTAGATATTATAAAACCAAAGAATATTCATGTACACAAACTGAATATGAATTCGTGTATTATACACATTTTAATTTCCGTCAATATTTTCTTCAAATAGAATTAAAATATCAATAAAATACTATGTCGAAGGATACGCTATACGTAACAATTTTTATACCAAACGATATGTATGTAAAACTTAACATCAACAAAATATACTCAACGCATACTCAATTTAACCAATAATTTAATTTCATCCGGCTCATTAACTACTTTTTGTTTTGTTAGTTGATTGCTTTTTTTTTTCTTTAATTATTAATTATATTTTTTTTCCAATTATAAATTATACACATCATCAATTAGATCTTATTTAATTTTCATAATATATGTATGTATGATGATAAATTTTCCTTTTTTTTGTTATACGTGTATAGATATGTAAGGCACTTTATATTATTTAATTGATCTTTATCTGTGATAAATGATGTATATATCTTATGATATTTAAACATAGATTACTAAATATTTATTTAATTTTATCTTTATTTTTACATATGCACATATTCAACTATTTAACCATAGGAAAATATTATGTATAAAAGTTATTTATTAATTATAATTTACATTTGTTTAATTAAATGACGAATTCATCCCATCATTCAAACTAAAAGTTACGACATTAGGTATAATTAGCACATGCTTATGCATACATGAAACGTTGTGTATATTTTGTGTTACATTCGAAGCACATTTGAACAAATATTTAAATTATGACTTCTTCGTTTTAATAAAATTTTGGATTTCATTAAAACCCTTAACTAATTATCTAAAGATATTTTATATAGTTAAAAAAAACTATAAACCAAAAAAAAATTCTATCATGTCTATATGTGTAGGTATTGTTCTGTTCTTTATATTAACTTTTCAAACTAATATTTAAGATTTTTACTATCAAAACTACATACACTTCCACAATTAAACTAATAAAATTTATTAATACTTATGTAAATAAAGTATATAATGTAGTAAAATTATTTGTAATTAATATTATTTTCTATTTAATATATTTAATTTATTCCAAAAAAAAAATGTCTACTTGTTGAATTCGAAATTATATGTCTATTATCTATACCCTTCTTCTGCACTACCGGTATCAAAAAATATAATAATTTTTTTTCTTTTCGGCAGGGGTTGCCACTAATCGAGATTAATACAACAACTTTCTACAAACAAAAAAAATTTTTAACCGGCCGACTCTATAATTCAAATTAAGCTCGGGCAGAGGTTGCCCTTGACCAAGATACCAAATAATACTCTTTTCGGTGCCGATACGCACCGCGTATTTATATGAAACTGAAAGTCGGAGAATTTGGTGGGGGTAATTTTATGAAATTTTAATAATTTTAGTTGGTGAGAGTGAAATTTTTATGAAAATTTAAAAATGGTGTAGTACCAATACAATAGGTACTTAAATTTTTAAGGAAAATTTACATACAAGGAACCTATCGACATTAAAATTTATGTAATTTTAAAGAATATGAGTGCCCCCTTTTAGATAAATATGTTTTTTTCAGATATTTTTATTTATTTCAGAAAATTTTAAAATTTTAAAAATTGTGGTGGATAAGGTAAGTACATATAAAAAAAATGTTCAAATAAGAAAAATGATAAATGGTAACACGGAAATTAATAAAGGTGAGTATAGTTACATAAATGTGACAGAAGTTCTACATGTATATGTGAAAATTGAGCGAGTAGCCGAACATGGATTAACGATCGGCTACAACTATCGTGCTTTTGAGTAATTATTTGGGGAAAATATTGGTGAAGCGTAGAAATTTCTGGAATTTCTACCTCACATACCAGAAACATGCAACTGCATCATCCGATGCATACATATGTATAATATAGCAATGCTATAATATATATGTTTGAATGCGCGTGTATGAGTAAGAAGAAGAAATAGTATTGTAATGCGTTATACATAACCGCATTACAATACAACAGATGGTAAATATGACAAAACGGTTTAGTGTATATGTTAATAGATATATACTAATGCAGGGTACACAACCTAGTACTAAGTACAGGTTGATCATTACAGTACCCTCACATTACATAACAGGCTCATTAGAGGGCTTGCCAGAAGAATGAGGCTGAAGAGGTGAGGATGCTATGTATGTCTATGAATGGTTAAGTGCCCAACGTGGGGAAGCCCCATGACCCTGAGATTAAGAGTCTCAAAAAAAGAAAATGGAAAGTTAAGAAGGATTGGGCTAGTCGGGCTACGCGCACAAATAAAATTTGGTACCACGAAGAAAAATTGGTGTGTCTAGCACAAAAGGAGAAAACTTGAAACGAATTGGATACCCTTAACTGAGTTTGCTAGAGCATACTGCCATTCGTACCTGCAGTAAGCTCAGAAGAAAAAAAAACTTTAAGGAAGTAGTACTTTGAAGTATCGTGTTAAGGGTATGGAAGATGCATTACATTACGTATTTCATATAACTCCCATCCACACTTTATATCCAATGTAACCATAGGTTAAGATGACCACAAGATCAAATCATGTAAAGAAAGGAATTATGATAAACTATTAAGTTCAGTTCGAATAAAAGGAACTGACTTAAAGGGGCATTGTACATTTGAACAAAATGAATGAAGAAAAGAAAAATGAAACTGTCAAGATGTAGTTAGATATACTGATTCAACTCCCCATTTCCAAATTCTTCGACGCACACCTTCATATTTTCAAAAAAAAATTATTATCATTATTGCCGAATGTCTTTTGCGTGGTATATACCGATGGAACGACCTTTCAAGTCCTCCAGTTCGTATTGACTGTTGCCTATAGCTTTAACGACGCGAGCCTTTGCAAATCTGTTGTCCAGTTTAGCATTTCTACCCTGGGCCATATTACTGAGGGTGAAAACTCTACGGTAAACTTCTTGACCTGGTATGAATCTAACTGGACG
Source organism: Villa cingulata (assembly GCA_951394055.1). Classification (NCBI taxonomy): domain Eukaryota; kingdom Metazoa; phylum Arthropoda; class Insecta; order Diptera; family Bombyliidae; genus Villa; species Villa cingulata. The sequence continues at coordinate 24,105,959 of OX596025.1, read as the reverse complement.
ACTACGGATATTATAAACATTAGCGTGACGTTGATGCGACTGAGACAATTTTTCTAAAACACGTTTTCGGATCATTTTTAATTTATCATCAGACGGTACAATCTCCACATCTCCGCCTAAATTCCTCAAGAGAGGGTAGACAGACCCATGCTGAGCCATATATTGCCCAAAGAGCACATAGTATGGGTTCACACCGATGGACTGGTGGTAAGAAGTGCGTAGGGCGCAAGCTATCTTGGGGAGATAGATGTCCCATGCACTATGGTCATCCTTAATATACGCCCTCAGGGCTGCCAGCACAGACCTGTTCACCCTTTCTGCCGCATTAGGATGTGGAGAATGCACTGCTGTCTTGATGTGTTTGATCCCATAAGCATTTAATAAATCTTGAAAGGTTTTCGAAACAAACTGTTTTCCATTATCAGTAAAAATAGTCTCAGGTACACCAAACGTACAAAATATCTCGTCCTCTAAGAATTTGCAAACATTAATGGCCTTTTCTGCTTTAAGGGGCTCTAGGAATACGAATTTACTAAAAGCATCAAGAACAGTCAAAATAGCGACATTACCAAGTTTAGTCCTGGGGTAGGGTCCGAGGAAATCAATGTACAAAAATTGAAAGGGTCTAGATGATTTAAAGGCATCTCCCATTTGAGGTCTTAAAATTTGATTTGGGTCTTTAGTCTCCTTACATGTTTGGCAATTATTCACATACTCACGAATTTGAGATACCATTCCGGGCCAATAATAGTATTGTCGGACGCGTTGTAGGGTCTTATGGAAGCCACCATGTGCACATTGGGGTGGAGCATGAGCCTGCTCAATCAGACTTCCCGATAATTCATCTGGAACCCAAAGTTTCCAGGTAAGGTCGTCTACATCTGGGTCACCTGAACGTGGTTCCAAACGCTTATACACATATCCCTCGGAGACACATAGGTCTGGTAGTCTGTCTTGATTGTTCAGGATGGTTGACTTCAGCTCTTCATATTTTCCTGCAGTAAAATATGGAGAACTAAGGTCAACTTCCGCCACATTCGAGACCATCAGACCTAACTCCTCCGAGTATACCCGTGATAAAGCGTCTGGCACCACATTCAGACTTCCTTTGCGATGTTCTATCGTGAAGTCAAAACCTTGCAGTTTCAGGCTCCATCTCGCCAATCTACCGCTTAAATCATTTTGGTTCATCAGCCAACGTAGACTAGAGTGATCTGTAATAATAGTGAAAGGATGACCTTCTACGTACGCGCGAAACTTTTTAACGCTTAGAACTGCAGCGTAGCACTCTAGTTCGGTGATGCTGTAATTCTTCTGTGCCGGATTTAGTTTTTTTGAAAAATAGGCGATAGGCCTTTCGAAACCGTCGTCGTGTTTCTGAAATAGAACACCACCGACTCCGGTTGTGGAGGCATCGCATTGTATGTAGAAGTGTCGGTCAAACTCTGGGTTGGCCAAAACTGGTGCTTCGCAGAGTGCCGACTTTAATTTTTCAAAAGACTCCTCGGCTTCAGAAGAAATACAGAATCCCGACTTACAAGTCTTGAGCGCATCCGTCAACGGAGCGGCTACGCTAGCATAATTAGCGACGAATCGCTGGTACCATCCGGTCATTCCTAGGAATCTACGTAACTGTTTGGCTGTTTTCGGTAATGGATAATCACGAATGGCTTCTATCTTTGAAGGATCGGTCTTCAAAGTACCATCACCAACAATAAATCCTAGATACTTAACTTCTTTAACACAAAATTTGCTTTTTTCGACATTAATTGTTAGACCCGATTTTCGTAGGTGCCATGCTACTTCTTCTAACAATGTAAGGTGACTGTCAAAATCAGGGGAAACTACTAATAAATCATCTAAGTACACGAAAACTTTCTCTCGTAACCTACCCGGAATTACTTTATCCATGAGTCTACACATCCTTTGAGGAGCATTACATAAGCCAAAAGGCATAACTGTGAATTGATAAAGAGGTCTACCTGGTACAGTGAATGCAGTTTTTTCTCGCGAATGTTTCTCTAAAGGGATCTGCCAGAAGGCATCTTTCAAGTCAATACTAGATATGAATTTGGTGTCCTGTAACCTGCTCAACAATCCAGAAATGTGAGGTAAAGGATATGCATCTTTCTTAGTGACTTCATTTACTTTTCTCGAATCTAAACATAATCGGACTTTGCCTGGCTTTCTAACTAGCACGACTGGAGAATTCCACGGACTATTGGATTCTTCGATGACACCAAGAGAGAGCATCCGGTCAAGCTCTTCATACATTAATTTTTGTACGGCAGGCGAGACCGGATAGTGTTTTTGTTTTATCGGGGCTACATCTCCGGTGTCAATCACGTGTTCCTCCAGGTCGGTTTTGCCAAGGCCCATTTTTGTGAAAGACGGAAATTTAGATTTCACAATTTCTAACCGATAATTTTGTGCATTAGTCAACTCATGCATTACATTGATCTCACATTTGGGATTTATATCTTTAATTGACATTTCAGAAATTACCTCTGGTGCGATCTTAAACCTTTTCCAGAAATCTACACCAAGATATAACTCTTGTCTCAATGATGGCACTATGCTCAACTTCATTAGATGTGTAGAACCCATAAAGGTAATTGGAACTTCGATATAACCCTGTATCTGTTGATCCTTGCCATCAGCGGTCATGACTGATTGAGAACGAGGTATGACATCAACATTAATTTTATCAATTAGTTTTAAGGCATTACGGCCTAAACATGAAATGCTTGCTCCACTGTCTAACAATCCGATGACTTCAACATTTGCGACTTTGACTTTCGCGTAAGGGCGATCGTCGCACGGATGTCTGATTAGACCAGCAAGGTGTATAAGATGTCTACTCTTCCTCAGTTCTCTATGTATTTGACGAAATTTTCGAAGTCTTACTGCACGCTTATGACAATTCACTTCAGACACGAAGGTGGGACTAAAAATTCTATCGCGAACTTGCGAGTACTTGGACCAACGGATATGCCATGGAATAATTGGTGTTAGTTTGGGACATTCGGTGTTTGGTGATTCGAACAAATCAGATTTTGGTAATATTTTTATTTCGGAAGGTGAGTCGGTGGGGATTGATGAGTCTGGTTCAATGAGCGTATGGGCCGATTCGCGGGAATCGTCGTCGAGTGGTTCGTCCCGTGGCGAGGGCCACTCGTTGTCCTGTTTCCCGAACACTTTTGACATTTAGGTGACGTTGTGCCAGGATTACCACATTTAAAACAGAACAAATTTCTTTGCTCTTCGGGACAGTCTTGAAAATAATGGCCACTTCGACGGCAATTCCAACAAATCGCTCGCATTTTGCCATTGGCCACCTCATCAACACTCACAGGCTCCTCACGTCTGGATTCAACATAGTGAACATTTGGAACTGGAACCTCTGGTTCAGGTTCAAAATCAAAGTATGCATCCTGAGGATTCCATGAAAAATTTGTATTAATCTCATTAATTCTGGGTCGATACGTTTGTCGTATTCTATTTGTTTGTACCGCGATGTAACGCTCAGCTTTTCTACATTGCTCACGAAGTTGTGGCAGAGTTGAGACTGGCAACATATAAACCATTGAGGCTAATCTAGAATTTAAATTGTCTCGAATTATATTAATGAAGTCAAATTCGGACATTGGTGATCGCATCTGATTACGGAGCACTATTAATTTTTGGACATAATCATCGAAACTTTCGTTACCTTGTCGCGTATTCATCATAGCACTTACAATCTCGTAATCGGATGTAAGACGCTGATGATATCGTATAAACTCATTCCTAAAGGAATGCCACGTAAAGTTTCGGGCATCTCTACAAAACTGTGTCCAATACCAATCAGAGGCACGATCTTTTAATAATAGATGAATATTAGCACATAGTTCGCCAGATGAAATACCGTATTTGTCTGCTAAAGTCTCAACTCTGAAGATGAACTCGTCACAGGGCAATGGATCTGAAAATCCAGAATACGTTAAACCCCATGTTAACATAGATGATTTGTGGGGTAGTTTTGGGACATAACCAGAACCACGAGAATGTTCACTATTGTTTCCACCAGACGTGTTCAGAATTCGCTGTTCAGGCTGTTGAATATTATTTGACGCGGATGTAGTTTGATTTCGTTTGGGTTGTAATTTTCGGGGTGTAGACGGTTTACTTGAAAGCATGTGATGATTAAGACCGGAAGACATAATGTAGTTAGGTTGAGTGTGTGTAGTGATTGAATTGATGGACGTTTTAATTGGGACATTTCTTAAATCAGTTGCAAAATTATTTTGCCATACTGATGAATAGATAGGCTGAGTTAACGTTGAAGGACGTTCGGTACAAGTAACAGGGACGGGGCGATGATAATCAAAGTTGGCAGCTCCAGCCACATTATTTAAAAACTCTTCATTGCTCATCTCAGGTTGTAAAGTCACTCTAGAGTTCTTTTCCTTGGGCACCGCTCCACTACTGGATGTTATATGTGGTGGAGAGTGCTGCAACGGACGGAAACCGCCATAACCAGTACTGAGTTGGAGATCTGTAGCATCACTGGATGATAATCCGGAATCCATAATATGATTTGGAGGGTACACCTCTGGAACTGTAGATGGTATTGACATAGATGGTGAAATCATCGATTCCCCAGATCCTATGACTCCTTCTGAAATCGTTGATTCTCCCGTAGTTTGAGACGACATTGTTGTATTTGATTTATTTTTACCGCTCGTCACTCGCTGTTGAATAATAATTGGTTTATTCACCTTCTTTGGTGCAGACATTTAATAGTATATAAGGATGAGAATAATCACTACGCTTTATTTAGAGGATAAAAAAAAATACAAGGTAATTTAATGGGATAATTAAGGAAATAAAATTTATCAAACAATGTGTGTAAAGATGAAGAAAAGCGAAAATAATTAAAACTACGTTACTTGACAAAAGTTTATAAAATTTTATTTAATAAATTGTTTACAAAAGAAAACTCAGGAAGCAAAAAAAAAATTTTTATTCAAAAGAAACATGCGAAAGATTATGTAAATTTAATTAGCTTTGAAAAAAAATTTGAATAACCGAATATTTATAAAAAACGAGTAAAAAAAATTATATATTTAACAGTTGTAAAAAAAATTAAGTAGATGGGACGTTAATTACGACGCCGACTGTAACATGACATAACCGAAATAATTTAAAAAAAATTGTTCAACCGACTGATACTTTTGATAAATCCGAAAAAAAAAATCACTAATCCAAATTTCTGAAAATTAATTAAATATGCGACCGCTATTTAATCATATATTATTAAAAAAAAATTGTTAAAAACAATTTAATAACCGATGGATCAATATAATTAACATGCACTGTACGATAATTTTCAAAAAAAGAATAAAAAAAATTTTATAGTGGACCGTAAATTATGTTGCTGACTGTAATATAACCCGAAATGTATACAAAAAAAAATCGACAATAGCTTATATTATATTTAAAACTACATTAATTAATTTAAACATCCGTAATTAGATTTAACTACCGTAAACGCGAATTTAATTATGTTTCAAAATAAAAAAAAATTATTAACTTAATTTAACATATACCGAATTCCACAATCGATGCGTATCGCAAAAAAAAAATCAAAAAAAAATTTTAAAAAAAAATCAAATCTAAAATTTAAAATAAATCGATGTGTCCAAATATTTTTGTAGTTCACTGTAAAAAAAATTCACCATATATTTATGTTATTCACTGTATATACTTCATTAATTTACACTGCTGGAAAAAGAAAATTATTTAATTATATATAAATTAAATTGTAAATACACGGACGCGTTTAAAAAAAAATGTTCGATGAAATCAAATAAAACAACAACAAAGTTTTTAATGTCCTTTATTAAAATTGGGTGGACCTATACTTTTGTCGCTGACTATGTGATATGTCCCAACAGGGTACTATATCACCATATACTACATTCAAGTTATATATAAAACATGTAAAATGCGACTTTGCTGTATACACAATGTAAAAGCAGCAAAACTTCACGCGCGCGTCAACGTTAAGTTATAAAGTATAACATAAGACATAACAATATAAATGTTGTACGTCCAAGAAAAGACAAGGCCAGAAATAACGACAAATCAGGGATTATAAATTATAAATTGATATGCAGAGTTTTAAGACCAAAAATGTTTTCAAAAAAAAAAATTTTGCAAGAAAGATATAACGAAACAACGTAGACTTCAGATTTGCTGAGGCTCGTACCACACGCGTTCATAAATTTTCATACATAAAATATTCAAAGTTATATATAATTGATGACTTCAAAAAGTTTTCAAAAAGAAATCAAAAAACATCGAAGTTATATGGTGCTTTAAAAATAAAAAAAAAAATCAAAATAATAATATAATTACATAAAAATTTGGCTTTTGCTTTAGACTTTCTCCCTTTCAGAACTACAGACCATGGAAAAAAAAATTTTGTTATGCAAAAAAAACGAGGCTATAATAAAAGTTAAACTACTTTACGTGTAGAGCGGACAAAGAAAATTACATGGATTGAAATGACTCATGAATGCGTCACTGTCTGAACTTCACAATAGGATATTGAGGTATGAGATCCAATTCTGGTCCCCAACATTGTAGTTTGAAACCACAAAGTGGTATGCCCATCAGATTTGACTCCCAACCTCAACGTCCCAGACTATGACCGTTGTGATGGTATGTGATTGACACGATTACTGGAACCCAAGTGAACAGTTCGAAAACTATTCAGATGGTATCAACAGTAATCCCATCAATCAAACACCACCACACGAACATGACGTCGTTTCTACCCAAAACTTGGAAACTTTTGGGTTGTATAACCTCAAAGAAGCTTCGACCACTCAACAACCTGGTACCCAACATTGCAGCTCGAAGACTGCAAAGTGGTTAGCCAATCAGGTTGATGAGTAACCAAAACAACTTCAAGGTTACCCAACCCAAATTCCCAAAACAGAATGTAGATTTTTTTAAAATAACGGTGTATAGTCCGTGAAGGACATTAAGTGTTAGCCTATGCTAACAAGGGTGTATAAAATTTTTTCCGTAAAGGAACAAAGTGTTGAAATAATCAACAAAGGGAAATTTTGTACATTCATACGAATGTACGAAGTACCACCTAAGTTTGTCCGTGAAGGACTAAATGTGACACAGTTCCGTAAAACTGTGTCCACGAAAAACCAAACTTTGGGCGCCAATTTGTAAGTAATATGTTCGTAATATAACAGTGTTGTACTGTATGTAAGTACAGTCAACATAATACAACTTTATGTGTAGTCCACACTACCACATAAAGTTTTATCTGAAAATAAAAAAATCAAAATACATAAAATTTGTTTTATTTCATATGAGTGTTCGAATCGTATGACGTCACAGCAGTATCTTCCATCCTAATGAGAGATGGAAGCCCACTGTGATATCATACGACCCAAACACACATAATCATAAAACATAATTAATAAACATTTACATTAATACAACGAGTATTCATACTTGATGTACAGGGCCGGCTACTGAAATTGAAATTCTAGTACCAACACTTATTACGTCATACTTACTCATGGGAGTATGGAGGGTGGTGGTGGCGGCTACGCATGTTGGCTAGCACGAACTAGCTCGCCGGATGGGGCGTGAGTATGCCACTGCTCCATATCCCTTTTGTTTACCGTAGCCTGAAGCGGTAGAAGGTTGTGGAATCCTTCTACCCAGAATGCTTCAACATAAATAAAAAAAATAACTTCACCCACACCGTAGATCTGAAACTAAATGTGGCCCCGCTCTGGCCCAGAAACAGCTTCTACCATCGTTGTGCTGAAAAAAAAACTTGAAAAAAGAATGCCTCGTCCCAACGATGATAGGTACTTACCCACCTCTATTAAACATAGTTGCTGTTTTAAAATAAAACTATGTTCCCAACCAAACGTAAAGGAGAAATTTAGAAGAGAGGTAAGAAAAATTACATTTTTGGAGTTATTTCCGTCAGGGAAGGAATGTTAAAACAAAAGCCAAAATTTGATCAATTCTACATATTATACATTTTATTTTCTAGTAGTATCCTAAAATTAGTACAAAATTCATGCTGTATAGACATTTCATAGTGAATTTATATCTTCACATATATTTATTTATCCTTTCTTTTATGTTATAGTTAAATATTTTTATTTCCTTCTGTATATAAAAAAAATTATTACGATACATAATATTTTTTTTTTTTTTTGTTATTATTCACAAATATTTTGTTTATTATTTTATATATTTTTTTTTTTTCATTCAAATAAAGTCCATCACATGATTTCTATAAGCAAAACAAATAAAGACTAAACAAGATGGATTATAATTAGATATCAAAAAAATCGTAAATCATTTATATATATAAGACATATGAAGAAATAAAAAAAATTTTGCATTAGGTCCTTAATAAGAAAAGAATAGAACATGAAACCAATAAGAAAATATTTTTATCATAGCAATAAAAGGTTTCGTGCTTGAATTATCTAAAATAAATTTGATTTTTTTTTTTTTTTTTTTTTTATAAGTATTTAGATGTGGTGATATCTATAAATTCTTTCATTGTATTTATTTTAGTAGTTTTATGTTAAATATGCCGTGCATTTTTCAAGCGTTTCGAACTATAATTTTTGAATTTACATACATTTCGCATTTAAATTATTTTTATTTTCTAATTTATTTTATTTTATTTAAACTTTACTTTCAGTAATTAAATGAAAATATCAGTTCTACAGACCTTAAAATATTTTAAAATAACCTTTAATTTTACTTTTAGTTTTAATAGATATCTAATTTTGTTTTCATTTTGTTTAATTACATTTTGTTGATTTTCAAACAATATGCTTTTTGATTACATAACTTTTAGTTTACATTATTTATGGGGCCCCTTTATTTATGTTACATATTTTGGTTTACATATGTGTAATATAATATATATTTCTTATATAAAATAAATTCGTTGGCGCGCTTACCCTTTTGTTGTGATGATGGCTATAGATTTTATGGTTGTTCAAGTTGTTGTTGATGTTGTTGCTGATGATTTTGCTGATGATTTTGCTGATGATTTTGGAGTCTGATGTGAGTCTAGTGATGCAATAAGGTAGTTGATTTGTCGCAATCGCTTTTCTATTGACACCTTATTTATTAAAATTTCGTGCTGCAGAGCACGAAGCTCCTTGAGGCTCTCCTCATCCATTAAATTTACTTTGCTGCACTAACAAGCTCCTTTTTTTTTTTTCTTTCATTTATTTTTAAATTACTTCAAAAATTAACTAATACCTAAATATATACAAAGGTTTATCAAATGTTCACTACCTTCAAAACTATTATTTTACAATTAATTTAAATTTTTTTTTTTTTTTTTCAATTTTCCTGTAATCTTCTTATTTTTATTTATATATCAACTATCTAATATTATGTATTCACATAATTATCCTTGCAAATTAATTTCCGAAAGGTAAATGTTTATATTAATCTATATGAAAATCACATTTTTCGTTGTATTATACTTAAAAAAAAATTTTTTTTTAAAAAAAATTACTAGGTATAAGTTGATTTAATTTATTCACTATTAATTCTTTATATAATTATTTTGGTTTTTATTTTATATGTATATTTATGAAAGTAGGTGTAAGTATTATTAGATATTATAAAACCAAAGAATATTCATGTACACAAACTGAATATGAATTCGTGTATTATACACATTTTAATTTCCGTCAATATTTTCTTCAAATAGAATTAAAATATCAATAAAATACTATGTCGAAGGATACGCTATACGTAACAATTTTTATACCAAACGATATGTATGTAAAACTTAACATCAACAAAATATACTCAACGCATACTCAATTTAACCAATAATTTAATTTCATCCGGCTCATTAACTACTTTTTGTTTTGTTAGTTGATTGCTTTTTTTTTTCTTTAATTATTAATTATATTTTTTTTCCAATTATAAATTATACACATCATCAATTAGATCTTATTTAATTTTCATAATATATGTATGTATGATGATAAATTTTCCTTTTTTTTGTTATACGTGTATAGATATGTAAGGCACTTTATATTATTTAATTGATCTTTATCTGTGATAAATGATGTATATATCTTATGATATTTAAACATAGATTACTAAATATTTATTTAATTTTATCTTTATTTTTACATATGCACATATTCAACTATTTAACCATAGGAAAATATTATGTATAAAAGTTATTTATTAATTATAATTTACATTTGTTTAATTAAATGACGAATTCATCCCATCATTCAAACTAAAAGTTACGACATTAGGTATAATTAGCACATGCTTATGCATACATGAAACGTTGTGTATATTTTGTGTTACATTCGAAGCACATTTGAACAAATATTTAAATTATGACTTCTTCGTTTTAATAAAATTTTGGATTTCATTAAAACCCTTAACTAATTATCTAAAGATATTTTATATAGTTAAAAAAAACTATAAACCAAAAAAAAATTCTATCATGTCTATATGTGTAGGTATTGTTCTGTTCTTTATATTAACTTTTCAAACTAATATTTAAGATTTTTACTATCAAAACTACATACACTTCCACAATTAAACTAATAAAATTTATTAATACTTATGTAAATAAAGTATATAATGTAGTAAAATTATTTGTAATTAATATTATTTTCTATTTAATATATTTAATTTATTCCAAAAAAAAAATGTCTACTTGTTGAATTCGAAATTATATGTCTATTATCTATACCCTTCTTCTGCACTACCGGTATCAAAAAATATAATAATTTTTTTTCTTTTCGGCAGGGGTTGCCACTAATCGAGATTAATACAACAACTTTCTACAAACAAAAAAAATTTTTAACCGGCCGACTCTATAATTCAAATTAAGCTCGGGCAGAGGTTGCCCTTGACCAAGATACCAAATAATACTCTTTTCGGTGCCGATACGCACCGCGTATTTATATGAAACTGAAAGTCGGAGAATTTGGTGGGGGTAATTTTATGAAATTTTAATAATTTTAGTTGGTGAGAGTGAAATTTTTATGAAAATTTAAAAATGGTGTAGTACCAATACAATAGGTACTTAAATTTTTAAGGAAAATTTACATACAAGGAACCTATCGACATTAAAATTTATGTAATTTTAAAGAATATGAGTGCCCCCTTTTAGATAAATATGTTTTTTTCAGATATTTTTATTTATTTCAGAAAATTTTAAAATTTTAAAAATTGTGGTGGATAAGGTAAGTACATATAAAAAAAATGTTCAAATAAGAAAAATGATAAATGGTAACACGGAAATTAATAAAGGTGAGTATAGTTACATAAATGTGACAGAAGTTCTACATGTATATGTGAAAATTGAGCGAGTAGCCGAACATGGATTAACGATCGGCTACAACTATCGTGCTTTTGAGTAATTATTTGGGGAAAATATTGGTGAAGCGTAGAAATTTCTGGAATTTCTACCTCACATACCAGAAACATGCAACTGCATCATCCGATGCATACATATGTATAATATAGCAATGCTATAATATATATGTTTGAATGCGCGTGTATGAGTAAGAAGAAGAAATAGTATTGTAATGCGTTATACATAACCGCATTACAATACAACAGATGGTAAATATGACAAAACGGTTTAGTGTATATGTTAATAGATATATACTAATGCAGGGTACACAACCTAGTACTAAGTACAGGTTGATCATTACAGTACCCTCACATTACAAGTTCATTCATAATGTATTTATTTACAAGATTAAAAATATTTTGAGTACCTATATGAACGTACACACTTCTTGACATCAAGTATATTATATCAACATACTTCACTATATAATTTTCTATAGAAGAATACGATTATAAATAATAGGAAATTTATATAGAGGGTATATACACGATCATTTCTATAATGTCTATTTGTTCTTATTGGAAATTCTTTATAAAATTGAAAAAAAAATTATTAAAATTCTTATTATACACAAATTTTTGCGAAATATGTACACAAATTATTGTTATCGCAAAAAATAATGGACGATTCAATCTTATAAAGTCTTATACAATTTTTTAGATTTCTTCTTTTAGAAATCGAATAAAAACACCCTGTGAAGTGAATATAGTGTAGGTGCGAACAAAATGAAATTACAAATTTTTATTCTTTCTTTTGTTATTGTTTTTTGTTTATTTGTTTTATTTTTTTTTTAATTTTTTTCTTTTGCTAATTTTTAGTTGCATCTTTTTATTAAAATTTTTATCTTATTTTTTTATTATAACTCTGACTTATTTTGTTTAAAGGTATGTGTGATATAATGAAGAAATTTACAGATTTTCCACAATAGATAAATCAAATCTAAAGTACATTGTCGGAAAATATAGATAAAAAACAACTACATATATAGCAATGCGCTTTTGCACCTGATTGTGTATTAAATTATTTTTCAAATTTTAAAGATTAAATAATCTAAGAAAAACTGTAAAAAACTAAATAAAAAAAAAGTAACTAAGTATAGTAATAGAGAGAATGAAATGAATACAATTCAAAAAAAAAAAAATATATGTAATGTTTCTATCAGTTCTACATAGTCATTTCCCTCATTACAATAAAGTTTATTTCTAATGCCTCTAGGCAATTTTTTTTTCGTCTTCAAAATGAATAAAGTAATGAGCACAGAACAAAAACAAACATAACAGAACATTTTTATCCAATAAAAAATGCTAACCTAGAACAATAACCTATGATAGAAGAAGTACATTATAGAACATAGAACAAAAATATACATAATTTTAAACATGGTGTACTCGTATGTAGTAGAAAATAACTTACCTAGATTCTAATTCTGTAAAACGTTTTTGATTATCAGGACGATTTATTAAGATTTGTAATTGTTGATGAAGTGCCTCAGCTGTTGTTTCTGAATCGCAACGATATGCATGTACATGTATGGGACATTTCGTTGTCGGATTATATAACAGTAAGACACAGGCGACAATATCATCTCGTTGTATAGAACTTGTTATGGCACTATGCGGTATAAAATGTTTTGAAGATTCCTATAAAAAAATTTTTTTATGAAAGAAATTTACAAAATTATTTATTTAATATTTAATTATAAGAAAATTTTGTTTTGTTGTTTTTTTTTTTATTTGCAAATTTATTATATTTTTTTTTTTTTTAATAAATTTTACCTGAAAAATTTTAATTCCTTTATGCGATACTTGTAATGTGACTTTTAACGGTTCTTGCTTTTGTGATCTTTCAATTAAATATGGTAGAACTGGATTAATAACATTAACGCCACGTAAACCTTTTGCTTCTTCAGCTCCCAAGAACCATACATAATATGATGCTTTTTGTACATCACGTCTTAGCCTTAAGGCCATATTTTCGATTTATTTTATTCTGTTTATTCTTCTGTTACTTCGTCTTTGTCAAGTCAAAAAGTTAATCAGCATCTACATAAATATCTTCTATGTACAAATATGAAATTAAGAAGAAGAACAAAAAAAAATTCAAATTAATTATAATTTCAATGTATACTATCTCGATTTTGAAAGTTTTAATGATAAATTAAGCAGCAATTAGGTATATAGAATTTAAATCTTCATCTTAAATTGATTCGGTAAATTAAATAGCACAGCAACAGTTCATTGAATTCAATATGCCATGAATTTATAGTTTTTGTTTTTTTTTTCTTTCTTTCTTTTTGTAATTACCACACATAAAAAAAAATTTTTTTTCTTCGTTGAAAAATGTATAAAAAACAGAAATTATTAATTTATGAACTCGAATGAATTTCATAAATTTAAAATCCATCAATTTTGTTTGAATGATCAAAATTATAAATTACTAAAAATTAATTGGAAAAAACAAAAACAAAAAAAAAAAAATAAATAAATAAGTAAATAAAGGCAGAAAATTTCGTATACTATCTGTTACAGTTTTATAACAACTGTAATAAACTCTATGATTAATTGCCTGAATCATGTAGTCATAAATCATTTCTTATTTCATAATATGTAATTATGATGTGGCGGCATTGAAATACTATTTTCAAGTACTTTTCTTGTGAATTGCCACAACACTGTACGAGTATTTGTATTTATTAAATTATCCGTTTTGTCTAGTAGTATATACGAAAAGATATTTATTATAATTTCATTTTGACAATAATTTTGAAAGAAATCATTATTGAAAAATCTCAAGAAAAAGAAAATGTACATTTTCATTTTGTTAGGATTTATTACTATACTCATTACTCATTAGTAAGGGTAAGGGGTGATCAAATTAGTAACATATGATAGTATTTTTTAAACACCACAGCAGTCATTTTATTTCTTTGGATTTCCTTCAGAATTGATAATTGTTTTCAGCAATGTTTGGCAAATCATCATGAAATAAAATTAAGGCAAATGATTGATTATTTTGCGTATAGAAAATTTAGCTTGTTGGGGATTTAAACAAATTTAAAATAGAGTCATAATATCATGATAAAATTATTTGATCTTGTGAATTGATCATTAAGTTTATGCAATAGCATTGATGGTAAAGCATTGTTTTACTCTAACAAAATGTACAAACTCTCAATGACCTTAAATCAAACATTCATAAGAGCAGATTTTATGTAGAAATTGATGTTTCAGAATTGAAATTTCAAAATAATCCAGAGAAAGAGTCATTTGCATGAAATCATTTTTAAATAAAAATATCATTCGGTACATCAATAAAATGAATAAAAGTTAAAAATTGACATATTATGCCGTTTTTATTTTTATTTCAAATCAAAAATATACACATAACTTCCATTTGATCATCCATACGATCACCCTTTAGTTCTTTTTTACTTCAATTTAAAAAATGAAATAACTTTTGTATAATTGTCAATAAACTTTTGAATAAGATTGATCAATTTGGTTTATTGTTATTGTTGTTTTTCGTTTCTCATTTATTACTTTGTCGAAAGGTCAAAAATTACTTTTTTTTGTTGCAAAAATTTTATAGCCATAAAATAGTATTGCATATACCATGTCTTGCAAAAAAATATACTATATATATAGTAATGTATACATATATTCATGTTATTTTATATATACGTTCATATGTATATATGTATATGTAGTGTTAATAATATTTTATATTTTATCTATATACTTTCATAATCGTTTTAGAAAAATATAATCAAAAATTTACGTTAAAAAATTATGTAAGATAATTTACGATGATTTTTTTTTTATTATTACTCATCGTGTGGTATTTATTATGATTATTTCAAGAATTTTAGAAAATACACGTTACCTTTTATGTATATGTAATATCTATCCTACGATGATGTAAAAGCACAGCATGATAATATTATATTGTACTCAACGTGTATACTCGCGTAATCTAGCATCATCTCATCAGTAGCAGTCATGAAATATTTTATTTTTCAGACAAAATTATACTACATTGTACTACATACGTGTATATTTTGATTTTGTTTTTTTTTTTTTCTTCAATTTTTTGCTTTTTTTTTCTAAAATTTAAAATTCATACATCAGACTTTTAAGATTATAATCATGAAAAATATGAACAGAGATTTATAACAGAAAAAAACCGATTTAATGAAAGCATATGAAAGTATATGATATAAAAATATTCTGAATGTTTTTTTTTTTTTTTTGAGTTTAAATTTTAAAATTAACTGCACGTAATTTTTCTTAATACTTATTTTCTTCAGTGTTGGTTTGGATAGTTTTCATTTTGATTGTTGCGGATAGCTGTTGTCTCTATGATGTTATGATTGTTGGCGGGGGGGTTAGGAGGAGCAGTGTTAAATTTTCAAAGTAATTTGCATGTTTACATAATTGCGGTTGATTTTACAAAAACATAAAAATAAATAAATATTCAGTCAAAGATATAATGAATTTTAAATATGTAACATACTACATACTTATGTATTTTACAGTAATCCTAAATGTGAATTCGTATAATATGTATAATTGGTATAATATTCATTTTCTTATATCATTGGTAACAAACTGTTTACAGTTTTATTTATAGCGGTTATGATTTTTGTTTTATTTTTAATTAATATTTTGTTTGGTTTTTAGCAAATATTTGAATAGTCATGAATTTGAATACATATTGTGGAAATTTTTTCCAATATCATCCAATGGTTTATTATATAGGCTTTTGAAATAATATATAAATTAAAAAAAAAAATTTAAATTAGATGTTTACGAGTATGTGTTAACACAGAAAAAAAAGATCACGATTTTTTTGTTAAGATATTTTTAAAATTTTTACTTTGAGTTTTGAAGCCATATTCATATTATACTATCAGACATTTATATAGTGTGCTATAAATACGCGTACGTTTTTAGTACTGAATTGTGAGCGAATACTAATGATCTGGAGCTAAGAATCAAACATATTTTGACACATTCTTACATCTGATGTTGCAATGAACACGAATACGACTTAAAACGGTATGGAGATCTTTTATGGTGGACTCTAATGTTATTTCGTCAGTATATCATCTCTAGTGCATATACGACAATTATTCTGGATTGAACAATATGAAGAATCCGTCAACGGAAATATAAATCTGAGTTATAAATGCGTCGAGTTGATGTTGACAGGGTATACTATACTTTGTCGATATGTCTATATCGATACAACACGTAAAAAAATATTATTTATATCGCGTTCAAAAAAATCTCATGTATGAAACGTTCATTGTATGATAGTATGCATGATAGGCTTTATATGATAAATCAAAAATTAACTTCATTAATTTAGTATTTTAATATTTTGATTACATAATATATCTCCACATAATAAACATTTTTAAGAAACATGAATTTTCTTATTATTAATAAGTTGACAACATTTTTTTTTTTGTCATAATACAATAAACAATTTTAAATTTGTTTTTCTTAAAAATATTGCCATACAAATATTACTGTGCGACAATAATTAACAAAATTCTTTTTTATTTCTATACACATACACTTCACGTATATATTGCTGCACATTTACATTATTCAATTTTTTATTATTAATCAAACAATTTCAAATAAAAAAAAATTTTAAAAATTGTATACATTGGTACATACCATACATATACTGTATATGATTAATATTTATTCATGAATTTTTTCATAGTTCATTCATATTCATAACGCATAACACTACTGTACTAATAGTACTCGTATATAGTAGATATGATGTAATTTTCATTCATTTTTTCTCAATTAATGTAATTATGTATATATATACTTTATAAAGCTTTCTCACGATTACTATAATTAAAGATAAATGAAAAAAAAATAAATAAATAAATAAATACATAATTTACTATATTTAGAAGAGGAAAAAAAATGAAGTTAATATTAACTGTACTTTTTTATACTTTTTTTTCTCGAAAATTCAACTTTTCTCTGTAATCAATTGAATTAAAATACTAAAACAAAACAACAACAACAACAACAAAAAATATTATTTTCATGAGAAAAATTGAAAAAAAAAATGAAAAACTAAAATCTGTCCGAAAAATTATTATTAGTACCTATTCTAAAGTTAAATAAAGCTTATAATTATTACAACTATAAGAATTTATAAAAAAATATATATATTATTGAAAATCTTTATAGCACACCTAATAGCGTATTACCTCATTCGTGTAATGAGTGCATTAATGCACAATGAACATTTGTTTTTCAAAACTACGTACATATATGTATCTTCTAGCTACTACTTTGCCTGCTATTTGCATGATGGATTGTTATTTTTTTTTGTCTGCTTTTAACATACCTACTCAGATATATTTTGTCTGTTTACGAATTTGAATAGTTTTATTAAATTTATTTTTAAATAAAATATAAAAGTATGCAAGTATATGTACATGCATATCTAAATATGTATATAAAAAATGAAAAAAAATTTAAGTACATATACGTATGTATATATACAGTGCTGGACAAAACAATATGCAACTGATTATGAAACATCAAAAAAATTTATTGTCCTTTACAATAATCATTCACAAAAGTAATTCAAGGATAAATTAAGTAATTATTCTTATTTATTCTCCAATGTGTAATTGATTAAGTTTTAAAATAATATTGAATTCTTATAAGTGTAGTAATTATTTCATCAGAAAAAAAGTAAAAGATACTCAAATGGATAAAATAAATGCAACTTCTAAGTACATAGAAGTGTGTGTTAGATCATTATCATATTTGAACCACAATCTCAAAGACAATGTGACAATGTCTTCATATGGATTCAATATTATTTTAAAATTGAATTAAGTAGATATGGGAGAATGTTTTAAGAAGCAAGCTTATTTACATGATGAGGATTAGACAGACTGGACTAATCTATTTTTAGAATAATCTATGTAATATAATGTACTAGGGTAATTAGCTTTTTCTAAGCTCTTTTTCTCAGCAAAGCTGGTACTCAATAATACTCAACTCATTCCAAACTAAGTGAATTCGACGCATTTGAAAATTATTTTTCTCACTTTTGCCATATGAGTAGGTCTGGGTAGAAATCGAACCCGCAATTTTACAGCCCATCACACAATTCTAGTGACAATTGTACAGCGTATAGCGTATTTTGTAATTAAATGAGTCTTTTCATCGTTGAACCATGTTGAACTTTACGCAGTCGCTGTCGCCCAAATAGATTCTATTCTATTTTTCAGCGACAACGAGCCATTCACGACGGCTGGATTTTGCAGTAGTAGTAATCCATTCGCAAAAAGCAAAAATGTAAAATTGATGTTATGTTACGCTGTAGTTGTCGCTGGAATTGTGCGATGACTGTTAATATCAGTGCGCTAATTGCTCTATCACTTACACCACCGAGTTCCCCAGATATAGGAAAATAAATGAGATCAATAATTTATCTTGAATTCCTTTTGCTTGTATGATTATATGACAGGACAATTTTTCTAGATTTTCAAAATCCATTGCATTCGCTTTGTCCGACACTGTACATATCTGTACATTTATTATTTTCAATTTTACCTGTTTAATTAATAATTTTTTTAATCTTTTTTTTTGCATTTCGTTAATTAAAAATTTACTATCTTTTGATCTCGACATATTATAAATATAGACAGCTAGCAAACCAATCATATAACATAACATACACTCGTATATAAAATATTTAAAAAGAATAATTCTATTATTACGTGATCATAATTTTATTTTTGTAATGAAAAAAAAAATACAAAAAATAATTGCTAGTATGTATGTACCTATTACGTGTTTAGTGTTAATATAAAAAATAAGTAAATGAAGCTTAAGACTCCGTTTTAGCATTTCTAAAAAAAAAAACTTATTTTTCAATGTTTGTGAACTCGCATAAGAAAAAAATTGTTTCTGTTTTATTTTTTATTCAATTTTTTCTTATTATGTATTAATATTTCTGATAACAAAAATATCTGGGGGTTTTTTTTCTGCTTTTTTTCTTTTTGTATTTCTGTTCATTAACATAACATGTATGATTACATTCAGATAATAGAGCTATCATGGTTATTTTTATATTCGTATGTTATGTACCTTTGTGACATTACATATACTATATACAAATGTGTACATTATAAATACTTGAAATGAGTATATAATAATTAATGTGTATTGTGTATGGTACACACACATGAAAAATTATTATAAAAATTATTAAAAAATAAAAGCACAAAAAAAACGGACAATTTTTTTGTAGAAAAAAAAATAAAAATTTTCTCATTTTTATTTTTTTTTTTGAATTGGAATTTCAAGGCTAATTATTAATGGTTGGGTCTTAACTTGAATAATATACGAGTATATGTATTACTTCAGTCAGTGTGTTTCACAGTTTTTGTTTTTTCATGTTGAAGTGTGTAATATGAGCTGATAATAAAATACATAATGAAAAAAATAAAAATATTGTATAGTTGTTATATACTGTATATACATAGATAGGTGCAATATTTATGTACGAATATAGGTAAATGATATGTGAACGATGCGATGATAATGATACCACGTTAACATAGAATGTTGTATATATTACAAGTATATGAGATACATGCGTATATGTTTATTATTTAAACAAAAAGATTCCTAGGTATTATTATAATGTAAGCAAAAAAAAATTTATAAAAATGGGAAATTATACATATATAAAAAAAACTTAATTTTAAGGTCATTTCCATATGACCATTAGTATACGCATATAATACTCTCGTATAATAATTAAAATTATAACTCTTGTCTCATGTATAATTGTCTCGTTTTTTTCTTGTATGTATCTTTTGTAATATTATATAGTGTTATTTAAATTATAATTAAATTTTTTTATTTTTTTGATGAAAAAAATAAAATATTGTTTTTTTGATATATACCGAACAATATTTAGGTTTTGTGCCATATTATCTCTATAAACAGTTGAAAAGATACAAAATCGATAATAGTTTATTATTATATAAATTTTAATTGAATATATATTTTTGTCACTATATTGATTGCTAGTGCACATAATTTTCGTTCAGTTTTTGTTTTAAAAAACAAAAATAAATATTTTTTAATCTCTTAAGTCTGATATTTTATAGTGAATCTTTTCTTTATGTACCTCTTATATACACTTAAACAAGTAATGAAATTTCCATTTAGGCGGAAAAACATATAAATACACTTACATATTATAAAATGTAATATTGATAATTCAACGATTATTATATCATTTGAAGCTAAAATACTTATACATTACATAATGTGTATAAAATGGTCTTTTAAGATAACAGACTTGTATATATAAATGCGCTTGTATCATAAATTTTAGGCATTCAGTATAAAAAAATTCAAACATTGGAATGATGTCTATAATTATATAGGTATAGGTACGTGTCTATACTACATTCTACATTCTATTCTACATAAATACACACGTAGATATATTTTTATTAAAATATAGGAATTTATTTTTCACTAAGTTCTTGATTTTTGTTATTTTTGTTGGTTTTCTTTTTTATTTTTTCTACCATTTATCAATAAATTAAAGATAATGAAGGAATTTTTCGTAATTTATTTTTTCTTCTTTTGTAATCGTATACTATAATGCGTTTCTCCTCAAGCACTATATGAAGAAGAAGAAAAAATTATACTAATATTAGATTGAATTTAGAGAAGAACTAGTATTTCTGTCTATATAATATTTTTCTGTGTGGTATTTAGAATGCATACGATACGAGTATGTATTTTAAGGCTGGTTGTATGTTTTGTATACCTATAATACGCATTATATTGTATGATATGTTATGCATATCAAGGCCTAATCAGAAAAATATTTTTATTTTTTAAGAACATAAATTTCAAATAACATGCAACAAACTACATCCAAACCAAATACATAATATCAAAAATTATAGTGATTTGATGGTTTTTATAGAAAAATGATGGTTATAACTTGTAAAACACGTAAAATTGTTATTAAAATTTAAAAAAAAAATGAAATTTATCGTCTGTTATAATAAGGAATAACTTCAAGAAGAGTATATTATTTACATATTAAAATGTAAGAAGATATCACGAATTTTATTATCCAATCAAAATATAAATAATAAAAATGTAGGTGAAAGTCGAGTTAGACAGTTATTTTTTTAACAATACATTACTATACATAAAAATTTGTATTATAAAAAAAATTCTCTAATAAGAAAGGCGAAGTAAATCATAGTAGGTAGATATAATGGATTTTCGATTTAAGAAAAAATTTGCTTAAAGCTATATATGTAAATATAAATCTATGTATACTTTATGTACATCTTGAGATCTGAGATGTATTAATTTTGATGAGAATTTTTGAATTGACATGATTAACAGTTTAGATAGGTACTTATATACATGTGTAGTCAAAGTCTAAGACATGATGATGCATTTTCGTACCATTTCATTTAATTGTTTCATTTTCAATCGTTGACCAAATTATTATCTTAATGAAATTTTTTATTGTAATTTGTATTAAAGTACTTTTCCTTCCTCTACATATTTCACAAAAAAAAAAAAAAAAAAATAATAATAACTAGACCTACATCAAGTATATACGCAAATGTAAATACATTACATTTAAATTACGCGATTATATTGTACTTAATTGTACTTATTATGTACTTTACATTAACTTCATTTCATCTTCCTTATCATGTACCTATTAAATGCATCCATTTTATAGTTTTTCCTCTTTTTGTAATCGAGTTCTCTTGTCTACATAATTTTTTTCATATAATTTTTATTATTATTTTTATTCATTTTATGTGTATTTTATTTATGTGTAATTTGTATGTTGTATTGTATTGTGAACGAATTAACGTGTAATGAACGAATATAATATCAATATGTAATGTATTTATTTCAGATATTTATAAGTACATATCATATACATTATTTATAATAATATTAATATCGAATCGAATGTAATCACGAAAATTTATATTTGATCACAATGAAAATCAAAGTAGGAAAACCAGATAGACTAGTCCCACTTTATAAGAGAAATCGAAGGTAGAATAATTATGTATTTATACCTATGATGTGTTATGCATACTATATGATATATGTATGTAAGATGTAAGTAATGTATGTATGTACATATATCTGTAAATATATATGTTTGTTTGGTGCATTAAAACACGACGACAACGCGACAATAAATAAATCGAGTAGAATATATGCGTATACATATACATATATACATATACATATATACATATACATATATATTCAGCTTTTCAGATACAAAATTATGTACTACGGTACTACATAATGTATATACAAGGTGGTGTAAAAGTAATGTCATAATGTGAATTGGCCATCATTTTGTTAGAAATGAAAAAAAAAATGAAAAGTAAACGCGAGATTTTAAAATGCCCCAAAGGAAGAAGTCTAGCGCAGTTATAGATCAGGCGATTTGGATGGCCGCAGTTCAAATCTACCAAAACGGAAGATTACTCGGAAAGGGAAAATGGTGTCTCAAAATCTCAATCGTTGCTGGAGATGAGTGAACGGTTGCTCCGTCCTGCTGGAACCATCAACAATTCTCGAGACGTCGAGACCCAATTCAGAAACTTGCGGCAAAAAAAAAAAATATATTTAACATCTGCCTATAAGGCAAGGAATTAAGTGCGTCAAATTACGCTTCAAATTTTCAAAATATTTAAAAGAAAAATCCTTTAAATTTACTTTAACGAAAAACGAAATATATTTTAATAGTATTGTTTTTTAACTATACCATATTTTTTGATAATGAAGACTTTTTTTTTAATTTTTTTATGCGCACATTTGTTTTTTTAATCAGAAAAAATGACTGCATCTATCCGAATTGAGTTCACTGTATTTTTAGTTTTTTTAAGTATAAAAATGTAGCAATTTTGTGTACATAGAAGATTAGAAGCAGTTTGAAAAAATACATATGTGTATTTATGGCATGCAGTAAGTACTTAAATATGTGCAATGTGTAGTATGGTAGTATCTGTAGTATGATGCCATAATCTCTTAGATATTTAGCTTAAGTTATTACTGAGTTTATTGCTATGTTCGTTAAAGTTAAAGTCAACTTTAATTTTACCCACAACATTAACGTTTATATATATACATATTGTATATGTATGTACATACATTTTACATAATGATAGTTGAGTTTAAGTTTTTATATTTTATTTTATTTATTTAAATTTTTTACCACAAACAAATTTATTTACAAACATAAGTTAATGCCTTAATGCATATATGTACACATATGTACATCATGTATAGTTAATTTAAGTACTTATTAATAAAAAATGCATATACATACTCGTATGTACTAGTATTTTATCAAAAAAAAAAAATAGTTTTCTCTCAATTTATTTCTTAGTGCAATACGTATACGAGTATAATTTACGTGTGTGCACAAACCATAACAGGTACATATGTATACGAGATTCTGAAAATACTCGTAAATGTGTAAAAGGTGTGCACGAAATTCTGTAAAATAAATGTGGGTAGAATTTATGTACGACGAGTATAAGTAATTTTCAACTGAATTATAATTATGAATTTTATCAGAAGATAAAAAAATATCTTAAATAATTTATAAGAATTTGTAATTTAAATTTGTTACTTATAGCATAGACTAATATAGATAGGAAATCACCGTATAAATTTTTAATACACTTTTGAAATCGATCATAGCTGGCAGAAACTTGAAGAATGGCTGGCAGGAGCTTTTACTGAGAGGAGAGATAATTTTTCGCTCACGAATTTCCATATATATTACATATATTGTAGATTTCAATAGCTGGCAATGAAAATACATGCATATTTATTTAAAAAACAATACACAATACATGTTCATTGCAATAGCTGGCAGTAGTACTGGAATCAATATAGAATATTTATCACTGATCAACAAAGCAATAAGATGTGACACTCTTTTTTTTTTTAAATTTACTAACACACATAATTACTTATTTTAAAATAATAAAAAAAATCAAAATTCAATTTACAAAAACAGTACAGAATTAATGTACTTATGTCAAATCCATATTTCCTTATAAACCGCCGTAATGAAGAAAAGATACAAAACAATATATACATGTGAGCAATACAATCATATTGTACATGTATACGATTTTTTCACAATGCATTTTTAAAGGCGATCTGGAACTTTTTTTTTGACTACCTGACGCGTCATTATATCAAGATATAAGGTGATTCATATAATTTCTGAGAATTTTGAAGACAAGAAAAAGTTTATTTTGTTAAGCTATATATTAGAGTAAGAATTTAATTTATAATTAAGAAATTTAACAAAAATGTAAAAACATTTGATATCAAACACAAAATTTTAAGTGTAATGCATTTACAATTAATTTTGTTTATTTTAGATAAAAAATTTTAAATAACAAAATTTGTACTTTTTTTAATGAGTAGGTATACACTGTAATAATGTTATATTTTTTAAAACAGTTGGTGTTGCAGTTCCATTTTTTTTGTCTCTTTTTCGTATACAAAGGCTCTTAATTGCTATCGACTTTTAGCAAAACTGTTAAGGCCGAATGAATAACGTGACAAAGGTCATGAAAAATTTTTGCTAACGCGTGCTCAGTGTCATTACTGTATGAATATAGATATACTGTGATTTCAATAGCTGGCAATGAAAATACATGGATATTTATTTAAAAAACAATACACAATACATACTCATTGCAATGGCTGGCAGTAGTACTGTGTTATACGGTTATGTTATACTTATGTTATACCGTCATACATGGTCTTACTTGAATCATGAATATAGAATATTTATATTCATGTAGCCAACAATATAGATTGCATAGTATCAAAGAATATATAACTAACGTAACTAGTAGATATATATTCTTTGATAGTATGCATGCACATATGTGTTAGATACTTTCAAAACCAGTTTTAATTGTATATATAATATCACAGATAAGGATATTTGTATGTGATAATATATATTATTATATTCATTGCCAGTCATAACATAAATTTGTTGAAAATTTAAATTTCCTTTAGCCTACTGTCACATGAGTCTGATTCTGAATCTGAAAAATTCAGAATCACTTTCAAATGCATTGTAGTAAATGTGACTTGTTACATGGCTCTGAAAAATTCATCTTCTAAAAAAATTCCGGTTCGTACTTCCGTTTTGTAATCTGATTATTTTCAGAATAGAAAATGAAACATGCTGACAGTAAATGTAACATGTCACATGTACCTGAAATCTGAATCTGAATTCATAGCTAAACCACTCAATAAATTGACATAAAATTACTTGTTTATATACAACTTGAAGATCGTAAGATAGAAGACAGAAGACAGAAGACAGAAGATTAACTTTATTTCACCCTCCATTGAAAAGTGCGTCTTACCTACGTACTCGCCACTCATAGTAGTTATTGTTCGATGGTTTAATGTTCACTCGATAAGTAAAGTGTTTTATAACAATAACAAATTTAAAGAAAAATATTGAAAAGGAGTTTTCAGATTCAGAATCAGAATGAACAAAAAGTGAATTCTGAATCTGAAATTTTACGTTTCAGATTCAGAATCAGAATAATGTGACAGTAGACTTAAAATATACGATTTTGTACATTTGCCTGTTATTTGATATTTTTTATCATTTCCGATAAGAATATAGCTACATAGATTTTTGATTTTTAAATTTGTTTTTTCTTCAAGATATACAAGATTTCAAAAGATTACAAAAGTTCTCTCATTTATTTTCCTTATTCTGATTTTATAGCTTTTTCAAAATCTCTCAAAAGCTATTTTGATGTTTACTTAATAGTTATGAACACGATTTCTGCCATAAGCATTTCCAGTCTATATATTAGTCTATGCTTATAGTTTATTCATACATCGTAACTTAAACTTTACATAATATAATATAATATCTATTTACAGATCACCCTTTGTCTAGGCGAGTATTTACATGCATTATGTATTGCAGGAGGTAAATTGTACAATATTACATGCTCATATAGGTGATCGAAATATAGTATTATTAATTAAAAGTTTCGTATATGTTATATGCAATGAATTAAAAACATTTTAGATTGTAAATATTTTCGTATAAATATTCAGTATTAATATAATAATAAATATTTTTCTTCAAAGTATCTTGACAAAATTTATAGTGTTGTTGTTGCAGAAGACAAAAAAAAAAAATAATAATAAATAATTAATGACTGAACGTTGAAAAACATAAAAAATACTGGTGTAATTTTGATTTGATTACAATTTTGGAATTTAATTCATTTTTTTTTATTCAATATAAAAAATATATGTTATATTCGTTTAAATTAAATTAAAATGAGCATAAAAAATATTATTTCGAATGTACAAATATACATATACTCGTATAGTATGTATGTATATTTTTTTAATTTTATTATTTCCTTTTATGATATCGTCACCATTTAAGTAAATCGTTTAATGGTTATTTACATACTTATCTTATAACTTAAGTATATGTATATTATATGTATCTTATATGTAATATACGAGTACGATACATATATGTATATTAATGCGCTCATACAGAGCTCTCTATTTCTGTATAAACTCTAATTAAATAACTGTGTGTGATCATTGAAGTGAGAAATTCCTTTCAAAATAGAAAAAAAAAGAAAACTTGTGATTATTTTTCTGTATCGTTTCAAAGGTATTTTAACAGGTCTTCACAATACGTAATCGAAAAAAAAACAAGCAACGAAAAAGAAAGAAAAAAATGTATGTATGTATATATAATCAACAAATCATTTACTAAAGAGAATACCTTCCTATCTAGTAAAGTAGTCGAGTATCTACATAATATTACGTATATTTATACGGGCACGTACACATATAGGGATAACATGCACATTTATACGTATTTGGTATTACGTATACAATGGTATGTATAATCGTATAATGGATACCACATATAGCTAGACGATTAAGTTTTATGTAAATTAGAGGAATCAAAAAATATTTACCTCCATCATCGTAATAATGTGTAACATGATAAAATATTTTGATATTTAGCTCGTCGTAATAGCTTATACATATTACGTGTATACACTATCTTATCTATACACATAATAATTTGAAATAGATTTCTAAATTTTAAATCCCGGAAATCAAAAAAATCAAAACCAAAAAAAAAAAAAAAAAGAGAAAAAAGAAATAGACATTCGTATATAGATTACAGAATTTTGATTCAATTTGTAACACTTCATACACAAACGAATGGATATACAATTATTGTTGAAAATTCTTTCATATACTCGTATGTATATTACCATCAAAATGTAAAGCTGATGTTTATTGATATTTCTTAATATTCGTTTCAGTTTTCATTTTTATTTTTAATTAAATATTTCGGTATGTGTTATGTAAGCCACTTCTAAGCCAATCTCATTCTATTTATACAAATTAGATATGACTCTTATATGCTCAAAGGTAAGTCTTCTGACATGTATATACGAATATTATTAAAATCTATTAGAAGATTGTCCAAAAATAAAAATTTAAATTAGCGAATATTTAACGCGTAAAATATTTTCATAATCCAACCAAACTGAATGATTTATTAATTGAATAATTTGGACAATCATTAAAAATACATTCGAATAAATAGTGGAGTAAATGAATATGTATTTAATTACTCGTTTAACCTTCTAGTTTTTTTTCTCTGATTTCATCGGTTTTCATTATGATTATTATTATTATTATTTTTTTTTTTTGAAGGGAAGGGATAGTATAACAGAGCTGAGGAACCTTAAATTGTATACAATATACATAATAGAATCTGTTATGACTAAGCCTAGACAGAAGGTATAGGGTACATAAATAATAATTCATCGAAATTATTATGTAAAGATATTAAAATTTATAATTCAAATATGTATTTATTTGCAAATGATGTGGAATGAACAAAAATGAATAATTTTTAAAAATGTGCATACATATTGTTCATTTCTTATTAAGAATCATTTCCTTTCCGTTTAAAGTTAATTAAATAGAGAATTCCTACAAAATAATGTTTTGGAAATACGAACTGAATCTACTTTCAGAATTATACTTATACTAATGTACACTGTTTGTTACCGGCATCTTTATTTGTTCAATGTGAACAGCTTTTTTTTTTTAATACAAAATATAAATTATAATAAATAAATAAAACTGGTAATAATTAATTTCTTGACGTAAAATTTTTTGAAATTTTTATTATTCAAACAATAATACAAATTTCACGATTTGTTTCTTTCTTTCTGTATATTATTTTGTTAATTTCCTTTTTTGTTAATTTAAATATAAAGAGAAGGAGGAGATTTATTCATTGAAAATACCCGTAATTTCTAAAAAAAATATATATACAAGTATATATTCTAAAATGGTTTTGTCTTTATATATTTCAAGTTTTATTTTTTTTTTCATTTCATTTTTTTTTTATTTAAATTTTTCAAAACTCAAAATATTTTTTGATTTTCATTCTGAAAACAAAGCCAAAATTTTATTCAAATACTTTTTTATAGTCAATCACAATAATTGTAAGTATATATATATATGTATATGTAGCTCACAATAACAAAATCAATCGATTTTTAATTAATGACTTGTGATTTTTTACAAATTTTATTTCGTTCCAATGAAGAAATATAGAAGAAAAACAAAGAAGAAGAAAAAAACTAGTAAAATATAGAAACAAAACTGTATTGTTATCGAGTGTATAGCAAAAATACGTATATGTTAAAAAAAGAATGTCTCTGTCATCATGCAAAAACGTATTGAATTTCGAAATGAAATATGTATTCAAAACAAAAAAATAGACTAAAATAAATTAAAACAAATTAAAAAAAAAATACTTATGTATGTACTTAAGTTTACTTTGTATAAAAAAAAAATATTTCAAAATCTAATTAAGAAACTTAAACGAAGTGAAGTGTTTATGAAGTGAAAATCCTTGTGTATACCTACATTCCTATACTTGTGTGTATACAAAATTTCGTATACCTATGTTATATTTGCGCATTGGAAAAATGTTACTATCTTAAACTTTAATTAAATTTCATTTAAAAAAAAAAAAACCAAAAATAATACGAAAATAATTTTGAAATAATTCATTTTTCATTTAAAAAAAAAAACGAATAATCGATTTTATATTCATTTTCACTAAATTTTCTACACACATTTGTTATCTGTTAGTTTTATAAGTATATAATTGCAATGCAATACTGTTTACAAAAGTTTAATTCTCTTAATTTTGTTGTATTATAAAACAAACATTTAATTTTTAGTTTTTTTTTTTAAAAAATCTACCATAAATAATCATAAATTCTTATATAGTACACTAGGCATGCATCACCCATAAATTATTTGCGATCACAAAACAAATACAAGAAATAATGTACAAACGACGACTGACTATATATAACGTTACAATCATCTCCCTATAATACGTAAAACAAACCGCATTTAATTCACGCCTCTATAAACAAATAATGAATAACTTTTATGTCAAGGTTGATAAAACGTGTACAGAAAAATAATAAAAAATAATATGTATGTACTAATAATAATAAGAAGAAGCCAAAAATACATGATTTTATTTTATTGTTCTAACAATAATTACATAATGTAACGTAAACGTAATATAATAAAATGCATGCCTATTTATAATATTAAAACATAGGTATATAAGTACAATCTTGCAACACCAAAATAAAATAACTGAAATTTCATGTTAAGAAAAACAAAAGATTTAAGCGAGTTACTTTTTATTTACTAAATGCTATACAAGAAAACGATTTTGAATTAAAGTGAAATATTTTTTATAAATGGTTATTATTTTATAAGTTTATTTTTTTTTTATTTTTTGATTATTTTATAATATATACTCATACATTATTCTATTTTATTTTCATTGTTTTTTTTTTATTGTATTTTACTTGTTGTTATTAATGTTATTTACCTCTAATGTAACTTGTTCTGTACTAGTACTAGTATCTTAAAAGCATGGAAAATTGTTGTTTAATTTCATGGAATTAATTTTTTCGTTGTGTACAATTATGGGGGTTGTATATATTGCGGAACAAATTTATTACTACATACGAGTACATATATGAATTGAAAAGAAAATCGTTTTATGTCAAACACCGTAAAAGGTTCGGTAATGGTGGCTATGTACATATATGGAATAGGAATATATGAAGTGAAATGAACTCATTTATCACTCACTCATATATGCTGACATCTAACCGTTTAACGTATTCACTTTTGTATCTGTATATCTAAAACTAAATGTATGTATGTATATGTAGTCGTACACACGCTACACGCATTTATTTAACATGTTTTTAGTGGTATATTCCGCAAAAAAAAAAAAAAAAAAAACCAAAAAAAAAATAATAATGAAATGCTAAAAGTTCAAGGCTACAATTATTTTATATTTACCGCATTTACCTTCCATTTTAAAGAATTATCTTAAAACACAAAATTAACAAAACAATTTCCTTTGCTAAATACCGCAGACGATCGGTATCTATTATATATGTATATATACGATCATATGTGCATTATATATATACAGTCATATCAAATACTTATTATAATAGCCGGCAAATAAAATTTGAATAGATCTAAATTTCATGGTGAATGTGCAACTTTTATTATAAATTAAAAAATTTCAAATTACTAATTTATCTTTTATATTGATGACCATGGCATAACAAAGATAACCAACCACCAATGTTCAATTATTATAATACTCGTAAACACTACTTGTTATAACGATAAAAACGATGATATTTTTATTATGATGATGATGATGATATCGAAAGGAAAGTTGTTATTGAAAATGTTCATTTTTTTAATGCGAAATAATTGGGAAAATTGATGTCACAATTTTCGTATCTTCTCTCTGTTATTTTTTTATACATACATATTTTGTATTTTTATTTTTTTTTTCTTTTGAAAAAAAAATTTCTTGTAACTTTCTTTCCATATCACATCAGGTACAGTTTGTCTGATCTTGAATTTCTTTATGCCTAATTTTACTTCTTCAATATACATAAATGATGACTTGTTGCTAATATGTATATAAATACGCGTGTATACTCACTCTTATAATGTTGTTATAGATAGGGTATAATAATTTCTGTGATCCTTCTTTAATTGCAAGTGCACAATAATAATTCTTTGAACTAGTTTTTCGTACAAATTAATTTTTGTTGTTTATTTTTTTTGATATCATTTCGAAAAATTTCATATGAAAATTTTTATAAGTTATTTATTTCCAATTTGAAAAAAAGTAATACACGAATGCAAAGACAGAGAGAGAGTAGGGCTACAAAGGTGTTGTTTTTTTTTGTTA
The DNA here is from genome assembly GCA_951394055.1 of Villa cingulata. Lineage (NCBI taxonomy): Eukaryota > Metazoa > Arthropoda > Insecta > Diptera > Bombyliidae > Villa > Villa cingulata. The sequence goes on along the minus strand of OX596025.1, from coordinate 24,074,017 downwards.
CTATTTTTGTTTCTCATAAACTATATACGTTAATACTTTTGTTTCTATACTTTTAATTTTTTCTGCTTTTTTTTTTTTGGTTAAGATAGAGTATCACAGTATATCACTATGCACGATTCCGAAGCAAATCAAAAAGGCTATTATATTTTAATATAATTTGTATGATATAATCATCATTATCATCATTATCATCATCATCATCATCATCATCGTCGTCATTAATGGTAGCAGCAGTAATAACAACAACGACGGTAGATAATAATAACCATAGAAAAAGTCGATTATAGCCCTAGTAGGTAAAAAAGAAAAAAAAAATTAAAAATAAAAGACAATGATGTGTAATTTTTCTGCACAATTTTTTTTATTTCTAGATTTTTTTGTTTTGCACAAAATGGAAGCTGGTATTCATAACAATCGCGCTTTAGATAATAGATGGTTATGGCTATTTCAATTAAAATGGATGAATAGTTTTCTTGAGAATGTATATACCTGTACGAACAGAGCATATATGAGTATGTATAGATTTAAAATAAAAGTTCATGACTTTTCATGACTCCATAAAAGGGAATAATATTATAAGATCTGGTAATATACGAGTATATGTAAAAAAGTATGATGGTAAATAAAACTCGATTATTATATGATGATGTCGATGATCAAGACAGCATCAAACACTATATAATGGTCCACATAGTATAACAAAATAATAATTTTGTTTTTCTTTAAATTTTCGATTACGCTTTTTTTTTTCTACATTTTTGTGTATGCCCGGCTTACAATGAAAAGAGTGTCAGACACTTTTGATGTGTTATAGCAGTTATAGATAGAGGAACCAGAAATTATAAAATCTTGTGAATGAGGTGTAAGTTTATTATGAAAAAAAAAAATAAAGAGAAGAAAATGATGAAAAAACGATAAAGAATTTTTGTTATTTTTAAAACTTTTCGTTTTTTTTTTGTTGTTTTTGTTTTCAATATTTTGGCATCTTAATGGAAATTCGATCGTCGTATGTACGAGAAAATTTTTCATAAAAAAAAATCGAGGTTATGAGGTAAGTTAGCCATAGTTATAGTTGCAGCTATATTATACATGAATGAAATGTGATTAAAGAAATTTTGTTGTTTTTTTTTCTTTCATTTTCTAATTTGTTAAGATGTAAATATGTGTGTAACAAGTACGGAATATGTATAGATATATAGGAGTGAAAATACTGCACATAACATTTAAATAACTTGAATTAATTTTGATGTGTTATAGCATATAGATATAGCTACATATCATATCATACTACATATGAATATCAAATTCAATGAATATAAGAAAAACAAAAACAAAAATTTTACGATAAAGAGGAAGAAGAAGAAGAAAAAAATACAAAATAAATGAAAAAAAACAAAAATTAAAATTACATTTTTGATAGCAGTGGTTATACGTTATACATTGATTATGGATAGGATATAAGCGACAATAGGTGAAGGTGCATTTAAATATTAAATCAATTACACACACACACATACACACACCATTGCGTAGTGTCCTTTTAGCAGGTTTGTAGTAATGTTTCTTTTTTTAATCATAAAATCAATTTTAAAAGTTTTAATTTTGTACTCTGTTCATTGTTTTATTTTATGCACTCACTATATATACAGAAATTGTATAGCCATTAAACTTTGTATTGAAGATAATATGTTATAGGTATTATGCGAGTAAATATGTATACATACATACATTAAATAAATACATATTTTTGTATAAACACACATGTATGTACATACATATGTACATGTAAGTGAATATTATATGAGGATGATTATTGAGAAAGAAACAAAATAAAAATGCAAAGAAAAAAAAAATATAAAAATGAAAATAAAAAAAAACGATTTTAATTTATTATTTTCGTTTTAGCTTGCGGTGTAGAAAGTTGAAAAAATTGCAACATGTACATTAAACGAAAAACAAAAAAAAAAATAAATAAAAAATGAAAAAAAACATGTATATACTCGTATTCATATGTGTATTATATTTTATGTTATATGTTGTTTATTAAAATGCCGTGTATACCAATCATAAAAATAGTAAAGATACATGTGTAGAAATATGTACGTACATATATGTTGTATATGAGTACAAATACGATAGATAAATACTTTGCATATTTTATTTGGATGGATAGATACATTTAGTTGATAAGTAGGTATAGGTATAGATAGATAAATAGACAGGGTGGTATGTGGTGTGTATAGATATAATTATGGATTAATACATGTGTAGGAATACGCATAACATATATTTTAAGGATTATATTTGTATATATAAATAAGAATGGATCAATTTATTATACCTACGTATGTATATATGTACATTGAAAAAGTTTGGAAAAGTTGTATAGACACTACAAATAATTACAGCAAGCATTTATATCATAGGTAGGTAAGTACATACACGAGTACTCGCGCGGTATGCAACTATACTCTTAAAAATTCGAAGTAACGATGTAACTTGAATATAATTAAATGAGAGTATAATATGGAATAAATCTACCTTCTTATATATTTTCCTACACGTATTTACAGATAGATTTATATGCATCATATATACCATGAAGGTGTATGTATGTATTTATATTATGTAGTAATAGTAACTACTTATATATACCAATTTAATATATGTATGTATTTTCATAAGAAAATATAAAAATGGAAGAAAAAAAAAACAAAAATTATACACACATAGGTATGTGTAATATCAGAAAGAGAGACTTGTTTGCCATGACTTTAGATAGTCTTTTATACATTTTATTAACAGAAAACACGCAGAAATATAAAATTATATATAGGTACATACTATAGTATATTATATTTTTTTTCTTTGAGAAAATAAAAATCTATTTTATTACATTTTATAAGCTGTAGGTACTGCAGCATATATTACACATACATACATACATAATGCATATATACATTATATGTATACATTTTTATAAGATACATTCGAAACCTGTTGAGATTCGATCGCGATCTGATTGTACTGAATTGTTGAATATAATATATAGTATACTCAGGGCCGGCCCAACAGAAATATGCGCCCTGTTCAAAGTGTAAAATGTCGCCCCAATACTATAAAATTTAATTTCTTTTGAAACTCATATTATTCTTTTAAACTTAAGCCATTTCCACACCACCCTTGAGGTAGACTTAAAACTCACATTACATTACAAATATTACATATAATATACGTTACATATAATAATTACGTTATATATAATAATAACCGATTTGATTTCTATATAAGAACTTGCAATACGGGAAACTAGAAAATAAGTTTTTTGCACATTTACATACACCAAATGTATAAGGTGGTAAGGTGATAAGGTGGTATAAGCATCGTACACTAACTCACAATGTACGGACACAGCTCGATTTAGCGTATATAAATTCAAAAAATAATGTGAAAAAACAGTACAAATATAATATAATGTTAAAAAAAATAAAATAATAAAATCAATTCAGTAAAAAATTCAGCCCTTTATCTAAAAGGGACCATATTTTATGACCAATTTCTTTACAAAAAATATGCAGGTGTTAAAACAAGATAGAAAAAACACACACCAACAACTTTTATTTTGAACAGAATTGAATATGTTATTGTTTTTGTACTGCCTGTCTATCTATCTGTGCACAGTGATAGAAAGAATTTATATTAACTTGTGCGTACACCAAATGTACAAGCATCGTACACTAACTTATGTCTATATTCTATGGTATAAGCTTATGAAGAATATGAACAACAACAATTATAAGCATTATAGTGAAGGAGCAAAATTTTATTTTTAACAGAATGATACATATTATTGTTTTTGTACTACCTACATACATTCGGATTGCTGATTGTATATAGACGAATGCGCAAGATTTTATTTTGCACAGCTTCATAGGAATAATATATATTAACTTGTGCGCACACCAAATGTACAAGCCTATGAAGAATATGAACAACACAATTATAAGTATTATAGTGAAGGAGCGAGATTTTATTTTCAACAGAATGATACATATTATTTTTTTTCTACTACATACATTCGGATTGCTGATTGTATATAGACGAATGCGCAAGATTTTATTTTGCACAGCTTCATAGGAATAATATATATTAACTTGTGCGCACACCAAATGTACAAGCCTATGATGAACATGAACAACACAATTATAAGTATTATAGTGAAGGAGCGAGCTTTTATTTTGAACAGAATGATACATATAATTGTTTTTCTACTACATACATTCGGATTGCTGATTGTATATAGACGAATGCGCAAGATTTTATTTTGCACAGCTTCATAGGAATAATATATATTAACTTGTGCGCACACCAAATGTACAAGCCTATGATGAACATGAACAACACAATTATAAGTATTATAGTGAAGGAGCGAGCTTTTATTTTGAACAGAATGATACATATAATTGTTTTTCTACTACATACATTCGAATTGCTGATTGTATATAGACGAATGCGCAAGATTTTATTTTGCACAGCTTCATAGGAATAATATATATTAACTTGTGCGCACACCAAATGTACACAAGTCTATGAAGAATATGAACAACAACAATTATAAGCATTATAGTGAAGGAGCGAGATTTTATTTTCAACAGAATTGAATATGTTATTGTTTTTGTACTGCTTGTCTATCTATCTATACACAGCTTACTGACTGTATATTGAATATGCACACTGCACAATGATTGGTTTTGAACAGTGATAGAAAAAATTTATATTAATTTGTACGTATAATCAAATGTATAAGCGTATGAATAATATAAACAAAAACAATTATAGGCATGATACTTAGTAAAGGAGCGATATTTTATTTTGAACATAATTATGTATATTATTTTGAGATTTTTACTATCTCTGTTGGCGCCCCACTGAATTTGTCGCCCTGTTCAGCCGCTCCTTCTGCTCATATGCAAGGACCGGCCCTGAGTATACTGAATTAAATGTTAACTATAATGAGTCTAGTATCAGTATAAATGAATAGTATTATTACCATAATATATATATATGTATGCAATATATGAATTCATATGTATATAATATAGAGACAAGATCATATTATTTAAGCTTATTTTATGCTAATATAGATTATAACTATAATATTATGTATATGTACGAGTATGATATTCTTGTATGCATATATACGAGTATGTACATTATACTGTACTCTGTAATATGTTACTAGTTTTGTTGTTTTGCCCATTTATATAAAATGTATATAAATGAATGCATTAATAAAAAAATAAATAAATAAAAGGGTGGTACTGATACCTAAAATGCATTTAAAATACACAACAATCATATATAGCCATTCAATATTCAATCGAATTCTCGTATAATGAATATATTTTATAAGAGTACTATTATTACATAAAATATACGCATAAATTTTCTTTTGAAAGGATTTTTACATATATGATTTGTTTTTTGGATTTATAGTAAAATTTTAAATTTTAACGATTCATATATTAATCCAGTTTTTATAAATGAAATTAAAAATGTTGACATAAATTCGAAAATCTCAATCTTTCTAAGATAAGAATAAATAGGATATAGGTATTATAGGTATGGTAAATAAACAGTTCCCACAAGGCAGAAGACCAGTAGGACGTCCAAAACTGAGATGTTGGGCAAACGCGTGGAAGTAGACCACAAAAAAATGGGTTGGAGTCGGTGTTGAAGGCAGAAAGCCTCTAATCTCTAAGAAGTTTAGATGAGGACAGGGCCCTGAATGCCTAATGCTGTAGCGCTATAAAATAAGAGAAGAAGAAATAAACTATTCTGTCAAGTGATTTCTATAGTATTTAACCAAAAAAATTACATATTTTTATTTTTTTGAAGATTAAGAAAAATTAATATTAAAAACTATAAAAATGAAAGTTTAAAAATTTTTGTTTCTACATCATCTCTAATATTCGCAATCATAAAAATCATATAATATTTATTTATTATTATTTTCTTTTTTGTAGGACAAATTTTTTGTCACGATTATATACCATCGAATGTGTGTACAATACGTATGATACATAGTCCTATATACAATACGAATTATTGTTATTTTCTTTTAAATATGTATATGTAAAAAATTTCTATTATGATACAATACATAAATACCTATATACTTATTATTGTACTATATAAGCTCTCACTTTTAGCAAACGTCTACAAGTTTGAATTATAGTTAATTTGATTTTATTTTAAATGAACATTTGTTTTTTACATAAATTGTACATATGTTATTATATGACTTTTTATATATTTTAATTTTTTGCCAAAGAAAGTTTTTTGTTTTGTTATTTTCGTTTACAGTTTTATATACTTACTTATATGCAAATTATAATTCACACCTTAAATAATCATATACATATATGTATGTATGTATACAAGAATAATTGCTAAAAATTTATTCAAAAATTCTTATATATATGGATATAGATGAAATACCGTTTGTTTTCACACTTTCATTTGTGTTTTATTTTGTTTTTTTTTTTTATTTGGGTGTTATTTTCTTAGAAAAATAATATTCATGAATTTGTATTTGTATTTGTAAAATTAAATATTGTAAAGAAAATTCATAGACAATATATATATGCCTATGCATGTATGTACATATGAACAAATACGATTTGATTTTAAAATCAAAACTTCTAAATTTTAATAATGTTGAAATGAAACAAACAGAAATATCGAATGTTAATAATAATCTGACATCTTCAACTGCGAATGAATATAATTAAATAACGAACACACCCTGTATTTAGTATTTATCTGATTGCATATTATTTTTTTTCTTTTTTTTTTTTGATTTATTTATATTTAGTTTCTATTGCTGTGTTATTGTTATTGCAGTCAATATACTATCTATTATATATTTTTTTGTATAAATAATAAAAATATATACTTCTATATAAAAATCTTTAACCTATAGATGGATACATTTATATACATATGTAGATATTATGTTATGCACGATAATAATATATGGATATGTACCTAGTACCTACCTATTAAAGAAAAATCTGATGGTGAAGCACTCCTATATATGCCTTTTCTTGATTATTATTTCTTGAATAATATCGGTATTTTCTTGATGCATTCAAATATAAAAATGATACACGTAGTATTCGCGCACGTATTTTTCATGTATGTATTTTTAAATAAATACTTACACTCGTATAGGCTCGTACATACAGTACCTTTATGGTGTGTACTTATAAGACATACTCGTATATAAATGTACTTCTGTTTTAGTACTTTTTATTATGATATTTATTACATCGGTATCAATACCACCAGTGAAATTCAATGATAATTACTGTAAGATAAATCCATCGATATTTGCCGTACTATATGTACCATCATTCAATATGCAGTGTAGGTTTAATAATGCATATATAACAACGGATATTCCTAGATAAATGTATACGTAATATAAATAAATGCGATTAATTATCCTCTTTTGTATTGTTTTTGTTTTACATTAATAAAAAAAATATAAATGATCTTTTTTTTTGTTCGTTTATTTTGTAATTAAAATAAACGAAATTACATATTTTAAACTGCAGGGTGTATACTACACAAAAAAACCTAAAAATATTTACGTACGAGTGAACGGGGACCAATAAGAAAAAAAATTTTCTTTAAAAATTTTCTTCAACTTTTTAAACCATTTCAATTTGTTTTTTTCTTCCTTTAACCACTTTGAAAGGCAGAAAATGTTTGTTTATTACTTCATTCCACGTTAACTGTTTTGTTGTACATAATATTTTTTGCGCTTATTAAATTTTGTTTTTCTGTTTTTTTTTTTCTTTTTTTCTTTTTAATTTTTATTCATGTTTTTCCATTCCATTCAATTTGTAAATATTTTCTTTGCGCATGTATATTGCAATTACATGTTTTTCTTATACACACATGCACGTACACTATACAAACAAAATCATTGACATTTTTTTTCCAAGCAAAACTTTTCAAAGTATGTAGATGTATGTAGTTACAAATAATATCGAAAATTAATAACAAATAGAAGCAAAAAGAAAAAAGAACTAAATGAAAACACACACAAGAAAAAAAAAAGAAACTATTGCATACTTTTACAACTTTTATTTATAGAGATTTATCCGTATATTTTTCATATAAATAGATCTTCGTTTTGTTTTAAGACACTATAGAAATTAGATACGGCAGCCATTTAAAATCATTGAAAACGATGTAAAAAAAAATACACACGACAACTATGAAATAAACAAAATAAATTATATCTAATTTTTATTCATATGCTTTTCGTTTTCTGTTTTCTGTTTGTTTTTTTTTTGTTTTGTATTAAAAATCGCGTCAAAAAGCTATACTTTTAAGAACATAATCAAATTAAAAACATTTTGTATTTTGAATAAGGAGGAAGAAAAAACATAAGAAAAATTTATTTACAAAAAACAAAAAAAAAATAGATAAAAAATGTTTATGAAATAAATATAGAAAATGTAAGAACGGCAACAACAATAATTATACAAATGCACATATAAACACATACACTTATTACAAACTAGTTCATCAACTCGAAAGTCGGAAATTCAATGACCGCAATCGTCCGTCCACATACGGGTGCATATATATGAAGTTTTTATGTAAATCTCCAACAAAAATCCAATTCAATCCGATATATACAATCTTTATACATGGATACCAAAATGGAAGTAACTTTTAGGAAAAATACTTTTCAAAAACTCAAAAAAAAAAATAATAATTTTAACGTCTTCGTTTGTGTATGTATGCGACCGATCTCTTTCAAGTTTACCAGAAGACTGAATTTCAATCTGAAACTGATTAACAGAAACTGAGATTGTATAAAATGTAGTTAGTTAATAATATGGTTAATGTTAATAATAATGGTATAGTAGATATAAGAAAGCTATGTTTCTGATGATGGAAATTCAAAAACGATCAAAGAAAACTTCAGTCTTTCATTTCGTATAAAAATTCGTTGTATCTTTGCACAATAATTGTACTAGTATACGAGCGTATTTTATTTTTTTACAGGTAAGTCTAATAGTACGCTTAGGTGCTTTTTTGCTTTTTTGCTTTTTTGCTTTTAATTTGAACACCAGCACTACTCTATAAAGTTAACACTGTGCACAGACAGTAAATATTCCAACGAAGTGAATGCTATACAGTCCCATAGTGATGATCATTATATTTTTAAAATTGGAATTTATACTAAAATATGATGCGGTAGCGGTACGATGTATTGTCTGAAAGCTAAAAGCAGTCAAAAGTCAATTTTCAATGGAACTGTACCATATAGGTAACAAAATAATTTCAGAATTCAATAGTTGTTGAACACACCTATAAATAGATCTAAAAACAATTTGAATTTAATGTCTTGAATATGAATGTAGATAAATATGCGAATAGTATACATACCAACAAAAAAATAAATAGACATATACAAATTAATACATGTACAGCGTATAAAATAATATGAATTGAGTAAAGTTGCGGTAGAATAAAGATACATACCTGTACATAGTATGTATATTAAGAAAAGTGAAGGCTTATCTAACCAACAGCAACAAATATTATATGTACCAACATGTTAACATTTTATACATAAAACCAGTATACCTTAAGGAAATTATTAGTGACGGTATATCTTGATCAGATACAGAATTATTATACGAGTATGTACATAATTTTCTGTATAAGATTTACATAATGTGTAGATGTGAATTGACAAAATTATACTGCCTATAGGCACCTAGGCTAGCATCGTCTTATACTATGCATAATATACATTAGATTGTAATGTGTAATAATTCTGTACGAATGAGTGATTTTAAGATTTATTTATTTATTTTGTTTTTTTTATTTATTTTTTTTTTTTGTTATTTGGATTGAATTTTAGATTGTTCATAAACGAGTACTACATACAATACTTTGTACTTGCACCGTCGTATATGTAGTTAAAATGAAACATATTTCAAGAAAAATCAGTTAAAAACTATACTATAAGTAAAGTATGAAGAAATTTTCCATTTCATGACTTTGAAAATCCTGATTACTTCATCTATCATTCATTTTTTTTGTTTATATTAAAATTTTTCTTATTTATTTATTTTGTTTTTATTTTAGATTATCGAACAAGCATAGTGAAGTGATCTATTTGCCACTTTATAATCTTATATAGATACTCACAATTTATATATACTTATACGAAGAGTATATATGAGTATGAATGTATGTATGTATGAATTTATGACTTTATACATATACATATATAATATTCATCAAGTATATAAGTTGCAGAACAGGTGTAAATGGATAGATTGAATATATTGAATTCATTGAATTCATACAATTACTAAACTTGCAACCATTATCAAGATTTAAAGTCATCTAATCTATAATTCATATATCATACACACTCGAACACACATTCAACATTGTATATAGTGAAGTATGTAGTATTCTGGTAGTACTGGTAGTATATGAGTTGATAGATGTTTATAACTTTTACAAGCACACAAGGTGTACAGGTATATACTTAGTTACATATTTGGTCTAAAAAATGATAAGAAATATAAGAATGTACATTATATGAATTGGCATAATTCTATATGATGTTCAACTTCAAAAATATATATGTATGTACACACACACATACAATGAATCGTTAAATCTAAAATATTTATAATAAAAATGAAAAAATTGCATATAATATGAATCTTGAAATGTTTATACAAATTTTCTAAAATGTATATTTTTGAATCGAGGTTATTTCCTATAAAAAACATCCTGTCTCTGTTAATCCAAAAATGACAAAAAAGAATATATACATACATTATATACATACCTACATAATATATAAAAATATTTATGTCACTCATGAAATATACATATATATATGTACATATGTGTGTGTACTGTGTAGGTACTACATATTCCGTTAGTATATATATGTAAATATATACATTTTTTTTTTAACTTATATTCGTTCGTAACAGGTTCATATATTTTATTTTATAACACAAATATGCAAAAAGCAAAAAAAAAATAATAAATAAAGTAAAAAAAAAACACCAGAAGGAGTGGAGTAAATAAGGCTTGCATTTACGCGATATTTGTAAATTATTTATTTGTTAGTTGTCTAAAATATTTACTCGCATACTGTTCAGAAATGAACAAAAAAAAATTTTGTTGTTATTTGTGTGCGAAAAATAAGATATAAAATTTTGATTTCATATATTTTTTTTTATAGTATGTATATGTATACAGTCCTAATTTTTGTGGTATTCATACACAATATCAAAAAGAAAACCAAAAAAGAACAAATCGAGACCAAGAAAATGAAAAAAATATTTGGATCTGATGTTTTTCTCTTCATCTCGACTCTTGACGATACATATATTTATCGATCTATCAATTCTTTACATTTTATCTACCTGTATAATGCGAATACTGTATGCTGTATCTTTTATCAAATACATACACAGACATACATATCTACATAATACGACAATACGAGTATAAAAATATATTTACTTGCAAAAGAAAGTAAAACAAATACAATACAATACACAAAATCTGTTGTTATATTATGTTATGTATGGATGCATGTACCTACCTACCTACATGCAAGGTACGATAAAAGATCTTGGATTGATTTTTGAATAAACAAAAACAAAAGGAAAATAAATAAATAAAAAAAACGAAAAACAAAAACACAAACTTTCAAATGACACGTAACATTGGAATGGAATGTGTGAAATACATTCTGCACAATATAACGTGTAAATAACAAAATACACAGGTTGTAGTGTTGTAGCATTGTACGAATAGATATTATAAACACAGAGCCAATATAATATAACTGAAAAAATTCGACAAAAAAATTTCATTTTTTTTTCAATTGTTTAGTAGGTATATTGGACAATGCTGCTATTATGTCGCAGTATATGTGTATTATTGTATTTCTACAGTGTTTTCAATAGATATTTTATTGCACAAAATCAAAAATAATTAACAATTTTGTTCTCATTTTTCGTTTCATTTTTAATTTTTTATATAAATGTATATTTTTTTTATGTTCAAAATACGATTTCATTCAAGCACTGAAAACTATGATTTACTGCACTTAAGTCTAATTAAAAAAATTATAAATTTATCTGCCTCATTTTAATGTGAAAATTAATTTTTCCTTCAATTATTTACCTGTAAATTTTTGCAATTAATGAAATTGTGTAATATGGTGAATATATACATATGTATAATAATGCTAATCTACATCTGCATTAAATGCATAGTTCAAGTAGCAAAAGTAGCATTCAGATTTCAGAACCGTAACGAATTAAGAAGACAAAAATTTTAAATTTCTTTTGATTCACGGTTCACGGACGGCAGCGGAAGACCATTATTTTACCCGTCATTGTATATCCGTTTTTACATTTGAGGAAAGACGAAATTATATTTTTTTTAATATACTAAAGTGCCCTCTAGCATTTTCAATTAAAATTTTTTTTTTTCGTTGAATAACAAGATTTAGGGATTTAGTTATCGTTGCTTAAAATTTTGAAATATTTCAAAAGCAAAAATCATTCAGCTATTCAAATATTCAAATACCATTAGTTCCACTAGCTGAATAATATTTGGTTGTAAACTATGAATTCAAGATTGTGGATTTTGGTACAAAAATGAATATTTGGTATTGGTACTGCGGTACTGCGGTACATTGGTATGTGGTGTTGCTAAATTTATAACTCCTAGAAATATGTAACAATTTTTAATATGTTTATTTTTTTGAATTTGAAAATTTAGAAGGTATGTACATATTTACAAAAATAAAAAAAATTACAGAAATTGATTTAGAATTTAATATTTTTATTATTCATCCTGCTATTTCTTCGTATCTTGCTTATATTTCACATTTAGTTCTAGTGTTCTAGAAAAGAAAAATTTAAATCTGATTGTCTCTACAGATTATACAGAGATACAGAACCTCATTTTGTGTTTTCTATGTTCTTCTTTCCATATTTTTGCAGATTTTATGAAGTTGATTATAATGAAAAAAGCCGACAATGAAGAAATAAAATTTGTTTATATAAAAGACACTGAGAAGCTCCTAGAAACATCGATAAAAATTTGGAAATAATAAATAGTTATAATAAGGAAGAGAGTAGTGTTAAGTTTAACATCTTTTGCAAAACAAAATTTACATTAATTTTAAAAATGCATTATAATTACCTAAAATATAGAGATCTCAAACATTAGAGGATACAATATTTTATTATATACTGTATACATAAATATATCTGCATGTATATGAACTTTCAAATTTTCAACAAATTTATAAATTCAAATTTTAGAAAAAACAAAAAATTCATTTTATTTTTAGAAATTTCCAAAAATAATTTTCATTCAAATTTTGTTTTCTATAAACGTATAGAGTTTTTTTTTCCTTTTTTTCCCAATGTAATTAGTAAACGATTTGAATATTAAATGAACTAACGTATTCGCATATATAAAATATCCTTGAAAATGATTTCGTTTTTTTCTTCTTCCTCTAAGTTTCATTTATTTAGGCAACATATATTCTGGAATAAATGAGATTCAAAGCGACTATAGAAAAGAAACTGAATTACAGTTTCATTGGTTATCAATAATTTACATTTGAAAATTCGTTTTCTTTTTTTAAGAATAGAAGAATGTAATTAATGATATCGAACGTGTCTTTAAATCGTACAGACTACAAAGTTGTTACAGACACTAGCTACAGTACGCTACTCTACCACTTTATGTCTATATGCATTTAGAAAATATCTCGAAATGATATTAAAAATAAATCTAGATTTTCAGATTATTATAAATTTTAAAAATACATATACATATGAGTATGAGTACCTGTAGTATTCGTATTCGTGTGTCTTATAAGATTCAAACATTCAAGTCAACATATTTCCTGTTTTCCATTTGAAGAAAAAAACCATATAAGAAAAATACCATTCTGATAATTTTTCATATGTGTGCATCGTTACAAATCCATATATATATAAATGTATAAATATAATAAATTTATATTTTCTCATATTTTGTTGTTGTTGTGAAATTTTGCAATAATTATTTATCTATAAAATAACATACAAACGTAATTTACGGTAGATTAATATTCGCATTAATACTCTAAAAATGTATTATACCTGAACTATTTTTCATATATACACGTATGAGAGTACGAGTATGTTGGCGATAGTGTATATGGTTTGACCGTTTGACTGGTAAAACTGCTGCATCTTCTGTTTGAATTTTTTTTTTTTTGTTTTTAATTTTTATAAAAATTAATCAAAAGCCCTTTTTTATGATTTGTGGTTTCCTGCTGCTGAAATTATTCAAAAATACAAAACGAAAATTTGATTTTCTTAAATCCTTTTTTTTTTATTTTCTTTCGGTTCATTTTTGGTTTTTGGTTTTTTCATTCTCGAATCTAATCATATTTTAGTCGTATTTATATTACACACAGAACAATATTCTTTATTCATTTTCGAGTATCTATATTCGTATACCGTGTGCGCGATATTTTTATTCATAAATATTGGTATAGATCAGCACATATGTGTGCATACCTATCTTATAAGCATATATGTACATACGTAAAGATCTATAAACGTGAGTAGACTTATTAATCGTTTATATACGAAGAAAAATAATAAAATAATTTTTATTTAAAACAAAATTTTTTTTTTTAATTTGTATTTTAGAGATTTCAAATTATCAATGAGTGAGTTTGTTTCAATCGCGTATACATATATAAGAGTATAAAAATGACTATTCAAAATGAAGAAAAAACGAAGGTATATATAGGTACATATTTATAACATTAAAAAGAAGGGCCAAAATAAACGAATACGCCTGGCTCGATATATGAAATGAAGGAAAATAAAAATAAAAATTCAAGAACACATAAACAAAATGAAAGAAAAATTAGTTAAAAAAATTAAATAAATCCAAATAAAATGAAATGAGAAAACAAAAAAAAAAAAAAAAAATATTAAAAAGATATTCTGATAAGCGATGCACGCATATGGAAAATATAAAAATGAAATCGATTCACCGCATCATATCAAAATAAAAACATGTGAATTACTTATACATATGTATGTATGAGAAAGAATGAAACTCATTCATGAAATTTTTTTTGCACATCAGCAACCAAAAAAAAAAACAAATTCATTTCCATAGAGCCAGACTTATGGTTCATCGCCATACAACAAGAAAATATGATATTTTAATTGTCCATCATCATACATGTATATACGCACAAATTACGATATGAGTATGTGTATTTTATAAAAAAAAAAATAACATTAAAATTTGTAATCATAAAAAATACAGGAAGATACAGTTTGTATTGCGAATGGAAGCTGTCTTCAAGATATCATCCTGATTTTCATATATAGTCATATCATTGCGTGCGATACTAATTTTTTTGTATGTATACCATATAGCCATCCAGAAACGGCCAGATACGGAATTGCATAAAATCGTGTACATTTTAGTATAGTATCGCCGAGGAGAACCAGATCAAATTTGAATATGAATTCGTATATATACCTAATTCAGATTTATGAATTTCGATAAAAAAAAAAAATCCTCTCTATATGTATTACATGGATATTATGAAAGTTGAAACAATATTTTTTTTTGTTTATCATTTGATGACTTTTTAGTATATTCGTATACGTATGTATGTATGTATATACGTCGTGTTAAATGCATCGTCTATTTTATTATATTGTTGGTTGATTATTCACGTCCTGTCTGCGCCTATACATCATTTCATATAGCAGTAGATTTAGATAGATATAACATGCATATGCATACATATGTATGTATGTATGTACAGTATTTTTAATATGTATTGCAAGAAAAATAATAATTGTTTCGGCTCATTTCAAATTTAAAATAATCTTTTTTTTTCTTTCATATTTATATTTTATTTTTTTTTGTTTAAAAAAATTTTTTCATATCCTCATAATTTTGTATCTTATGTTTTATTTAGCTTACATATAAAGGTATCATTTATATGATAATGAATGAATGAATATTATTTTCATTTTTTATTCATCAAATTTTCAAATATTATGTGCACAAATAGATACAATTTTACGTGTACGAGCATGGATTGATAAGTCTTCAGGAAAAAAATGCCATCTATGTTTTACTAATAGCAACGTTTCTTTTGTCTGTCTTGTGAAGCATGTGATCTTTCAAATGAAAGCTATCAAATATTTATGACATTTGATCAAATATGTAGTTCCTTAGTATAAGAATCATTTTTGTAAATTCACTTTAAATTTTTTTTTTTTTTTTTTTGTAAATATGAAAAAAACTGGACAATTATCATTGGTGCTACAACCTTTTTCAAGCTTTAACCTCCTCCAGAATCTTCTGCCAGATTCTGTCGATCTCGTTCCTTTGTTTTTGAATTCGCAGCTTCTTCAAGTCTTCTTGGAAATCGTTCATGTAACTTTTCTTTGGCCTTTCTCGTTTTCTTTTACCTTCGACTTTATTGCGACAGTGATTAAATACTTTCATTAAAAACCCTTAAAACCTTTCACTAAATCCTTAAATAAATAAATAAATTAGAACGTGGCCAAACAAGCACAAGTGGTGTTGAACGTTTAGGAAGGCCAAAAAAGGTAACAATACTTGAAATGATCGAAAAAAATCTATAAAATCATTATGTGAGTGAATGATTGTCGTATTAAGTCGCATGTCCACAAAATTATACACTGAGAATTACGCGTGGAAAAGCGGTTAGCAAGATGGGTGCCATACATATATAATAATATTAAGTACTCTTTATACCATGGGTGCCGTATTTGTTAACAAATCTTCAAAAATTGAATCCATTCCATTCATTATGGAAAACTTAGTGAAAATTGAAAGAATTTGTCTTTATGTTGCTTCCCTATCCGCCAGATTCACTTGATCTAGCTCCTTATGACTCTTTTCTTTTCCTCCCAAAATGATGAAGTAAAACAAACACGTTCATTCTGAGGAGTTTGATAAATTTCATATTAAAGAAGGTCTAATGAAATTGAAAAAAAAAAGAACGTTGGAAAAAATGTATGTAGAGCTAGGAGGATACTATACGTTAAAAACTAAAGTCGATTTTACTTTTAAAAAAAAATTATTTTATGTTTTGGGTTTCATTCTAAAGACTTATCAATCCATCCACGTACAAATATGTTGGTAATGTAACACATGAAATGTAATAAGTAAATATTTTATTCATATAAAATTTTCTTATATTCTTCTATACATATACGAGAACATATATACGCTCATGATTTTACTGTATCTAAAAATCTATACGCATAAAGTATGTATACAAATGTATGATAAAAAGAAGTCGAATAAGGAAAAATAAAACATGAATCATTTTTACATGAGAAAAAAAAAATTACACATAATTATTGATACATATATGTGCTCTATGTACAATACAAAGGTTTATGTATGTACATACAAGAGTATATAGCATATGTACCAAGTATAAGAAAATTATTAGTCATTTTTTCTTCATTTTTCTTACATATTGGTTTCCTTGAAATAACAAAAAATTACACACTAAAATATAGCTATTCGCTCTTTTTTATTATTTCTTTTGATGTACATTATACGCATACGCATTACATGTATTTTCCGAAAGAAAAAAAAAATAGTCAAATCATATCTCTATATTTATATAGTAGATATAGATACAGATATATATGTTCTAACCTATGGGTATTTATGTTGAAACAATGATGATAAAGCATTTTTTATGACAAAAATACAAAACAAAAATTACTTATATGCATAGGTATGTAGGTACCTTTTTATAAATTTATGTACTCGCCAGTATATAAAAAAAATTTTTAAAAAACAATGTATATACATAATTTATCTGTGATGTAAGTATATAAATAAATGAAAATTTTTATATCAAAAATATAGGTACTGATATATATATGCAGATAATGTTATGTGTAAGTATATGCGACGAGTATATATTATAATATAACGAAATCAAAATCATTTACACATCTATTTTATAAAAGAAGATTCAAAATAAAAAAAAAAAATAAAAAAATAAAAATTTTAAAAACAAAATCAAAAAATAAATAAATAAAGAAAAAACATTTCAAAATTAAAAACTAAAGAAAATCATGAAATAAATATAAAACAAAACAAAAAATAAAGACAACACATCAACCCAGCTAGCAATTTTCGTGGCAGGTACGTATTTGGATCTAAAAGAGGCTACTAGAAAGTAGCAGTTACTAGGTAAAGGACCGTTTTTGGTACGATTTAAACACTACTTTGCCACCAAAATGGGGAATGAATTGCCACGTTTTTGATACGAAATTGGAACGATACTAAAAAGTATTATTTACGTTCCGGAGTGGTAATAAGTTATATCCAAACACGTAAATGGAACGTTTTCGCTACTTCCTTACCAATACCGCAATAAAACTTTACTAAAATAGCATTTCACATAAAAGTTGAATATTATATATAGTATTAATAATATTAATAAATGCCCAACACAAATAAAACATTTTATTTTTTCAGAAGAAAATAATTTCTCATAATCAATATGTATATAATTATTTTTAAGCACTTAATATTTTGATTCGATCTATTTGCGTGGTAAATTTTATAGTGCGAATTAAATTTTACTGTGATAACAGACCTTCTGCTTCGAAAAAAATCGAACCGCCTAAAAAATATTGAATTTTTTTATGAAATTTTTGTTAATTTGAAATTATGATTTTTATGTCAGAAATTATATTTTCCATATTTTGGGATTTTTTACATCGATATGAAGCTTAAATCGCAATACATATCGTTTCCCATTCATTACGCATGAAATTCACACATATTTTTCTTGTAATTTTTCATAAAAATATTTCATAAAAATAGACCATTACGAAAACATATATGAAAAATGGCGATATTCGCAATGTTACTTGAAAGTGTCTGATACTTTTAATTTATACTTCATGGTTCCGGATAAGTTTGAGAAAGTTTGTGGTACGTATTATATGGCACCTTCTAGTTACAGAAACTTGAAATTGTCACTATAAAGTCGCCGGTTACAATCTATCGTGGTGAAATTCACTATAAAGTAGCAATGGGAGCCTAAAAGTATCACTTTTTAATTTATTGTATTAAAAGGTACTATAAAATGATAAATGAAACTTTTGAGTTCCTGTTGCCACTTTAGTTTAGGATCAAAATGGTGAAGAAACAGAAAATCATAGTCCAAATATTGTACATATTGAAAATGAGAATAAAGAAGAAGAAGAGTTAAATAATTTGAAATAAAATAAAGGTCATGAAGGTCTTTTTATTTACTGTTCATTTACTTTATTTTGTTATTTAATTTTAAATACATACATGTATGCAATAATGGAATAAATACAAAATTATTTTGATATTTCAAACATCAGTAGCACGAATTAATTTAAGCAAATTTTGCTTTTTTTCAAATAAATCAAAATCTAAATTTTATATGTCTGTTCACAAAAAACTCTAATAATGGAATGAAAATATAATGACAAATTAGAACAAAAACGTTGAAATCACTTCATGGGAGCAATTACAACTTACCATATTAGTATCAGAAACTTCCTAGTTCCACTAGGAAGTAATTGTCACTAAAAAAATGCATGAAGAAGTTTTTGGTACCGTGCATTGCTTTGAAAATTATCCAGAAACGTATTTGTTACTTACATAGAGGAACTTTAAAATTTGCCACTTAATAGTATCAAAACGTAGTAGCAAAATATATCCAAAAACTTAGTAAAAAATACCTAAAAGTGGCAGAAACCTAAAGAGTTTTTAATACGAATTTGCTACCAATCTGGAACTGCAGTGAAAACTTTAAATTTGAAATCTAAGAAGTTTCCAGCGCCACGAAGCTGGTACGTTAGATATGTAGCTACAGAGTAATGGAACATAGTATAGTGGCAAAACAAGTTGTTAAAACGTTTCTGTTACCATATTTCGGTTCCAGTTCACAAATACTCAGTATCTGCTACTAAAAATGCTAGTTGGGAATGAACCTATATATGCGAACAGAAGTCTTTCTTATCCTCCTCTGTATATGATTTGTCTTTTTTAATTCTTTTCTCATTTCATATTGGATGCGAGAATGGTCGCTTCTATAAGACTTCTTTCTACACATATACGGTCAATGTAAAATATCTACAAAAAATATGGAAAATATTTAAAAAAAAAAAATACAACGAACACAACTAAATACATATACTCTCATCTATACAGGGATGATAACTTGCATTTATATATGCTTCAGAAAAATGTAAAAACTTTTAGCAACTATAAAAATATATCTTATATGCATGAATATTTTATTTTATTATTTTTTTTTTCAAAATGTTCTTCACTATTTTTGCTGTGTTCTTATACGAGTTCCTACATATTTTTTTCGTATATGATATCCAAAAATGATTGATGGCACTATATACATTAGAAATTGGGTCTAAATTATATTTTTTCTTTTATTCCTTTAATATGCGCGTATATACGAGTAGACAACATCTTCTAAGTATATATAGGTGTATGCTGCATACAAATAGACGTATACATATTTTTGTATATAGGTGCATCATCGTGAATGTGAAATTTTTTTTTTTCATGTTTTCTTTGTGATATTATTTTCTTTATTTATAGAAAAAGGCTATACACTACCTACTACCCTACTACTTTTGTACTCTTGCATAAAAATGTATAATATTCGAAGTATAAGTATATTTAGCAGACCTATCTATATTAATACTTCTCCCATTTCCATAATATATGCGTGTGTACATCTATTAACATATTTTTATATTATATACCAACAGCAACAATATCCTTCAGATACAAAAGAGGAAACGAAAATAAATATAAAAAAACAAAAATAAATAAATAAATTCAACCTGAATGTATCCAGCCGCCCACTTTTATTTTTAGTCTTTCATTTTTTTAATATAAAAATTGAAAAAAAAAAATAAAGAAAAAGAAAAACAATTTGTTTTGTTTTTTTTTTTTTTCTTTCTTTCATCATTTTTAAGGATCTCTTTCGCTTTATTGTAACGCAGAAAAACAACAACACCGTACCAAACAACACAGCTTTAAGTTAAGTTTTTTTTTCAGTTTATTTTCAAAAAATAAAAAATAAAAATAAAAAAATAAAAAATAAAAAAATAAACCATACATTTGTATGCATAAAAAGTTTATTGTGAGTAATTAAACCAAAATTACTGTAATAAAAGTTAAAAAGGGCGGAGGTGAAATAGCTGCCTTTTAATACTTATAATCAACTACTGTACTGTTGCTGTGCTGTGTATGTGTATATAAAATAAAATACAATTGAAGTCTTTAAAAAGGCAAAAAAAGAGGAAGCACTAAAAGCAAAAACAAAAAAAGGATGAAATAAAAAATAAAAATAAATTTTTTTTTTTCATATTTACATGCACCTATATTCTACATACATACATACATACAGATACATCATATAAGTGGAATGGTGATATAGTATAGTGGTATAGGCAGAGATCGGCTTTCGAAAAATTCAGTTAAAAGCAAAAAAATCAACTGAATACGCATTTTGCAAATAATAATCTACTCGTACGACGTATATATGTGAATATACATATGTATGCGACTGTAAAAATGCAATTTGCAGAACAGAAAAAAATATTTATATCCTCTTGAAAATTTGCATTTTTGTATAAAATTTTTATTTTCATTTTTTTTTTAAATCATCACACGCATTCCTTTTGTACGAGTATTTTATTGGTAATTCGTTTTATTCATATATACTTTCGTATATGTATGTTACATATACTTGCAGTTTTTAATACTTTTGTTCTTATGAAAAGAAACTCCATTTTTTATACATAATCCTTTTTGTTCTGTTTTTTTTTTTTTTTTTTAAATTCATTCCGTTGCTTTTCATTCGAACTTTGAAAAATTGGAAAAAAAATTTTTCATTTTGAAAACGTGATAATCACTCTCTCTACTCTATATATGACAAAAAATATTAAATCCAGTGACAATTAACAATAGCAAAAAAACAGTGAGTGAAAATGAGAAATTTTGTGGGTGTAAATACTTACATATACTCGTACTTTTATGTATGTACCACGTAGTGCGTGTATATGCATTGGTTTTACTCCCGTTCTGCTGAAAATATATTTACATATACGTTTTTATTTATCTTATAATTATGGTGATTACATGGAGTACAATGTATTCCTATACACAGTAAACGTATACGTGTAAGTGTCATTCAAATATAACAAAAAAAACAAAGGTAATACGAGTATGGCATTGGTACGTGTAATAATCGAATTGTTATACGCTGAAAAAGAAATATAAAAATATTCGGTTTATGTAAATCACGTTAGCAAATTGTAATACGTGCGAGCTTAAAATGTATGTTTGCTAATTTTAAATTCAGTAACAGAGAAAATGCAGGAAATATCATGGTAGCTATATACTGCGCTGTTATATTCGTCCATATTCGCTATGTCTCTAAATCTACATAATCAAATCAATTGAAAACAATGAAATAAAATTGAAATGTCAGCTTCAACCTTCAACCAATAGCAAATAAAATTCAATTTGACTTACATTCGAGTACAAGTGCAAGTCATATACAATTTGATTTTTGAAATCCTTAGTTCTGTTCTGCTATCCTTCATTAAATTTTAATTTTTAGGAAAAACATTCTAATTCTCTTTTTAGAAATTATCTTTTCTTTTAGATGCCACTGGACGACTATATTATTTTTTTCTTTTTCTCCTATAGCACTACAACTCTAAGAGTGAGCCTAGGGCTTTCAGAGAAACGATTTCATGCAACTTATTTCTATTTCATGACGATTACATTCCATTGCACCAACATTTTATAAAAATTTACCAATATATATCAGTCCTGGTAAGTACCATCATTAGGCGCATAAAATAGAATTGGATTTATAAAATAGAAATAGAAATCGCTGATGAGGAAACTTGGAAATGATATTGCCAGAACTTCATGTGATTGGAATCCGCAAGGACACCGCAAAAGAAGTTTGAATATCTCGTAAATTTAACATGTTAATGTTAAAGTTCTGCAAGAACTGAACTTGAAATTAAACTTGACTTTTTACATGTACACTGTGTGTCATATTCATTTTCGTAGTTATTTATGAAGTCAATTTATTAATGAAAAACAAATTCACGATTAATCAAATAATTTTTAGTGACTATAAAAAATCAGATCGTGATTTCCTATGTACTCGTATAGTGTTACACTTACAGATTTTGAGTTGCTTTTCGTCTAGGTAGATGTAAGAATATATCGGAGTAGAGTTGAAAAGTGATTTTTTTTTTCATTTTACTATACATATACACGAGTCGCTAAGAGTCGCTAGAACTGAATTACATTCAAAAATTTGACACTTATTGTATATCCCACTCCCACCTTTCATATAATAATAATGAAATAATATTCATTTTTTTTTCTTCTATAGACTTTTACTGCTTTTACCTTAATATTTTGTTTCGTATTTTTTAATGAGCTTTATTTTGAATAATTAAAAACAAAAAGAAGAAAAAACTGACAAAGTATTCCATAATAAATCTCATTCAAACAAACAAATAAATATATGTATATAGAAGAAAAAAAAAAGGATAATTGAATTGACTGGCATAAATTTAAGTTAGTCTCCACTAATTACGCGCATACACACACAAACACATAGAAACAATAAAACAATAACAACAATTGAACGTTACTACTTGTACTTATATACATATACAATATACAGACTTTGTATAAACATTGTATCGGTTAATAAAAAGTCATACGTTACCATAAAATGTACGCGTCTGTCAAAAAGGTCAAAATGTTAAAAACCATAAAAACCTTCTATAATTTTGACTTTTATTGCAGTGTAAATTACTATGGGTTTCGAAGGTGATTAATGTCCATTGTACGCGAGTACTTTGTATATATTTACTATACTCTACGCTATGCTACTATATACGTACTAGTATTTACTATGCCAAAGAATATCACGATATTATATTACGGAGTATAGTGTACATTATTTTTTTGCGGAAATTTTGTTGATTTTACCTTCGAGAAATAATTTGAAATTAAAACGAATATTGATAAATATATGTACATACACCCTTCGAAACAGTTATATAAATTACTTGCAATATGATTCTATAATATATGATCGTATAAGTTGTATATTACGTTAAAATCTGTTTTGCACATCTTCATTTCGATCTTCAATTAATATTTGCCTCTGTGTTTTACAGGCAAACACAAATACTTAATATACAATATACAAAATCTCATCTAATAGACTTTGCTTTTTGTTGTACCAGTTGTACTTATACATTATGTATATTTATTTTTTAAATTGTAGAAAAAAAAAGAAAAGAAGGATTTTAACGACAAATGTTTTTTTTTTGTTTTTTAATACTGGATCAGCTGATAAGCTTAACTTCATACAATGAAAAAGAAAACAAATCAAAGAATTATTTGAAAACAAAACAAAAAAATTCATTATATTCCGAATGTTTTTTATATTACATGTATACTATAGGATGTAGCTAAGGTACACAGAAGTTTCTAAATAATTAAAATATCTCACTTCTTGTTATCTATAATAGGTATATGTATACAAAATATAATGTAGCTGCTGTACAATTTAAAATCCAGCATATGTGTATAATAAAGTATTACATTTACTGGAAGTATACAGAAGTTTTTATATTTTCTAAACAGAATCTACAAACAAATAAATAATAAGAAAAACAGATAATTTTCTAATTTCAATAGAATGATTTAATCCTTTTGCAACACCTGCACATCACTATTATAATAATTACAATTACGATATGTAGGCATACATATACATTTAAATGAATATGCAAAATACAATAATTATTACACTGCATGTATCTACACTACATAAAATATTCTATACTGCTCCTTTTTTCATTTTTTTTCTTTCTTAAATGTAGTATTTTTTTAATGGACTTAAATTAATACTTTGCAATCTTTGTATGCACGCATATATGTATCTACCACCATATTAAAAGTAGCTACATACAGTCATATGTACCGATTGTATGAAGAATTAAAAAATTTTTTTGCTTCATTTTTTTTTTTTTTTACTTTTCATTAATATGAAACTGTCAAAATAATGCAATCCTTTTTAAGACATTTAATAAAAACACTAATATTGATTGTGTATATTTGAGTGTATGTATATGTGCGCGTATAGAGATTTTTAAATAATAAATACATAGCATATAGATAGAAGATAATTCAAGAAAATTTTTATTTTTCTTATATTTTTTTCTTGTACAGTTTATGCGTTTTTGTTTTTTCTTTTCATTTTTTTTTTTTTTTTTTTTGAATATATTTATTATTATGATGATGATGATGAACGTCTGTCTGACTGTCATCTTCACAGGAAATAGACATTTCATCTTATTTCATCTTTAAATCGCTTTATGATGATGAGTCCATTGTCCATATACATATATAGTATAATAATATGTATATATGCTCACAAATGCATGCAGTATATACATATATAGAAGACGCACAGATTTAAGTATGTAAGTGGTGCATATGTATATACAGAAAAAAAATAATTTATCAATGAAATATGAATTTTATGATAATATGTACCTGATGTATCTAATGCACCTATATACATATATACATCATATATGGGCTATAATAGGTGGCTATAGTGATTTAACATATACATATGTACATATTCATACACGTTATAATAATAATCTCTGTACTCATATCTAGTAAAATTTTATAAATAAGTATAGTATATGTAGATGAAGTAAATGCAATTGATATACGTTTTCTGGATACATTCAAGTATCTATATCTTATATCATACATAATGCATATATGTATGTACTGTATGTGTATATAGGTATAAGTAGTATAGTTTATAATACCACACACAATAAGTCATCGTGTAAATATCTGAGAGGATATATAATAATGTGCATAGGATGAGATATAAAACTCTGTTAAGCCTTCATATATGTGTATGCATATTCCATTTTTTGTTGTTGTTATTGTTTTTGTTCTTTTTTCTTTCTTTTTATTTTTTGATAGTTATGATAGTTTTATAAATACGTATACATATTCGTAAATATGTATATACGTGATCCTTATCACTTGCATTTTATATGAGCTATATATATACACGAGAGAAAGATTAAATATTTAATACTTCAAACATATATACGGATAAGACATACGAGTACATAAATATAATGTATGTAAATATACATAATATATCATATATTTGTACACATGTATTTGATTTTGAATCATTCACTGAAATTATTATACCCGAGTATAAACTATACCACTATATATATAGAATAGTAAGTATAGTAATGAAACGAAACGAATGTAGGTGCTCTACTGGATTTTTTTTTGCTTCTCTGTGCTATGAAATGGATAAATATCAAATTGAAAAAAAAAATAATAATAATAAAATGAAAGGTGAAACTCACTTTTTAAACAAACAAAACTTAAACATTTTCAATCTGATGTCTGTTCGGTTTGGTTATTATTTTTTTATATTATATACATATACATATATAAGAGTGTAACTTTTGTCAATTTTGAAAATCTTTAAAAATTTAATATCTGGAATTTTCTTATTATTATAATTTTCATTCACAAAATGAATGTATACTTAAAATTTAAATAGTCAATATATAAATGTGTACGAGTATATAAGGTAAAAGCGTATATATAACAACGATATATCTTTCAATAAATGCAAATTATCATTATCCAAACTAAAATACATATAGTGTGTGGGTTGTTTTCAGTTTAATGTTTACTTCTTACGACGATATGAATAAAAATGTCCCGATTTATGATGAGTATTTTATGACATATACATATATACCTTATCTATGTAAGTATTAGTGGTATTATAGGCATATACCTGTGTGCATATATATATATAAGAATTTGTATATACATATCGACATCATTTGTAATGCTATAAATATACAATATCGTATAATGTACAGTATGTTTATTTTCTGTGCTATGGTATACGCTTGTCGCTTATGAATTATTATTTGTTAAAGTTACATATCGAAATTAATGACTAAATTATGTATGAAGTTTTGAATGATGGATTTTTCTCGTAAATAAATCAAAATAATAAATAAATTTTGAAATAAAAAAATAAAAAAATAAAAAAAAAAAGGATAAAAATATTCAGTAAAATAAAAACTGTACAAATTTGAATTATTATACGTTCATATATATATGCATATCTACTCGTACATATCAATTTTTATATGTAAATTTATTCATTCATCTAGGTACTGATATTGGATTTAAAAATTCTTATATCTCTTCCTGTATATAGTATATATACTCGTATGTAATATGTACCTACTACTTACTGTATGGTTGCGTTTGATATAAACTCGTACTACCTATTTAAGGTGAGGACAAAATCTTTTTCATTATAAATATATATAGGCATTCAAAGTATTATGTGGAATTACTTATTTATCTTTATTTTATTTTTATTTATTTTTTTCTCGTACACATCATTTATATTTAAATTGCTACTGGTATTGAGTGAATTTTGATTTCACGAATTGATCGGAATTGCGATTAAATTTTCTTAATATTACTGTATAGCCATAACGTATGTATATACAAAACGTAAAACGTATAAAACGTAAGACGCGAAATCTATGTAGGTACATAATTTCATGAAAACATTATATATATTTTGACTAATAAAAAATGAGAGTTTGACTATTTTTCAAAATTATATCTATATATCTGCATATCTTAATATGTATCTTTTTTTTATTTTTCAGAGGAAAAAATGAAATAAATCAACGTGAGAATATAGCGCCAAAATCCTTCTTATAGATTTAATATAGATTTACATAAAAAAAAACTACTTATTACTATAATTCCTGATGCTGATGTTTATATATAAATAGACATTATGTACGTCTACCTATATATTGTGTTGCTGATTTCTATTCTGTTCCATTCAATAAATCTGAATAATGACACATTCACGATTTAATATTATGTATTTCAGATAAAAAACAAAATGTGTTTAAAGTTTTATAATCTTATACGAGTATATGCGATTGTTAATTTTTATTTTGCCAGACCGCATCAGTGTTATATAATCTAACCGACGACAATTGTTCATATTCGTAATTTTTATTTATTTTTTAATTTTTTTTATCATTAAGTTTTTATTCATTTTTTTTTTTTTTTGTGAATTGAAAATTTGATTACGTGAGTATTTTATATGTAAGCCTTTTGTTTTGAACTTGAATTTATCATTTTTATTAGATTGAAATCCGAATTTATTTCAATTAAATTCTTTCTCGTTCAAGTATACCACTCGTAATATGTAGTACATAAAGATGTTTCTATATGTTTCTGGTTCCTGCTTAAAAAATATTAATTGGTTTTTGACGCTATTTCGTTATATTTATCCATTTAGTTTTTTCTTGATTTATTTCTAGACCTAACTGCTTTAGTCAGGATTTGGACTGATTTTTTAGAAATGTTCTGCTCGTCTCAATATTTGATTTTCTGATTAGGTACTTTTTTATCAAATTTCAAATTTCAAATTGAGTAGCATGCAACATAATCTCCCTATTATTTTACTAAATTCACAAAAATTATACCAAAACAGAATTTAGATATATGTAACACGTAATCTCGAACAATCTTTCAATATGACTTGACTTCAGTTACTTCAAGAAAAATTTAGTTATGCGTGAAATGATTTTTTTCGAATTATCAACTGAATGCTAATGTATAGGTATTTACACTATTTTCTCTTTTGTTTAAAAAACATGACAATTAAAATATGTAATATACGTCACTTGGATGCATAATGCATAAATAAAAATATGAAATAAATATCTATTAGGTATATACATAGCTGATTATAATATTATTCCCATAATACCGTGATCATTATTCAAATATTTATCCCATTCATTCATTTATTCATTTTATTTACTAATTTACTGGTACACCTATACATTATTTTCGCGTATTCCATTGAGACAAATCTATTTTCATTATTTCGTAATAATTATAATACATCATAATAATATGGCAAATTTCAATTAAAACTAATTATAAACAATAGATGATGGTTTTTTTTTATTGAGAATGACTATTTCTTTTGTTCTCTTTTGCAATTGTAAATGCGTATGTGGGATATTGTGTGGTGATAGATAGGAGATAGGAGTACATAAAATATGAAAGTATATACTTAAATAAAAAGAAATATATGTATGTATGTATATGAGTGTATGGCACGGCACGGTTATATGATGGAATAGATTTTCATGCACAGATAAGAAAATGTTTAGTTTAAAAAATAAAAAAAAATTAACAAAATTACTTAGAATTATTGACTAAAGTATTCTATACGCTACACGGGTATTCCTACAGTTCGATATTCGATATGAATATAAATTATAGAATTCCTCCTACGTATACTCTTACATAATTATTATTGTTTTATTTATTTGAAAATTTGTTCGATTACATAAATGACTAATGTCATATTTTTGTCAAATTATATCATTTGATTTGCATATAAAATTCATTTATTATTCAACCAAATTGGATAATACATTTTTCTTTATTGTTGTTATGATCATTATATATATGGGACGAAGAAAGTATTCATGAATTCGCATTGATATATTTTTATATTGTATACATATTTACCTCTATCCTTTGCTGTAAATAAAGTATAGTTAAAATTTGTCGATTTGCTCTACATTTAAATAAAATTAATTACGTATCGTATATTGTGTAGTTAATATATACTGCATAGAGCACGCAGCTATTTACGATTTATATCTTTACTTATGATTATGAAAAATTAAAAATTCAAATACATAATTCAAATTTGAAATTAAGGAACTCTATAATACGTTATACAAAATGTAGACAATAACATCAGAATACAAAAGTGACGATAATTTAAAATCATGAACGAAAGCAAAATATAAATAAAATCAAAAAGAGAAATTTTTGTATATGTACTCATATAGAAAGCATTTTTTATATATATGATGTGTTTTTTTTTTATGAATATATAGTGAAAATTTAAAAATCATAAAAATTGACATTCATTTGAAAAATCCAATTTCAAAATAAACATAAACACGCACACATGCATACAGACTCCTGTTTCGCTTCTATACATTCTACTTATGTGTATAAACACCTACGACTACGAGTATATACACGAGTATATACCTACACTTTGTTTTATTATGATGATTATGACAATTTGACGATAATGAGATTTACGCCTGTTTTCATCATCATTTCATTTATAATCAGATGCATGGTATAAGCAAGCATTATACAATTGACTGATGGTTAAACATTCCACACATAATCGAGTTCTCATCATTTTAATATTTTCTAACAAAAATACTAAATATGTATATTCATTTATATAAAGACATAACATATATACAAATGTGTATATATGAAGTATCAGAATTCATATATATAGAATAACATATATATCAGTGTGTGTGTGTATAATAAAAAGAAATCTTTTCTCAATGCATGGTGAAGAAAATTAACGAAAAAACATGAAAATAGTGACAGTGATTCTTTTTAAATTACATGCATAGATAGAATATAAGATAGGGACGTATAAGAACAGGCAGTTAGACACGGTCAAATGTCAACATCATCATCATCATCTATAGAACTTGTAACAAAATGCATCATCAAACCATCTAACCATCTAACATTTAGTATATGGATTGGATTTACAAATACCTACATATATGTCATATGTATACATTTACATATTTATGAGTACATTATTATACACAAATACGGAAAATATCAACAAAATACATTTACAAAAAAAAACTAATATGAATATACTATAGCCGTGAATACGTGTATTGTATATTTAAAACCTGAAAACAATCGTATATATACCCACATAAATACATCGCACCACCACCCACAATATACATACATAATTCATCAGAATACAATCACATAACACTCATACATTCATGCATATACGAGTATTACGAGTATATACCATTTTGCATTTTTATTGGAAAAAGGCTCCTCTGTCGGTCTCGTTAAATGTCATCCATTCAGTCATTCAGTCAACTATATATATAGGAGAATTTATATTGTACAGGATTCTAGGTTCGGTAGCAGGATTTCATTTTCATATATGTACACACATATGTATGTATGTATATATTACTTTCATTTCCATTTAGTATTATACGAGTATATGCCTACAATTTTATATCATACATAATACATGTTTGTATAATGTATTGATATATATTTATGTATATATATATAGACAGATTTACATATGTATATTTGATTTCCATATGTGGTATATATAGGTATAACTATATCGTGTCGTTATATAAGTACGAGCATATTTATATGGTGATGTCACATGATATTTTCTCGTCTGAAATTGCCGATGCGAAGAGTGTCAACATGACAAACGACAGCTAATTTCTTGTGGAATTTCGAAATTTTGTCAGTTTACTAATTATCACAGAACAACATTTATATACACATACACAAAATACGACCAAAAAAATACACACTAAAAAAAAAAAAAATAAAAAAATAAAAAAAAAAATGAAAGAAGAGAATTGGTATCATCATTGAAGATATATGATGTTCGTGCAAGTCCATCACTATCCCATACGTATTACATACATTTATTTGTACATAATGTAGTATATTCAATGTGTATAAATATTATATGGCACTCATAAAGGACATTCTATATGGGATTTCTAGATATATGTACATAAAAATTGAAGCGCGTCACATTGTACAACACCTTTTTTGTATCGTGACACCATCGCATATAGCACATATCCCCATATGTATATATCTTCAACATTTTTCCGCATAGGTAACGTAAATTGTATATCATAATATGTGTGTGTAGTATGTGTACAGTAAATATACAGATGTGCTGTGACTGTCAACGTTCATGTACATACTGTGCTTACATATACTCGTGTAATGTATATATTTTTGGTAAATTGTATAATCATTTCTATATATACACATATATAGAATAAACGAAATAAATATAAATGGAAATAAACCATGAAAATAGGGAAAAAAAAATAAACAAATAAATTCCGAAATAAAAACAAAGATGAAGACAGCAAAATAAAAAAAAAATTAAAAAAAAAAAAGTAACAACAAAAATATATCAGAATATACATCGAAATCGAATACAAATTTATTTTATAGTATACCATAGTACTAACAGGAATAGCACATCACATCCTATATAGTGCATACTAAATACATATTTCGTATATACTACATTGTGTATACAGGGAATGCTCAAATATTCGTTCATTTAATATTTTCGTTCGTACACATGTACATATTTTTTGTGGAAAATTAATTTCACTGGTCCAGAAATGACAAAATGACAAGCTTTTCTACAAAAAAAAAAAAAAAAAATTGTAGAGAAGAAAAAAAAAAATAAAAATACATATAAGAGCGAAAAACGAAAAATATAATTTTTTTGTATTTTTTACTTTATTTTACACTGTATCTGTATATATAATCGAATACCTGTCTGTCTGTCTGTCTGTCTATCTGTCTATGTCGTATATCTTTTTACAGGATGATAAATACAAACAAGTAAACAAGCAAAATGAACAAAAGTAGAAATTTAATTTTTTGGATGAATAAAATACAGTGAAATTATAAAACGAAATTTATATAATTTTTTTATTTCTACTCTAATTTTGTTCTGGTATTTATTTATAGAGTTATACCTACAGCTGCAATCCTATATACAATTTATAAAGTTACTAACTGCTAGCAATGTTTATTAACTATACTGTTAATTTATGTATGTCTAAGGATATATGTAGCTCTAATAGATATTTCATTTGAATTAAAGAAGCCAGTACAACTCTAGTTTAAACGTCCTTTTCAATTTATATTGTATTAAATATAGGATATCTGTTTTTCTATTTATAAACAAGAGTTGCATGAGAAAAGTATAGAATTAAAAATTAATAAATATGAAAAACAGAAAAATGAGTAAATTGTTGAAATTTCGCACACATTTTTTAGCCAAAGTTACATTTACAAACCAGACCAGTGTAGACATTTGTTTTATAATATATAGTATTCTTCTTTTTCTTCTTCTTAAAGCTCCGCTCCACTACGAAGGTTGGTAATAATGATCTCGTCCACCTTCTCTTAATCTAAATAATTGATGAGCTGGGCAGTTGAACCAATCTGATAAATTCCTTAACCAAGAGACTTTTCTTCTTCCTCTGCTGCGTTTGCCTTGGATTTCGCCTTGTAGTATCACCCGTAGAATCTCATTAGATTATATTACCCGTACATAATTGTATTGGTGGTATAAACAAAATATGAATTTCGCTTCTATACCAGCGCATAAAAATAGAAAGAGAACCTAATCTCAATCTCAGTTGAAATCTACACTGACAGGTGCATCATGGCGAAAAAAACGATACCGCTCAAAAATCTCTTGTGTGAAAATAAAGGAGATGTTATAATTCCAAACTGTTACGAAATCTACACGCTGAATTTGTAAATGCCCTTTAAAAGTTATTCGTTTCATAATTGCAGCAGCATTCAAAAAAAATTAATTGCATTTTTTTCTTGAATTTTTAGACAATCTTTATAGAAATTTTATATAGAAGCATACTGCTCCTTTTTCATATTTCCATATGTACCAACAAAAGGAATGAAAAATATTTGAAATTCCTTTCCGACGTTAAAAACGTAAATTACTATGTAGGTGAATAGCATATTATTTATATTTTCAATTGTAAATTCCAATTATAAATAGTAAATGCAAATATTGCAAATAAATATACTACGTTGTGACGTTGTGACTTGTTAAAATCGAATGTCTTTTGTCCAGTAACAATAGACTACTATAGTATAGACTGCATGGTATACAGAAATGAGAAATTGAACATACAGAACAAAAAAAAAAAAACACAAAAGAAAAAAAGAAATAGAATCTGAAAGTTATTGGATACAGTTTTAATGGTAAATTTACATTTCAATGGTATCAAAGTTGTTTTTTTTTTCTTTTTTTACAAATATGCAAAAATAATAATAATAATAATAATGCAACATGAAAAGTCTGTGAAAATTATAACAAAAAAAAAAAAAATTATATAAGAATCCATTATTTTTTATATATACATATTTCTTTTCTTTTGTTTTCAAACTTTAAGAATTGTTCTTCTATATATATGATGTAGTTATATGGTTTTATATTAAGTGTGTAGATATCTTATATGCACATTTACATACAAAAATTGCATTTCATTTATGCATTATTTTTACATTTTTTTTTTTTTTTGTTATGAAAAATAAAAAATCATAAACGAAAAACAAAATATGCATAAATACTTGAAAAAAAAAAATAATGCAGAAAAGAAACTATT